>CM075006.1:8510619-8535861 GCA_037576675.1 Pangasius sanitwongsei
TCATTGGGGAGTGACGGCGATCAGTGATTGGTCATTGGGGAGTGACGGCGATCAGTGATTGGTCATTGGGGAGTGACGGCGATCAGTGATTGGGAAGCAAGGGGGCTCAGTGATTGGATTCTGGAAACTTAGACTCATGCAAGTGCATCTTGCTTAAGGGGTCTAAAACATCATGACAAGCTGAGCGCCACAGTCACTGAGCACTAAATGTCATGTCTCGATACAGAGTGGCACAAACCACTGCACCAATGTCCTGTTTCATGTCACGGAAAATGTCACGTTTGAGGAACTTGTTGTTTGCTATTAATGTTAAAAGTACTGATGTATGATGCAGTTTATTGTGTTATTTATTTTATATCATCAGATCATCCATGCCTGGTCTTAGTGGTGTGTTGGTACCCAGAATTCACAGTTGAGTGTATATCATATGGACTTGGTGTCACCGTTTGACTGCTTTAATGTGGTTTTGATACATTACCTCTCTGGTAGAAAGAGTTTGCACAAGGTGATTTATGTAGAAAAACTTCCATTTCGAAGTAAAGTGAAAGTCTAAGGGTGAAAGGGTATAAGTGAAAAATCTAAGGGTGCACAGATTCCATTTTCCCATTTTTGATACAATACCAAGCATCAAACTCTGAGTATCGGCCGCTACCTGCTACTGATCCCATATGCCGTCCTCTTAATAACTGAGCAGAGTTCCTGATACTAACCCAGAGGTGATTATTTTCCTAAAACAGCATATCATAAAGTATTTTATCCCTTGTATAGCACTGCAGTTTTGCCAGTGACTACAGTTTTTACAATTAAAGAATGACATGTTGCAATTTTTATCCATTTATATTTATATGTTATGTTGTGGAATGTCCACAAGACAAGTTTGCTCCTGTTATCACTTACGTTATAGCAGCTACGAACAGTCATTCCAGTCAGACGAAAAAAAAACCCACAGTCATGTTGTCACCATGTTACCATGAATATAGCACGCCCTGTCCTGAAGACTTTCCCGTGGTGGGAAGCACCTGACCAGTCATAGTTGAGAATTCAACAGCACTGTGGTATAAAGCATTTTTTTTTAAAACCAAATTTGACTCAAATCATCAGAATGAGCCATTTAGAAATCAAGCTTTTGGCTTGAGTAAGCTGAAATCTTTCGAGTTCTTTTGACTCCAGTGTTCAGTCGCAGATGTAGTGATTAATGTTAGTCTCTTATTAACCTCACTGTGCTTTTCTGCGCAAATGTTTGTGTTATTCTTTAGCTCCGGAGCCTGTACGGCTGCAGTGTGAAGGCGTGAAGATCAGGTCAGTCACACCATTAACCACATCAGTGAGTCACTAATACCTCCAACAAACACTTCCTCACTGTGAAGGACGACAGTTTCGCTTTCATAGTGTAGATGGAGACATTCATGGGGACGTGACGTGTGTGTGTGCGCGCGCGCTATCTGTTAGTGATGGTTTGTGTGTATCCATTCATTGTAATATCTCAATTCAGCTGTGTGCACTTGTGATAGTGTTTGTTACTAGTTGGGAAAAATCCGCCTAGAATGACTTGCATATAAATATTCATAATGAATGTGTGATTTTCAGTTGTGCAAAAAAAGGCTTATTTTATGATGAAATTCTGAGCTGACTTTTTGGTTTAAACTTCTTTCATCGACATGTTGGTCTGTTTTCCATCTATCAGTCTCCTGGATTGTCCACAATGCCATGAGACTACCTCGCTTCATCTCTTCCTAAAGAGAGCGATGCAGCAGGGCTTTAGTTCTTTAGACTGTCCAGCTCTCTCTCTCTCTCTCTCTCTCTCTCTCTCTCTCTCTCTCTCTCTCTCTCTCTCTCTCTCAGCTTCACGTCTGTACACTGTACCGGTTCCAAAGCTTCAAATTTCATGCCAATTCCTCCATCAACCCCAACATGCGCGTCATCTCGTAGGTCTCTGTCTATCCGAGTCGAATCTCAGCACAACTGCATCGTATAGCTGCATTGCATTCTGGAACTTTGAGTCCACTGTTTACACTATTTCTACACTCGATTTCTCCTAAATTTGACTCTGCTAAAAAAAAAAAAAAAAAAAAAAAAAAAAACAACATGAGAAAAGAGGCTTTTGCTGTTCTGCTTTTAGGCGCTTACAATAAAAGCTGACGGTTATCTCTCATGTTGAAATGTTTGTCCTTTTTAAACTGCTTTGTAACTGCACTAGTAATGTCGTCCTGTGCCGTCAGAGCCACAGACAACGCCTAACTTCTCATTCTCACCGAAAAAAAAAAAAAATAAAACACAAACAAATGAGCACAATCTAGGCGGTGTGAGTTGTGCATTCAGTTCAGTATCACATCCTTTTTCGGTCTCTGTTTTGCTTTGTGGTTTAACAGTCATGTCGAGGGGCTCACTTGATTACTTCGTATGTGATTGTAACATTAAGGCAATGTTGCTAAAGCAGTGTTGCTGTAGATGTGGAGCAAGACACTACCAGTAGCACACACACTTCCTTTTTTGCACAGAAATTCACAGTAAATCACCATGTTCCTGAAAATAGCCTACTGACAGCCAGAGAGAGAGGGGGGGAATAAAACCTCCACTGCTTACAGAATGAAATGTGTGGAAATAAGTGCATTTCCATTTGAGCTGCTAATTTTTTTTTTTTTAAATTCTGGTTCTTTCACTTAGCCGCCCTGCTGCAATTTGTCTTGATTTTATTGCCGAATGCATCAACTAGGGGAAATCTCTCAAAAATAATTGCACAGTTAAGTTGTAAGGACTTGAATTTGATTTCGTCCAGCGTGTTCTCGTCTGACTAATGGCTGGTCGGCCTGCTCAATGCGTGCTGAAGGCATCTGCTTGAATTGTCTTGTACCTGATCAATCTCCCATTGAACAAACACGAATGAATCCGTGTTGCTGATATCTCAAATGCTCCTTCTGTCGACTCATCAGAATGTCAGACGCTGCTGTTTTCCCCCACAGCGAGCTCGTGCTTTCCTGTTAGAACAAACAGTGCTGAGATTTTCACTGACTCAACACACAGATGTTGCTCCCTGACCTCCCTTATGCACAGTGCAGCATTTTACACTGACCTCAGACCTGCTTTCTCTACTTAAATCCTCATCTTCATCACACAGTAAGGCTCTCCGATCAGTGTGAAGACGTCTCAGTCTTGCCTCTGAGTCGTGTGTGTGCGCGTGTGTGTGTGTGTGTGTGTGTGGAACTTACAGCTTCTGAATCTCACATGCTCTGTGTGCCGGGTATTTATAGTGGCACAGGGATTTGGCTTGTTTTGTGCTTCCTGAAATCCCTTTTTCAGTCAGCGCGCATCCTGCTGAAAGTGTCTGCGTTCGAGGTCTAGCTACAGTAAAGGGTCATTAAATGTGGAGCGATTAGTCGACATCATTGATGAAATGTATCGGCGAGAATTTTCTTGGTGACGTGTCTATCATTTAAGAAAGACCGAATACCTCTTTAGCTCATTTACTGCTTTGAGAGGGTGGAATGACGTCTGTTTAATTAGCGTCATTCTCACAACGGCTTCTTTTTTGTATTAACACAAATACAGAGTGAGCAGATCCTGTTTGTTAATAACGTTTGCAACATCTCTTCACCAAAATGAAATTGCTCGTAGTGGATAATTCATTGTAATAAAATATCTCGACTGAAGCACAATTTTTATAAAAATCTGAGCAAGAAGCAGGTAGGTTGAAGCACTGACAGTGACACAGTGAGCTTGTAAATCATGCCTTGCAAGAGCACAGCACATGTGGATCCAGATGTGCAAAGCTGATATATCTTCAATGGCTGCAATTACAGCTGCAAGGCAACGGTATTGGCCACATGACACACGGAGGTGAATACTTATGCAACCAATAAATGTCTGCTTTTTTTTTTTGTTTTATTCCTTTGTGCCACAAGTAAGGAATAGAACATGCTTGGCGCATGCTGTTATAGGAAAATAATCCACTCTGAGATGGTGTTCTGTGTCCCGATGTGAAGTAGATTTACCGCTATCACTCCAAAGCTGCTCATTTTCTAATAACGGTGCATCGTGAAGTGCCGTATACCTCTTATACCACAGCAGTGTCAGTGGTATTTGTCAGTGATTTATGGTTACTTTTAATGTTATGGAATTTCCACAAGACCGATTAGTTCCTGTTATCGCTTACATGCTGTCACTCATCACCCTGTCTTTTTTTTTTTTCCTTCTCTCTCTCTTGACATTAATAAGACAATAACACAGCTTGTCATGTTACCTAGAAACCACACACTTCTTTGCTGTAAAGGCGATGGAAGATTGATGGAAAGATTTACTGATTGTTACAAGACGCTGACACCTGGAAACTCCTTTCATAAATGTTAAACGTCTCCTTACGGACAAATTCTTGTCAACAATTAGACATTTTTCCTCTTCAATAACACATTTTTTTTTCGACTCCCTAGTCTTAGATGATGTGGCATGGCCGCCGTATAAGTCTCCGTTAAAGAGCAGTTGCAATAGGAACGATAACAGTAGGACGAGTGCGTTAATATAAACCTCATTTAAATTACAGCTGGGACTAGCGTCAAAGCTGTTACAGAAAATGAATCCACACCCTCAGATTTGAGAATTTGACAGCACTGTGAACTTGAAAAAAAAAAATTCATAGTCATAGGTTAGACATATTTTGTAAATCAAATGATTAAAAATCTCAATTTCAGTTTCAGGTTGTGACATTACAAACTGTGGAAATGGTCAGGGGGGTGAATACTTATGCAGGGCAGCGTAATTCATTCTTTGCTTCATTTGTTTTAGGGGATTACCAGAATAATTGCTTATATCTGTAATTAAACATTTTGAAAAGCAGCTTGTGTGAGCTGAAGAGACTGAAGGCGAATGTTAAGATGCTTGTCGTGTAATGCTAACTGATCTCCAAATCCTCCGCAAATTGAGATATTAATGCACAGTTAATAAACCGAGTTGATTTCAAACAAGAAAAGCAATTATGCTTTTCAGCCGGAGGTTTCATAAAGATGGATGGAAGAGGGGGGAAAAAAAAGGGAAAAGATGGATCTGGAGGGAGAAAGAGTGGCGGAGATGTGGGATTGGGATTTGGGGAATGGTTTTGGTTCGAGGCGCAGAGCCGCGACGCTGAGCTCACTGTACAGGAATCTCACCCCGACCGTTCACAAAAAAAGCCCTCGTCATCGCATTTGCACCGCTTTTTTGCGCCGACCTACTTAAACCTGCGTCTTAGCTATGAGAAAACTAACCACAAAACTGATCTCAGGTCTGAAAGCACAGCTCTCATCTAGTGAAACCCATGCTCACACGCACACACCCACCCAAATCAGCGATAGGAGAAGGGAGGGGGAAATAGACGGCAAAAAAAAAAAAAAACCTTCTCAAAAAGACGACTGGTGCTATTTTAAGCCATCTGTGGTTCTGCGGTTCTTCTCAAAGCAGTGAGAAAGCAGGCTTGCTTTTGGAAAGACTTTCTCTTTGGCATCACCTTCAAAAATGTGTAGAGCAGGCAGCTGCTTCGTCAATGCACTCATTAAACCCAAACGCTTTTTCTCTTCTCGCACGGCTCATCTGCAGGTCGGGAATCTGCTTTTTATTTCCAGCACCGCAGCACAGCCCAGAAAGAGTGGGAGCAGAAGTCGGAGTCTTGCAAATGATTTAGTTTGTCTTGTCTTTCTCGCTGTTTAGCTGGAGTCTGTTGGCACTTTCATGCTGCGTTTAGTTCAAAGATACTTAGCAAGTCATTAGTCTAGTTGGAGCCATCTTCACTTAAGTTGTAAATTTGAAACTCGTTCAGTATTAACAGATCACAATCCTGTAGTGTTGGGGGAACCTCGACTGTCTTGACATCATGTGTAAGAATTGATTGCCGTTGAGAGCTAAGTTGAGCTGTCATATGCCATGCTTGTTTTGATCTGTAGTCGCATTCGTTTACTACGAGATCCCAGGTTGGGATTATCGGTTGCTTGGTGATGACTAAAGGATTATCCAGGAAAAGCATACGACTCTAGCTCAAGAAATAGCACATGTAATTGTTACCTGCTGCAGGGGTGTTGTCTCAGTTCAGACTGATCAAATCCCTTCGCTAAGCCACAGTCACTACCATTAAACAGACTAACCCACAAACTAGCAGCAAACTTCAAATGTTAGGATTTGTTTCCTTTTTCTAGGTTGTGATTACCCAGACACTTTGCTTCAGTGGATAATTTCACATGGGTGCTGCAGAGATGGAAAATGACTGCCTCACCCAATGAGTCTTATTCAAAATCTGCTCATACCAAGGGTGTAACGATACATTGTCACACAGTATACCACAATATACCTTGTCCGAGAAAGAGGCTAAGGAAATCTGGCATTTTAGCCAACCTTGGAGCTCTATTTCTGCTCTGGAGCCCATTATGTTTCAGTTGCTCATTTTCAAAGTCCCCAGATCAGACACTGAATTGAATTAAATCATGAATGCAGTACACAAGTAGTACTGTTTGTCTTTACTCACTTGTGTACTACACTTGTGTGCAGTACTGATTTAAAATTGTACTCTCACCCAGAAGAGCATGTGTTCCCTTTCGAGTCTGGATCCTTTCAAGGCTTCTTCCTCATGTAGTTTCAGGGAGTTTTTCTTTGCTACTGTCTGTTGTTAAAAGCACTTTATGTAATAGAATCGAACTGAATTCACCAGATGAACAGCCTGAAGTCTGAAGGGTTTATTTTCAGCTCCAGGGTTAAGTTAACATGACAACAGCACTGTGATTAAAACCAGAATGATTATGAAGGTAGGGCAATTATAAGGAAGGTATAAAAGAAAGTTAAAGGATCGGCACGCCGAACTCTTATAGAAACCTTTAACTCCGCCTCTTTCGTTTTCGGCCCTAATTTGTGTTGTGTAGATAAACACTGGTAGATGACCACAGCTGCAAGAGGGAGGTTCCACATCTGGTGCTGGATGTGCTGGTAATATTGGAATGTAGAAATCTTCAATAGATTTTTTTTACTGTATCATGTTTATTGGTGCACATGGGCCTGACTTCTGCTTAGTGATTAATTAGTGAGGATGATGGATGTCACGGTTCCAGGGGTCAGTGGCTAACAGCTGGACCAGGTGCCGATCATCTCTTCAGAGACTCTGCATCACGGACTTTCCTTCCTTCCTTTCTTCACATTGCTCAACCCGACCGTCCAGCTCACATACCGCTGAGATTTGATACACTCTGTGGAATTTCACGTGTTGTCCAGACATTGTGGTGTTTCAGTGCTTCGGTGTGCATTTCTTTCTGTGTGATGCTCTTACTGTGAAGAGTGGATGATCTGGACGTGTCTCTGGTTCCACTGGGTTTCCTTCTATTGAAGAACTTTGGCAGTGCACTAATTGGGAAGCATGATTGTGAACCCAGCTGTCGTGCTCAACACATAACACTTGAATTTTACCAATTAATAAAGGGCGCTTTCACACTTATTTGCTGATGCAGAATCAGAGAATCCGAGGCTTTTGGTTTGTTAAAAGTGTTTGCTAAAGGTTAAAGGTGCATTAGGTAATTTTTTCCCTTCCCCTCGTCCCCTCAAGGTCAGGTCTCTAACAGTTAGGTGAGTTCCATGTTTATTTGAATGATTCTCACCCATGTTCAAGAAGCTCCACCCCCAGGATTTACATGGGCCTGTAGAGTAGAGTGTCTATAAGTGACTGAGAGCAGGCGCATCCAAACACAAACAAGGGGTTTTCCCAGCAACTTAATAAACTGTTGCTAAGGATACAGCTTAATCTACCAGGCTGTTTGTAGAAGTAAGGAGTAAAAAGAATCCGCAATCAGTCTATATAATCAAGTAGATATTTATAGAAATAACCAGCTTAAAGCATTTTGTAGATCACATTCAGTATTATTTATTTATTTACTTATTTTTGCCAGTCCTAATGTCCATGGCATTTCTGCAGCACTATAGCCCTGTCCTTTGGCTCAGTTTGTGCCTCGGAGCTCAGTTTAGCAGCTCACGTCTACAGAAAAATGCTGCCTGTAACCCAAAATACACGGCATGTTTGGTTCACTTCCAGCAGTTGGGCTGAATCGCTTTCTCACTGATCGAGACCACCTCACACAGACCGGTTGTTTTGTTCCGCACTCCAGTATGATTACTGTTTTCTTACCTGCCAAAACAAACCACACCAGGGTTTCAATTCAAACACACTCAGCACTGCATGTACACAAGCACACACAGACCAGCATGAGATTTGCTTATCTTCAGTCACTGCATGTGCCAATATGACAATCTGTACTGATGGGGAAGATTCATATTTACATGGATATCTCTGCGAACACTCGTGCTGTTATGTGGAACATGAGTACTGGCGCTGTCGGCCATCTCAGTTAACATCTACGTGTGTGAAAGCAAAAAAAAAAAAAAAAAACATCAACTCCTCCGGGTTTGATTTCAGCCGCATCAGCATTTAATGTTTGTCGAATTGTAATATTGAACCAATATGTTTTCTGTAACTGATATTTTTTTTGTGTCTTGTTTTCACATCTATCAGATCATCTCTGCTGGTTTCCAATCATCTCAAACTCTCCCAGTGCTTTTCCCTACGGGTTATAAAAGGAGCTGCAAAAACAGATTATTGTGAAATGTAGCCAGGAGCAGAATGAGGGCAGAGCTCGCTGGGTGTGGAAACCTTCCTTATGTCTAGTAACAGGAGCAGTCGGGCACCGACGGCTCCGAACAGCTTCTCTGTGTGGCCCAACAATGGCCCTCTCTTGCACAGCAGCACACTGCGGGCCACTGAAACACAGTGAAAGTGATGACCTCAGGGGTCGTGCTCTGTCTGTGTACAGCCTGATGGCCCTCTGACATGACACTTCAGCTTCCACCAGCTTCTGTGTGCACTGTAACACACACCCTTTAAACCCATGCAGACTGAACTGGCATGCTCAGTGTGCTATGTGGGGAAGGCATCTCTAAAAGTGAGCAGTGTATAAATTCAACTATGACTCCGTGTGCCTGCTTTCCTTTATAGAATGGAGGCTGAGTGGATATTTGTGAGTGCTGTGAAATGCACAGCTTGTGTGTGTGTGTGTGTGTGTGTGTGTGTGTGAGAGAGAGATGGAGAAAATCAGAATCGCATGCATTTGTGCAGTACATCAAGGTTTTGTCCAGGGGAAAAAGAGGAGGAGGAGGATGAAGGTTGGGGGGAAATCAGTCATGCATCACCACATCTACAGCTTACAATGCTGGATTGAGTGTAACACAGAAAACATGTCTCTCTCTCTCTCTCTCTCTCTCTCTCTCTCTCTCTCTGTCACTGGTCTCGTGTTTAAGACGACACACTGTGAGATCAGTAACATGCAAGTGTGTGCTACTTTGTCTTATTAAGTCAGCACATCCTTTATACTCTCTCCCTCTCCCTCCCTCTCTCTCTCTCTCTCTGTCTGTCTCTCTCCCCATGGAACCAATCAACTCTTCTTCACGTGTCAAAGAAAGCAACAGGGAGAGGCTGGAGGAGCGGAGTAGGCTACATCATTGAATAACCTGAAAATACAGGCGTATAAATGAAACACACACACACACATCCGCAGGCCAATTTAGTGCTACTTCCAGAATTGCATAAAACCTTCTGTTTCCTCAAACAACTGTAGTGTGTTGTGTTGGTGTGTTTTACAGGCCACATGTGTTGTACACGTTCTCTACAGGTCCACCTTTATTTTTATACATTAGCCTGTATAGAGGCGTGCGCTCTTTTCTGGGTGAAAGCCGCGATCAGTCATATCTCCACTCGGGAGCTGTGCTAGTTTGAGTCTCTTCGTTAAAACAAAACACATGCCCAAAGGAATGAATGCAGTTGCTGTGTGTGTATGTGTGTGTGTGTGTGTGTGTGGAGAGAGTGTGAGAGAGAGAGGGGTAATATTTTCTTTTTCAGAAAATGGATGCGGAAGGAAAGAAGCAGCTTCCACTAAGGGAGCTCTAAACGATGGTGATTAGGAAAGCATGCTCTGAATTTCACACAGTTTGTGAAGGCTTGTGCAATTAATTAGCAGCAGCAAGGAAACATGAAACGGCACTGCGGTGACTCCATGACTGGCTGTGTGTCCAGTTAGCTTCTCTCTGTATGTTCCATTTACTCCTTCACGTCTCGGATGCAGTACGAGCCCAGAGCTGAGCCGCAGTCTTGCATGTGAACTCTTAACCTTAATCAGGATTCGCAGTGAGAACGTTTCATTTGTTTATTTGTTCATCCTGAATGTTTGCTCTTATCTTAGCCGCACTGCTAACCTTCAACCGTGATGAGCAGAGATAGGAGGTGGAATTCACTGTACATTCGGTTGAAAATGAACCATTTGCTTAGTGCAAATGTTTGCTGTCCTTGTGTCACTGCCATGAGCGCACTGAGGCAAATTCCTAATAACTGAGATGGTGTGGCAGTAAATACTTAATCTGAATAAACATTCAGCACTGCTGATTCCGCTTATGTTAAATTTGGAAAACAAAATGAGTTGTAAAGATACTTTTCTAACTATCTTCACATAATCATCAGGAAAATGTCGGTTTTTGCTGACGTATTACTCTAATTTGTTTACTGCCAGCCTAGATTTCCTTTTTGGGTCAGAAGTGCAGAACCATTGAGCAATCACTGCCCGGTTTGGGACTTTTCACCTGCCGTCATGTCCCTGATACACAGTGCAGAATTTTTGCTCTAGCAGCTTCTGTGACTGCGACAGTGCTATGTAAGAATTATTACATATCTATTATTCTAGTCTATTCCAAATTTTTTATGGTCTCCAAAGGGTACAGATAATAGACTGTAAATTAATAATGAATAAATGCATTACACCACTACGTGTTAAATATATATGGTATATCACTTGCTCTTAAATATGATTTTAATACGATATGATTTTTTATTTATTTATTTTTTATTTATTTATTTTTTTCACAATAGGGCAAATCTGTTTTTTTTTCCCCTCCTCTTATTCTTATAGTTTGATTCTTAAGCTGTGTTAGTGGATTACAAATTCAAGACTAATGACACGTTCGACTAAAATTTGTAACTCGGAATTTCGGACCTCCGTCTAGGAAAACCCAAAGAAAACATCCTCCTTCTCAGAATTCCTTCTTGGAAACTTGGGAAGGTCTCCTCACCCCCGAGTTCAGCAAATCAGCATGGCTGCTCAAAGTAGCACTTTTTTTTTATTAGTTTTATTGTATTTACTTTTGATTAATCAACATACAGACAAATTAGCTTGTTAATTCTATAATCCTAGTTCATCACATACATCATTCCTCATAGTTAGCTGACTAGATTGTTGCTAAAAAAAAGACAAACGTGAAGGCGTCCATGTTTTTTCCCCACTTTATAGTTTGCACATGTGAAGGTATTGCGAGTTACAGCTTCCTACTTCGAACTCTGCATAAATCCCGTTTGTTTCAGACTGTAGTCACATTTGCTCACCAACTTGGTAGATACTCCCATGGACATGTGACCACTGATTATGCTGATTATGCTGTAATAAGGCAGCGTTCACTCATGGGCCTGAATGTATTCTATGAAGACAATAGAGAAAACGTTTGTTGATTCTGGGGATTAGTGAGGTCCAGCCTCCATCAGCCTACATGCTGTTTTTGTTGATGATGTTTTTGTCCTAATTTTCTGATCTCAAGAATCACCGCATACTGAACAGTATAAAAACTGACGTGTGATTGGTCTGGTAAACCTGAGTCACGTCTACAAATTTAAATTTATTTAGATTTAAAACACAGCTGTGGTTCGAGTCTGATGGTGTTTTGGCTGTCTTTTTTTTAAATTTTTTTTTATTATTATTATAAACATTGTTTTGTATGTACTCTGGAGAAGCATTTATGCTAAGCAGTATGCATGAAAGGATATGCACAGGACATGTGACGCTATTTATATCCCACTACAGATTTCAAATGGATGCGTGTTACATGACACTTGAGAGCACTGTGTATATGTGTGTGTCTGTGTGTAAGGAGGGACTTGGCTGTGTTTGAATATTTAAAGAAACTTGAAGTTGGTGCATGTTTGAACAGTCTAATCAGATCGTGTCTGAAGATGGTAGTGTGAATGAAACTGAGCTGCTGCATTATTGAGGTGAGTGTCTGGATGTCTGAGACACTGCTGAACGTGTTGCGGTTTTTCTTTCTTTCAGACCTGATCCACTGCACCAATGAGATGAATGTGAACGTGCCCCAGCTGGCTGACACTCTGTTCGAGCGGACGGCCAACAGCAGCTGGGTGGTGGTTTTCAAAGCCCTCATTACCACACACCACCTAATGATGTACGGCAATGAGGTAAGACACACACACACAGACACTCATTCCCTCACTCTCGTGCAATTCTGCTTGAGCAAGGTGGCATGGCCTCGTCTCAGTCTCACACACTGACAGTGTAATGATATATAGCACCCTAGATATGCACACACTGCTTAATAATTTGGAGTGGCTCAGATACACAACCTTGTACTCGCACAAACACACGCATATATGCACCGATTAGCCATAACATTAAAACCAACTGCCTAATATTGTGTAGGTCCTCCTTGTGCCACCAAAACAGCTCTGAGCCATCGAGGCATGGACTCCACAAGACCTCTGAAGGTGTGCTGTGGTATCTGGCACCAAGACATTAGCAGCAGATCCATGAGCCTCCATGGATCAGACTTGTTTGTCCAGCACATCCCACGGATGCTTGTCTGGATTGAGATCTGTGGAAATTGGAGGCCAAGTCAACACCTTGAGCTCTTTGTCATGTTCCTCAAACCAGTCCTGAACAATGTTTGCAGTGTGGCAGGGCGCATTATCCTGCTGAAAGAAGCCACTGCCATTAGGGAATACCATTGCCATGAAGGGGTGAACTTGGTCTGCAGAAATGTTTAGGTAGGTGGTACGTGTCAAAGTAACATCTACATGAATGCCAGGACCCAAAGTTTCCCGGCAGAACATTGTCCAGAGCATCACACTGCCTCCACCGGCTTGCCTTCTTCCCATAGTGCATCCTGGTGCCGTTTCCTCGCCAGGTAAGTGATGCACTCGCACCCGGCCGCCCATATGATGTAGAAGAAAACGTGGTTCATCAGACCAGGCCACCTGCTTCCGTTGCTCCATGGTCCAGTTCTGATGCTCACGTGCCCATTGTAGGCACTTTTGGCAGTGAACAGAGGTCAGCATGGGCACTCCGACCGGTCTGCGGCTACACAGCCCCATATGCAGCAAGCTGTGATGCACTGTGTGTTCTGACACCTTTCTATCACAGCCAGCATTAGCTCTTTAAGCAATTTGTGCTACAGTAGCTCTTCTGTGGGATCGGACCAGACAGGCTAGCCTTCGCTCCCCATGCACATCAATGAGCCTTGGGCGTCCATGACCCTGTCGTCGGTTCACTGGTTGTCCTTCCTTGGACCACTTTTGGTAGTTACTAACCACTGCGTAAAGACCTGCTGTTTTGGAGATGCTCTGACCCAGTCGTCTAGCCATCAAAGTTTCTCAAGTCCTTACATTTGCCCATTTTTCCTGCTTCCATCAACATCGAGAACAGACTGTTGACTTGCTGCCTAATATATCCCACCCCTTGACAGGTGCTATTGTGATGAGAGAATTAATGTTGTTCACTTCACCTGTCAGTGGTTTTAATGTTATGGCTGATCGGTGTTTACACAGTGTACTCTGTCTTCAGCTGGATTAGTGGGAAGGAAACCCTCTTCTGTGCAAGTTTAAAGCTGTAGCTGTGGTGTAATTAAGTTAATGCAATGATTTCTGACAACAAATCAGTCATGATAAGAGACACCCAAACAGTAATTAGACCATGTTGTGTACACACACTTGCACTCCTAACTAGTTGTCCTGTGATGCATTGTGTTTGGGGAGGGGGGGGGGGAAACCCCTGCTTTTTCAGGAAGGTTTAAACCCTTTCATTATTCTCAAAGCCTCTCATTTTAATGTGTTTGTAAGCTACTCTGCTAAATGTAAATATAAATTATTGAATTGTGTGTTCACTGATGTGTAGTATAACCTACACCCAGTTGTTTATCAGTCGCCTTTGTCTTTCTATCAGTGTTCAGAAAAAAAAAACGTCAGGGACAGTTAGAGGACGTCTGCAGACAGCGTACCGGTTAGGGGAGGACACGCTGATAAAGTGCTGATCTTAAGGACACACTCCTGTGTGTGTGTGTGTGTGTGTGTGTGTGTGTGTGTGTGTGTGTGTTTGCAGAGGGGAGTGGATGTGAGTCACTCCCAACTGTGGCCCAGATACTGAATGTACGGTTTGCTTTATGACGCTACTGGAGTTGCACATTGTCAAGGAGGAGAGGGGGAGAGAGATGGACGAGTAGAGCAAGCGTGTGTGTGTGTGTGTGTGTGTGTGTGTGTGTGTGTGTGTGTGTGTGTGTGTGTGTGTGAGGGAGCAGAGAGGAACTAAGAGTGGGAAAAGCTGACAGTGGAATGATTACTCCACTTTGAGGATCGGAGATAAGGAACAGTTGGTGTGTGTTTCTCTAATGGGCTTTTGTAGTTGTCGGATTAGTTCCCTGCATACCAGGATGTCCCCGTCTCTTCTTTAAGTAATAATCAGAGACAAAGTGGGAGTTGCTGAAGTAGCACTTGAAGTGTCTGTTAGATAGGTTAGAGGCCTGAGATGGAAACAAGCTGTGAGAGGGAGCTGCAAAGCCAATATGAGAGCAGCTTGCATGGCTGTAGAGAGGCCATGTGTGTGTATTTGAGCTGTCAAATTCCTTTAAGAAGTCTATTCCGATTTTAATTACTAAAAGATTTTGCGTACAGATGCATTTGGATGGATATAACCTTATAGTGCTGCAGAAAGGAGCGCCGAAGGTGAGAGCCATTTAAAATTTCATTCATTCATCTCCAGTGAATACGTGTTCAGGTTGGTGATGATGGATCCTGAGGTGGGAATACGCCCCGGATGAGGGCTCATGCACACACTCGTTCACACCTAGTGGTAATTTAAAATAGTAAATCCACCTACAGCTACGCTATATGCCCAGAAGGTTGTGGAGACCTGACCATAATACTCATGTGTGCTTTTTGATCATCCCATTCCAGATCTAGTCCATATTCCAGATTTTCCACATTATTAACTTCCTCTCTTCTGGGAAGGCTTTCCACTTGATGTTGGAGCATCGCTGTGGGGATTTGTCAGCTTGGTCAAGAGCATTAGTGAGGTCAGGCACTGATGTCAGGGATGCAGTCAGTGTTCAGGCTGGAGAACCCAGAGGAAACTTACATGGACATGGCGAGAACATGCAACTCTCTGCACAAGCAGTAACCCAAGCGCAGGATCGAAGCGAGGACCCTGGAGCTGTGAGGTGGCAATGCTACCTGCTGCTACCCACATTTATGATTCACCCGCACAAATATAGACTTCAGTAATCATCTCTGGGAAATTACTTACTTACTTACTTCAGTTTTAACTATGTTTTACTTCAGCTATGTTTTTTTTTATATTTAATTTGATGCATAATTAGGAGCCATAAATGACCTCAATGGGAATCATGTCTTTCAATAGATTTATGAGCTCTTCAGCATTCGAATGCAGATTTTAATTTCCCTATGAATATATATTAACATGATGAATAGAATATGAACAGTAAAATTAGTTTCGACTGCGCTAGTGTACGTGCAAGTAAAGATCAGAGACTGCTATTGCACATTGCCTGAAAGTGTGCTGAACACGTGTGTGTGTTTGTGTGTGTGTGTGTGTGTGTGTGTGTGGGCAGGTTTGTATATCTTGATGGAGACTACATGCCCCCACAAAGACAGGAACAGCTGACCATTCTGACTTTCCGGGAAATTTGACTGGTCTCCATTACAGGAGAACTGCTTCTTTTTTTAACTGCAAAAAAAATGTGGCTTTTATTTAATAAAACTAAAAAGACCAATAATGATTCTTTTGCTTACTGGGTTTAAGGTTAGGGTTAGCCATAAGCAGGTTAACCAGTTTAGGACTAGCCATAGCATTAATTAGCTCTATAAATGTGTGTGAGTGTGTGAGTGTGTGAGTGTGTGAGGAGAGAATTTTTGAGGGTCTGCCTTGTGGAGCCCTGATAAAGTGTTTGTGTTGCAGAGATAAATAACTGCCTGCTGATAGCACCGTTTAATGAGAACTGCCTCAGAACACAGGCACACACACAGACACACACACACACAGACACACACACAGACACACACACACAAACACACATGGGGAAATTGAAAAACAGGCCTTGGATGTTGATTATTAGATTTGAATGGAGTGGTTGTGGGTGGGTGGTAACAGCGCGTACCCAGACGTGGGCATGCTGTAATCCACAGCACTGACACAGTGGCGCATTTCAGCGTGATTCGGATTTGCTGATATGAGAGGTTGTAATTTGGTTATGATATTACGATGACTATAGACTGTTCTTGTGGGGGATGCAAATGAGCGAGGAAGCTTGTTTAACATTCCAGCAGCGTGGTGTTTTTGAATGTGCTCAGAAAGCACTGCTGTTTGCATAATGACTGCTGTGTTTGAGTGATGTGAGATAGCCAAGGTAATAATTACCTTTTTTAATAAGCACACACACACACACACTCTCAATTCCTGTGCTCTCACTGTTGCACTTTTATTCTCTTCCCCTAGGCAAAACTGCTAATCAATACCTATTAGCACAGGTGCAGGATAAACATGGGGATAAGCAGTGATTTTCATACCTACTTAGCAGATCAGCTCCCAGTGAGAAAATCCCAGTGCTGTATTGTGGATTATTAATCATTTGGAATGCTGCATGTAGTCTGGTATGACTACTAAAGAAGAGAAGTACTTCATGTACTGTGGATTTTGTCAAATGATTTGAGGAAAGACGGGAAATTAATTGGCCTTTTTGGCATCTTAGGTTTGTGGCCTGAACAAACGGATTCCCTTGAGAATAAGCGCTGTCCTTTTTGTGCTTGTGTTTTTCTGCTAGTTTTTTTTTGTCTTTTAAATAAAAAACTGCACTAGTTGCATGAGCCGTATCCATAGTAACTCTGAACTTGTTGAGAGACGAGTGCTTCGCTTCGCTGTGGAAATCCGCATGCATGCGCAATCCCACTTCTCCAGGGTCAGGTTTGATTTTTGTCAGGAAACTGATCAAGACAGGGCTGAAATCTCCTCGCAGATCAACAGTCACTTCTCAAGATGCCTTTTTGGGGAAAAACTCCTCTGGCCAGAAGCTTCTGCATTAATAATGCATGGCGCTTCGACGCTGTGACTGTTCAAGATTTATACTCGATTTATTATCAGCAGTGTAGAAAATCCACTGTTGTTATTTGTCTGTATATGCTGTCGTTTTTATACAAGCACCTTCAAGCAGCAGTGTTGGCGATGTCGAGTCGAAGTGTGACACGGGATTAACCTGAACTGCATTAGTGAGTGGCACTGTTGTTGCTGTGTATTTGTCATGCTGGGTTTCCTAGCATGACCTCCTCTATTCTGATTCAAGGCCATTCGTCTTATCGAGAAACGCATCAACGGGCTGTGGATGTAGCAGGATTTAGTGCTCACCCGGTGAGGATGCACATGGACGTTCCTTTGCTGCAGTGTATTCCCTCAAACAGACTAAGCAGAATATTAAATAAGACAGCATGCAACAGAGTGAAACCGATTTGCTCACTGATAAGAACAGGTTGAGACGATTATTCAGGGGGTCAGTGTCAGTAATGTGAAATGCATCAGAGTTGCCATGGTAATGGGGGGGGGGGGGGGGATTCAAATGCTTTTCGGTAAGAAATCCCAGCCAATCAGAGCTCAGGAGGCGGGTACAGAAAGAAAATCGTGTCTCGAACGGTTCTCACCTGTTATGGTATAAGTTAATTGCGCCTGCCTTATAGTGCCATGCTGAGATTGCTCTGTAATTTTCTGTTACTAGGGATACCTCGGTAATGATGCTAATGTCGGGTATTAGGCCAATACCATGCTCATTTACTTACATCTGATACCATGTGATGTAATCCTTGTGTACGTTGTCATGCGAATGAACAGATGGTAACGATGGCAATGGAAGCGAAGCACACTGTGCTCGGTTAGTATATCAAGTGAAGCTGCTATAGCATGATAACCTGATGATAACCTATCTTGATCCAATATATTGATGATAACAGTATCTTTAATAGAGAGCAAGGATAGCTGACCTTAGCAGAGCTGGATCAGTGGGTGTGGTCTTTAAAAATGAGTGAATGTATCTGTTAGTGTGAAGCGAGTGTGCAGAGAGACTGTCACACATGAGAGCACTTCAGTTCTGCGAGCACTGAGCACTGAGACAGACACTTCCTTTCTTCTTGCTTGGCTCATGAGTCAAGGTGCTGTTCAGAGAGCTTTGCGCTCATTTTTAATCTGTCATGCTTGCTGATGCTGCTCTGTTTAAATGTTTAAATGTCATAACATTTTTAAACATAACTCAGCACGAGGCAGCAACCAACATAAACAGAACTAAATAAAATGTTCCATGATGCCCTTCATTTCTTAATACTGAGTAAATTACACATTTCGATATCAGTATCAGAGAGTACCAAAAAGCATGTACTCATACCCAGTCTGAAAGCACTGGTATCTATATAGCAACCTCGTGGTTACTGTAATTTAAGAAAATCATGAGCCACTTTGGATGTGGTGTTGTCATCTGCATCATGTACACATTAACCCTTATTCATCAAAATGCCTTGCTGATCACAAATGTGCAAACCTCTTCTTAAAATGTAAGTACTAGGTTTACTGACATCAGTCTTTCGGTCGAGTAAAAGCACATTTGTGTACAAGGGTAGATGAGATGCTCAAAGATGCTTGGATATCATTGCATGTTGTTTTTTTCTTTTTTGATGTTATTATATCACATTAAGGGGGGCCTGATGGCTAAGTGGTTAGCATGTTTGCCTCGCATCTCCAGGGTTGGGAGTTTGGTTCCCACTTTCGCCCTGTGTGTGTGCGTGGACTTTGCATGTTCTCTAACCGGGTTTTCTCCGGGTACTCCGGTTTCCTCCCCCAGTCCAAAGACATGCGTTGTAGGCTGATTGGCATCTCTAAATTGTCCAAGAGTGTGTGAATAGGTGTGAGAGTGTCTGTGATTGTGTCCTGCAATGGATTGGCACCCCGTCCAGGGTGTCCCCTGCCTTTTGCCCCGAGTCCCCTGAGATAGACTCCAGGCTCCCTGCGACCCTGTGAAGGATAAGCGGTATGGAAAATGGATGGATAGATGGATATCACATTAACACTAAAGACACATGCCAGACATTTGCGTGCTTATTTATTTATTTATTTATTTATTTATATTTTGGAAGTCTGTTTTCGTTTAGTCAGTGTTCGGTTGCTCAAAATGAGGAAGCTCAAATTAAATCTGGCTTTGGGTAAATCTGACATATTTGGATACTGAAATGAATAAAAAACTAGCTGTAAACCGAGTTCACATAAGTACAGGTAAGGCTGGAAAACATGGTTTCAGCTTAAACAGCTTTATAAAAACGCTACTTGCTTTCATAATTCTCTTTTTATTTACAGCAGCCTCAGTCAAAAGCCCCTCGAACTCAACTTTACTGCATTGTATTGTTTTTTTTTGTTTTTTTTTCTCCTCTGTTTCTTTCCTTGGATCTCTCCTTCTTGACTGCTTGTTGAATGCTTTGCTTTTCTTGTCACATGACATAAATAAGGGCTAGTGTGCAGGAGCTTGTTTCCATGCAGCCGAAACTGATTTTATCATTTGCGTTCAATTCTTTTTTTTTTTTTTCCGATGCAATATGCAAATTGGCTGGAAAGCTAGGTGAGGTGTGGGAAGTCAGCGTAGCAGGAGATCTCCAGAAATGATTGCTAGAAATGTTTAGTACTCTGAGAGCTGTTTGTATTTACTAGGGCTTTTTGCTGTAGTGTTTTTTTTTAAATAAAAGAGTAGTTGGGTGGTGTGTCTTGTGTGCAGTTTTCTCCCTGACATTAGCGTAATGTGAACAGTACACCTCAGTGAGTAAGAGTGAATACACCAACCATTTATTTCTGCCGTTTGTGTGCATCACTCAGCCTTAACACAATTGTGTGGACACCTCGGTGTAATGAGTTGCTCTGCCATCAGTCGAACCCCGCTGTCTAGATTCTTTCCCAAGAAATGCCGTCAATATCATTCCTCTGGGCTTTCAGCCACAGGCAGTGTAACTTCACCCGTAGGGCAAACGGCTGTTTGGTGCAGTGAATTTGTACTCAGGCGAGGGTGAGATGCTGGAGAGGCATTGGAAGAACACATTTCGAGTTTCTCCATCATTCTCTGATTAAATATTGCTGCTTGTTTTTTGCTGAGCTTCTTGTTTTTAGTGTCAGTGTTTGGAACAGAGTAACAGCTTTTGGCAGTGTTGTCACTTCCTTCTTGTGACAGGATATGCGTCTTGCTTAACCAAGTCCCAGGAACTTTTTTTTTTTTTAAAAAAAAAAGGACAAAGAGGGAACTTGGGCCTGAGCTCATAATCACATGACCGTCTTCCAGGTGCTCTAAGGTCACCAAATATCTTGAGGCAGTATAAGCTTAAGTTCTCTCTAGAATACCTTTTTCTGAGATTTCTCTATTTTTCAGCATTCACGGAAATAAGCTTTGGGCTATTTCAGGTGAAGCCGCATTCCCTTACGGTGTAAAAACCTACAAAAAAAAGGGAAAAAAAAACCCCCAAAGCTATATAAGAAGTTTCACTGAATAAAAGACTCAGCTTTTTAATACTTTTGGCCTTTGGCAGCAAGATTTATTTTTAATGCTTGACTTCAGAGAGCTCTCCAAGTTCTCATGCCCTCTTTCCTTTGTATTAAAGATAAATAAACTGCTTAGCTCCAACGCTCCGACCGCTGTCTGTTCATTTCTAGTTGAGCGCTACATTGAAAAATGGGATGGAAATGAAAATGAGGGGAAACAGCAAAAATGGTGTTATCTGTGGCATCTGCACTTGTGAGGGAGACGTGGCTCAGTTCTGGTCATTCCCTCCAAAGGGGGCGTGGTCTCAATAATCAAAGTTCAGACGGATGGAGTCTTTAAAAAGCAGCATGAAGGCTCAGATCATTCAGTAAATTGTGTTGAATATGTTGCTGCTTGTATTGAAAAGAAATGTATTTTTCATTAATGAGATTGTGGATTGATCATTTCTCCCTTTTCTTTGCCTGGTATTTCAATTTTCTGTTACAGTTTTAACTCTGTAATGGTTTTAGTTTGATGCAATTAAAGCTGTTTAGAAGGCTAATGAGGTTTCTGATTTACAAAACTATTTCCCAATTGTCAGCTTTCTGTTGTGTGTTTAAAAAAAAAATAAATAAATAAATTAAAAAAAAAAGGTACCAAAAATGAAGCTTCAAGGCCTTTAGGGCGTTTTTATATATGGAAGTTGTTTTGTGATGATGTTAGTGTGGCATAAGTTATTAGTGTGCCTCCTCTCTGGTGTTTTGACGTGAATCCCCCGTGTTCCCACTCTCGGGTAGAGCTGGGACAAGTTCACACACTGCTCAATCAAGTCTGAGCAGATCACAGCGTGGAACGCTGCATGATCCTCTTTTCGGGAATTTCCAGGCTGCTTTCCCTGACCCCGGCTCTGTCAGCCTCGAAGGGCGGCGGCGGCAGCAGCAGCAGCAGCAGCAGCAACGACGTCTGCCAGCCCGGAGAGCTCAGAAAAGTCTGATCTTACACAAAAGCTTCGGTCTATACCCGCCTCTGCCAGAACAGGGAGTTTCCTCTTATCAGCAGCGTCCTCAAAGTCCTCATGTTCCAGATAAAAGCGCTGCTCTGTCATGTGCTCCAGAACATCAGACAAAATACTGATTGTAATCGCTGTCGTTTTCTGTCTTGTAGCGTTTCATTCAGTACCTGGCCTCGAGAAACACTCTCTTCAACCTGAACAATTTCCTGGATAAAGGTGCATTGCAAGGTATGTACGACATGCAGTGTGCACAAACATGATCACAGCTGAATAAAAATAAACTTAATCTCCCTACATACTGTATAGCCGTCCTCCTCCACTGGTCTTCTCTCACCATGTTTCATTCTCACTTATTCTCTCCGTCAGGCTATGACATGTCCACCTTTATCAGGCGCTACAGTCGCTATCTGAACGAGAAGGCTCTGTCCTACCGGCTCGTAGCTGTCGACTTCACCAAGATGAAAAGAGGGTAAGCCAAACCAAATTCTCCAAAAGTCATTCCTAAAGCAAACTGAACTCAACAAATGTTGAGGAGTATTTCTTTTTGTAAATCATTACCTTCTCTTGGGTGGCTGATTCTGAGAGTGAGCTGGCTGTCTGAAGCCTTATTTGGATTGGATTAGATTTACATGAGGAGGCGGATTACGTAATTATAAGTGTATCTCTGGGGTTTTAGTTCCATCCCAATCGCTCATGCAAGTCATTTTCTCCAGACTGTGCGTGCATGCGTGAGATTGGAAAGATTACACCGTATACACATTGACCTTCTGTACAATGACTTGTAGAAAGTAACATATATCCCATCCCAATTGGCATGTTGGGAAAGGATGCATTATGTCCTGTGAGAAAAGAGGTTTTGTGCTTTTCCTCCAATATAGACACCCCAGGAAGTGTTCTCTTCTCTTGTCTCCCACTGAAACGGAAACAAATCCAAACAATAAAATGTAGACGATGTTAAAAGGTCTTATTAGAAAAGCCACGTGTCCGGAGGCACTGGTACAGCCTAAATGCATGCTATGGTCATGTGACCTACTAATGCGCAAGCGGTGTGCGTGGTACAGCAATTAGTTATAAAAAAAAAAAAAAAAATTCAAAACATTCAGATTGTATTAAATGTAGTCAGTACCATCGCTCTGATTTATACAGAGATCACTTATCCTGTGCGTAGCGGTCATAATTACTGTATAACTCTATGTCCAGAAATCTTGTCCGAATAGTGCTTAAGGGATGATGTATGGAATAATCATTTGGGGTTGTCATATGATACGAATGCTATGATACAAATGCAGGGAGATAAGTTCAGCTTATAAATAACAATTACTCAAATAACTCTCCCAATAATTCCTCATAAATCATGCTTTTATTTATTTATTTTCGGTCATTAATTTGGCGCCGGTAACTTTTTGTTTGCTGTCGAGCGTGCCTGAGCTCTCGGTCTCTGTGGGCTGCAGTCGAGTCGGGCGTGCCTGTTAGTGCACTAATGAAGTTGCCGCTATAAACTGATCGAGCTGATTATTTAAAGACCGGGAGTAAGATGCCTCTCGGGAGCTCCCATTGTGCTGGAGTGTGACGAGCTGATATTCAGAGCCTGTGTCCCCCTTTTTTTTTTTTTTTTTTTTTAACCGCTAGTTGCAATGCAACGTCAAAATATGCTTTTCTGAAAATATATCGGGTATCAACGGTATTGAAATCATCCCGAACAACTCGGTTATTACTCAGAATAACGTACAATCTCTTTTCATTTTTTCCTTCTGAAATGATTTCTTTTTCTAGATCTTTATAAACTGTGTAAACATGGCACGATTGTTTTCGCAGTCGAAATACGGTCATACGTACGTCTTGTTGTGAAAATGTCTTCAGGTGATCTGCAGACAAGAAGCATCCATGGCACAAAACGAGCAGACCTGTGACTGGTTCTTTGTGGAGTGACTGTCCGAGGCTTCTTGCTTGTTGGTTGTGTTTGTTTCTGTGTGTTTGTTTGTTTGTTTTATTTGTTCATATATGTGTTTGTGCATTGTGCAGTATTGATGGAGTGATGCGCACCATGAATACAGAGAAGCTGATCAAAACTCTGCCCATTATTCAGAACCAGCTGGACGCTCTGCTCGACTTTCAGGTGTGTTTGCGTTTGTGTGTGTATATATATGTGTGTGTGTGTGTGTGTGTGTGTGTGTGTGTGTGCATATACCTGTGTGTCAAATTGTAACCAAGAACTAATGTATGGAGCAATGTCTACTAAATCTCTATTCCAGGATGAAGTCTGAACTGAACTTCAGGATCTATAAATATGCTGTAGCAGATCAGTAGACACACACACACACACACACACACACACACACACACACACACACACTGTGCAGCAGTTGCATCAGCATGTGCTGCAACAAACATGGACATGTTCTTTACTAGTTTTGCTTTGTACGTGAACATGATCTTGCAGGCACAAAGGACACTTTGAATCGATTTTTTTTTTGCCACATAAATGATACACTCCTGACATGTTTTGACTCACCATTTGGTTAAAAAAAGGAAAAGTAATTGAGGTACAGACATTATTTATAAATGGGTTAAACCCATTTAATTCAAGTGATTTGTGATTGTCATCACTGTAGCTAAATAAATAATAATAATAATAATAAAAAACAAAATCACAGACTCTGGCCACATCTGGGGGTCTTTGAGAACCACTGATCTAAACGTAGAGTTAGACAGTTGGGCAGTGATGGTTTTTAAAGCAAGTTCCATCTTTGTAGTTCCTGGTCTGTGAAGAATTACCTCACCCAAGAACTAAAATCAGCTCGGGTTCTTCTTCTGCTGAAAACCTAAATCACACCTTGGGCTACCTGCTAAATTAGTGCCAGCCGTTAAACTATTCATCAGGAGGAAGTCTTCTAAAAGTCGTCGTGTTTATTTAAACGCCGTGTCGCACTTCACATTGTTGAGGCTGGTGTTAGAAATGGACACTTGAGTAAACACTCTTTCTTGTCTCTCTTGTGTGTGTGTGTGTGTGTGTGTGTGTGTCCAGGCCAACCCTAATGAGCTCACCAACGGTGTGATCAACGCTGCCTTCATGCTGCTTTTTAAAGACTCCATCCGTCTGTTTGCCGCCTACAATGAAGGCGTCATCAACCTGCTGGGTAAAACACTCACTCTGCCTATCTGATAGCACAGGGGTGTGTCCTAATCTCACTCGCTCAGAAAAGAGCGCTCTAGTCTCGTTCACAGGGGAGTGTCCTAATCTCGCTCGCTCAGAGGCGTGCACTCTATTCTTCCTTGCTCAAAGAATGACGCTCTGTTCTCAGTCACGGGGGTGTGTCTTAATCTCGGTCGCTCTGAGGAGTGCGCTCAGTTCTCACTCTCTCTGAGAGGGTGTTCTCTTCTTCTCATTCTCCACGAGGCTGCTCTATTCTCTCACTCACACACTCGTCAGGCTGCTCTATTCTCTCACCCACACACTCGTCAGGCTGCTCTATTCTCTCACCCACACACTCGTCAGGCTGCTCTATTCTCTCACTCACCCACACACTCGTCAGGCTGCTCTATTCTCTCACTCACCCACACACTCGTCAGGCTGCTCTATTCTCTCACTCACCCAC
>CM075006.1:8535871-8548068 GCA_037576675.1 Pangasius sanitwongsei
CACTCGTCAGGCTGCTCTATTCTCTCACTCACCCACTCGTCAGGCTGCTCTATTCTCTCACTCACCCACTCGTCAGGCTGCTCTATCTCTCACTCACCCACTCGTCAGGCTGCTTTATCTCTCACTCACCCACTCACTCAGAATGCCACTCTATTCTCTCACTCACCCACTCACTCAGAATGCCACTCTATTCTCTCACCCACTCGTCAGGCTGCTCTATTCTCTCACTCACCCACTCGTCAGGCTGCTCTATTCTCTCACTCACCCACTCGTCAGGCTGCTCTATCTCTCACTCACCCACTCAGAATGCCACTCTATTCTCTCACCCACTTGTCAGGCTGCTCTATTCTCACTCTCAGAGAAGACTGCTCTGTGCACAGTCTTACAGTAGAGTGCTCTTTTCTCACTCTCTGAGAGAAGGGCGATCTGTCTCTCGGAAAAAGACCTCCACTCAGCAGGTTGCTGCTATCTGAGACTGCATCATTAGATGTGTAAGAGGCAGTGTGGAGCAGCCTGCTGGTTCCTGTGGCTTTCACTACATGCCATCATGCTGTCTTTCTGAAGTGGCGCGTGTTGGCAGAGCACAGAGAAGTGCTATTGTTAGCACTGACATGGCTCAAATCTTCTTTTTCCTGTAAGCTGTTTTTAGAGCACTAGCTCAGCCGTTAAGTCTGAGCCATTTTTAAGAAGAGTGTCTGCTAAAGGGCTGATTGTTGTATACGGTGCTGCAGCCGACACCTCTGAGCGAGCATTTGATGCACTTGCTTTCTTCAGGCGGGTAATTTACCTCCCTCCGTTTGTCTGGATCCGGTCGGCGCTATCAGGCAGTTGCGTCTGTTTTGACAGCTCACTGATGTGGTAATTACAGCTTTTGCTCAAATCACTCATCTAATCCCTGTTGTTCTTTTGTCTACACAGAAAAATATTTCGATATGAAGAAGAACCAGTGCAAAGACGCTTTGGACATCTACAAAAAGTTCCTGTACAGGATGACCAAGTTGTCTGAGTTTCTCAAAGTAGCAGAGGTACTGTTTTTTATTTCTTCTAAATAAACACACAGGCGCACTGAAGGGAGGACTCTGATGATCTGCAGTCGTCGTCGTCGTACCTCCTTTTTAGTCAATAAACTGACTTGAGTCTCACCATGACTCATTTTGCCGTTCAGGGCTGTCTGCATGCAGAGATGGAGGGATAGATGTACTGTGGCCACCATTTTTTCTGACATCATAGTGATTCACATGTAAAAAAAAAAAAAAATCCAGCATATCT
This sequence comes from Pangasius sanitwongsei, assembly GCA_037576675.1. Taxonomy (NCBI): domain Eukaryota; kingdom Metazoa; phylum Chordata; class Actinopteri; order Siluriformes; family Pangasiidae; genus Pangasius; species Pangasius sanitwongsei. Next base: position 8,537,141 of record CM075006.1, read on the forward strand.
AAGCCTCAGTTATTGACAGTAGTACATACCATTTATAAAATAAAGGTTCTTACTGAAGGCGTGTCATTGCCAAAAGCAAGTTTCAGTTACTGAAAAGTTCTTTAGTGACCTATGGGTCTTAAGCAAGGACATATTAATATTTATTCAAATTTTATTGTAAAGTATGCCAAACACACATTTAGTGCCGAGTCTAAATTTGGTAAGGCTAATAAAAGTATAATGTGGTATCATAAACATTTGAATTTGCATCTTTTTTAAGGATTTATTTAATCGATTGTTCAACGTTTAGCTTTTGTTTATATGTTTTTAATTTCTGTACGTATGTTTTTAATGATTTTTGTTGATAAGCTGATTACATTACAATTCGCATTGCGGAAACATTTCAATTTCCCGTTTTTTGGAGCAGAAATTCGACCTTAGCATCTTCAGCAATCTTGAAATAGATTGTCCTCTATCTTCTTCGGGCTGTAGACGCAGTGTAGAGAAAGAAGGTCCTCGCTCTTGCATTCGGTCTCTTTGGCTATTTGTGTCTCTCACACTTTCTCAAAGTTTCAGTCTCTCACTTTTTCTTTCACACACTCGCGCTCTCTCTCTGTGGTGTGACCAGCGTTAGCTGCTTTCTGAACTGTCAGAGTGCTGTGGCACCTTCTTTCTGAACAGAGGGCTGCATTTCAGATGCTGATGAATTGCTCATTTTCTCTCTCTCTCGCGCTCTCTCTCTCTCTCTCTCTCTCTCTCTCTCTCTCCCACACGCACATTTGCACATGTGCAGCATTTTTCACGCTCTCTTTAAATGCAGCGAGCGTCTCTGAGACATGATTTTCAAATTGGCTTTTTGAGAAGAATGGCCATCTCGGTCGGGTTTTCAATTCTTTCCACTTACCGTCATTAAAGACTCAGTCTTCATGTGTGTGTGTGTGCGTGTATGTACCAGGCTTATTTTTTCGTTTAAATCGCTTCTGAGCCTCGGCCATCTAAAGCGTCATCCGCATCTACATTCATGTCCATCTCTCCCGAGTAAACCGCAGCATGGCCGACCTTCACGTCTCCGTTCACATCGATCTTTTTGTTGTTTTCAGTTTACAGACACTGCATGAAGTAATGACCCTTTGTTATATTGTTCTTTTTTTTTTTTTTTTTCCTTTTATCTCCCCCTCCCTATGTTTGTGTGTGTTTGTGTGCCTGTTTTTTTGGTTTGTTTGTTTGTTCGTATGTCACAGCAAGTTGGGATTGATCAGGGTGACATCCCAGATCTCACTCAGGTCAGTGTACATTTCATCTCCACTTCCTGCTCCACTTCCTCCACCTTCTTCTGTTCTCTATCCACCCTCACTATGATGTTTTATTTCTGTTTCAATTGACATGCTTTTTTTTTTTTTTGATGGTTGGTGTCAGTCGTCCACTCTTTATGGGGTAAAAGAACAGTGATTTACAACACAAATGCTTTTAAAATGATGAGCAGTAACACTGAAGACAAGTTTGCATTTGATTTAATGATACCAGCTCAAAGGAAGAGGGAAAGCAGTTAGCCTGTGTGCAACGAATTCCTTTGACGTATTTCAAAGTCGAAGCTCTACAATAAGCAGACACAAGATGTTTGTGTGGCTGAATTCTGGAAACCACCAACGTGTGTGTTTCATGTGTGTGAAGGATAAGTGTTTGACTGTACTGTTAGATTGCAGCTCCTCAGTAACCGAGCCTTTACTGTTCCTTCCAGACCATCAGAGGATGTTACATTGTAGGTGATGGGTTGTGCACACTGCTTGTACTGGTCATGCACCATGCTGCTTCAGCGTGTGTAATAGGGTGCACAGATCAGACTCCTCACTTCCTGAAGCTAACACACTGAATGAGCCTACCCTGCGTGATGTCCTCACACCACGGCTACTGCGTGTGTGTGTGTGTGTGTGTGTGCATGTGTGTGTGAGCGTGTGTGATGATTGAGCAGCGCTGAAGAGAGACCGGAGGCTGAATTTCTTTACCTATTGGACTCCGTTCACTCTGTTCGGTTTATAGGGAGAAATATTTCCCACTGGCAATCTGCAAGACGCTTGTAAAGTAACCTCCGAGTGTCCTCAACACACACACACACAGGCTTCCATTATTCAGCACTTAAATCAAAGGTGGGACTGTCGGAGACTCGCATTGTCGAGCCACTGAGCAGAAAAGCAGCGTTGTATTAAAAGCTGACATTCTCTTTTATTTATCTCTTCCCGTTTTGCGAAGCTGGCAGGATCCTTTAAAAAAAAAATTCTCAGTAGAGATCTTCCTATTTTCACAGAATTGGGAAATTTAGCTTGGCCAATTTTCAGTTCCTGTTAAAGACTGTGGAAATATAAGCAAGTGAAAATCGAATTGCCAGTCACGTCCATGCGTGTGTCATTGTTTTCACCCTCTACTTCCTCTTACAACATAGAAGTGTGAATCATGCACGTCTTGTAAGCTGTACAAGAGGAGAAACGTATAGTGGGAAAGTGAAGGTTTGTTCTCAGCAGCAAGCACAATGTTCAAGTAGCAGCCTTGCGAGTAGAAGGTTTAATATATATCCAGTGTAATATAAGCGTGTGGTCATCATTTTAGGCCAACAGTGATGTATAGATCTAGTAGTTGTCTACACTGAATAAGTAAGGAAGAAAACATGACCGGGTGTACTGTTATAGGAAGACAATCAGGAGCTGTGTTTTTATTCCGCCTATACCACAGCAATTTTATTAACAATTACATTTTTATGTATTAAAAGAAGGGCAGTGATATAGTTACAGTTAATGTTGAACATCCCTGAAACAAGTTAGTTCCTGTTATTGCTTATATTTTATACCACTGCACGGAGTTCTCAGATCTGATTGGTCAGGAGGTGTGCATTATTTATATAACAGCACAGCTCAGCCTGTGGTTTAGCAGGTGGCTCGGTGGTTAAGGCTCTGGGTTAGTGATCAGAAGGTCAGGGGTTCAAGCCCCAGCACCACTAAGCTGCCACTGTTGGGCCCTTGAGCAAGGCCCTTGACCCTCTGCTCCAGGAGTGCTGTATCATAGCTGACCCTGCGTGCTGACCCCAGCTTCCTAACAAGCTGAGATATGCGAGGAAAACAATTTCACCGTGCTGTAATGTACATGTGGCAAATAAAGGCTGCTTCTAGTTCCAGCTGTAACATGAACAATAGGGCTATATCATTCCTATACGTTATTGTTTCCATAGTAACTGGTCATGCACGAGGACTTGCATGGTGGACGCTCCACATACTTTAAGACTAATAGTAAATAGATTTTAAAAGTCGTGGTGTGTTTAACAAAGAAAAACATACAATCATTAACGTGGTGACTTTTTTTTTTTTTTTTTGGTTAGAGCTTTATTTAACATAAAGTAAATACTGGGTGTCAGCGCTTTGTAACAGTCACGGTGCTTTGTAAAGTTTCCCATCATGACAAAAGCAGCTTCTTGGTAAAATGACAAGCCTCTTGTGTTTGTGTTGAAGTTAATAAGCCGCAAACCCCTCACTGAAGACCTTCTCGTGGTGGATAAATTAGCACTCTGTAACAGACAGTGGCAAAGCTGAAACTAACACTGGAGACTCCTTCCAAAAATGTGAAAGAACATCAAGAAATATATTTTTTTTCGTATTCATTTGTGGAGCATTCACCATAGAACAAGCACTTTAATATTAAACCGTTCACTTATATAAACCCGTGATCGTCCTTGCAGCCGGCACTACTGTCAGAGCTTCTGTTGTAGAAAATTAATCAGCACCTTCTGACCAGTTGCCCAGTTCAACAGCACTATGATGTGATTTGAAAGTAATTATTTTTAAAAATTTTATTACTACATGTCATCCCTTAAAGGAAATTGCTTTAAATTGCAATCTGTGCAAGTTCTGCTTCTAAAGTCTACAATAAGTTGACTTGATTCTTTGTCCCTCTAAGGGCTCATCTAACAATCTGTTTTTTTTTTGTTTTTTTTTTTAAAGTAACGGAACTGTCCTTAAGACCATGACAGGGATTCTCCCAAGGGGACGTGTCAAGCGCGTGTTGAAATCAGTATTGAAATGCGGCAGCAGCTGGCTCAGAGAGAACGTTTAGCTCCCTCAGTGGCTTTAAGTGCAGCTTAAACATTAGCCATGTGAACAGGAACGTTGGCACCGAGTCCCTGCTCTTCTCCCAACCTGCGAGACCCAGAGGACACTGCCTTAGCCGACACTGACCTGGTCTAACTGAAGCAGTACAGGGCTGTTTACGTTAGAACATTAAGCATTTCGTTTTCGGGATCGTTTAGCTGTTGCTAAAAGTTGTCATTTGTAAAAGGTACCCGTGGGTAAGGCAGAGACGGCGTTCTCTCGCTGCAAAGCGCGTACTGTAGATTTAATCAGTATAAAAGGGCAAACATGATGCACTGCATGATTAACAGTGATAAACTGAATATGGCTGTCTTTCAAAATAAAGGTCACGGTGTATTAGTGGCATTTCTCGCGAATCTGTACGTGTTGCAGTAACAATGGGCGGATGCCTTGTGCTGACGTGACAGTTTTAGGACAGAATTCTTAAGTGTGCATGTTTCCTGAATGACTACACTATTCTCTTTCTTTATCTGTTCTCTCTCTCTCTCTCTCTCTCTCTCTCTCTCTCTCTCGATGGTGAAAGACAGACTGAATGTGCATGTTTTATTTGCATGTGTGTATAGTTAATCAGCACTGATTTTATACAATTTGATGATAATGTAATATGTTTATTAACATAGGCAATAGTTCTAAATTAAATAGACTAAATGTCTGCTGTTTATTTGTTCCCTGACTTTCCAACCGTAATCAAATACACCTGCTTGTCACATTTTGACACTCCTGGTGGGTTGACTGATTAAATCAGATGTGTTAAAAGTGTTAAATGTTTTTTTTAAAAAAAAATCAGTCCAAACCAATGCAAGAGGCTGTGTTTTAACTGAGAGCTTGAATAGAGCTAATTTTATGAATTATCTTTTATGCCGTTTGTCAGCCTGTCTACACCTCTTTATCCATAGAAAGAGACCAGCAGCAGGGACCGCCATGGATCAGATATTCTGTCTAATGTGTAATGGTCCTGCGGTGATCCTTTGCCATTTTGATGGATGAAGTAAAGGAAGGCTGACAAATTGCGCATATCAGTAGATGGGCTACAATCATTAATTCTGTACCCACAAAGTGACCTATACTGTAAGGCCAAAGGATTGTGGACACCTGACTCTTGTCATGGGGAACAGGTTTGGGCCTCTTAGTTCCAGTGAAGGGAAATTGTAATGCTACAGCATGCACAGACATTCTACACTGTTGTGTGCTTCCAGCTTTGTGGCAACAGTTTGGGGTGTGATGGTCAGGTGTCCACAAACCTTTGACCATATATTGTATATACACACGTGGTGAATAGTAACACCTAACTAGTTTTAATTATTTCCATTATCTACTGATAAACCGTGCTCGTGTTAGTTTGTCTCTTAGTGCTTTTTTTTTTCTGTTTGTCTCTATTTCTTTATATCTCTATACCCATCACTTGAGTGGATGGATGGACGGATAGCTGTATAGGCATGTAATAATGAGAGAAAGTCTTTCTCTCTGTCTTTCTCTCATCACACTCTTTGTCTCTCTCTAGGCTCCCAGCAGTCTGCTGGAGGCTTTGGAGCAGCACCTGGCCTCTCTGGAGGGCAAGAAGACTAAAGAGTTCTCTGCAGACAGCAGGTACGCCACCGTGCTGAGCGTCAGACACGCGAGGTGGAAGTTTCCTTTTGTGAGCTAATGTGAGATCAGCTGGCAGTAGGCAGATGTTCAGGACAGTGGCATAAGTGTAAAACCGCTTTCACAGCTAGGTTTAGACGCACTATGTAAGTGATGGAGTAAGTCTGAGGAACTTGGGAAGTAATCAGGCTGGTCTCAGACTGGGTAAATCATCTTTTATCACTGTTTTATATAATGGACACCTGACAGCTTCCTAAAAGCAGGTCTGGCTGTGAATTTCTAGTTGAGTTATGTAAAGAAAAAAAACACATTCAGCACAACAGTTTTAAGAATGTTTTCATATAATAGAACGTCCCAACGTGTTTCATTCATCTCTGACTGTTACAAAACGGAGACTCCTTCCAAAAATGCTAAGCAAACATCCCTTTTCGGAAAACTGTCCATATCACCATATACAGTAAATGACGTGATACGTTTTTTTTTTTCCTGCTTAAATTAAACATTTTTAAATGTGTTTATTATTAATCTTGGCTTATGCGGAGTGTTTGCCAGCAAAGGCCATGTTTATTAGCCATTACTGCAGAAACATATGAGAATGAGTTCATATAAACATGTGATTTGCTCCGCTGAAGGCACTGCTGTCAGAGAAAATGAATCAACACTTCCTTGTCAGTCAGAATGGAGAATTTAACAGTGTTACGTAATGAGTTTTATTCAGCACCCCTAGAGCTTGATGTGAGCAGGAATAGAATTAATCTAGAGGCTTAATACGAGATTCCTGTGTATACGGATATAACAGCAAGGAGGAGTTCAATCTGATTATGCAGTGCTGTGATTAGCTGAGATTTGAGACTCTGCTCATGCTGCAGTAGTCATTAAATCTGAATAAATCACTGCTCTTCCTCTAAGGTGCTAACCACATTTCACATTAGTCCTCGTGTGCGTGCGTGCGTGTGTGTTTGCGCTCGTGCGTGCGTGTGTGTGCGTGCGTGTGTGTGCTCATGTGTCCCTGTAGAGCCACCACTCTGTCCAGCGCCGTGTCGTCCCTCTCAAACACAGGCATGTCCTTCACTCGTGTGGACGAAAAGGAGAAGCAGCAGGCTCTAGAGGAGGAACAGGCCAGACTGCAGGCTCTCAAGGTGGGCTCCAGCTTTCCTGTGAGTTAATCACATTTAGCTTTGTTTACTGTTTATCTTTTAATTAAATGCTGTTCTATATTTGATAAACTCTTTACCAAAAGATTTGCTGTCATGGAAACTGATCACTATGGGCTCCAAATAGTTTTTCGCCTTAGCGACCTTTCAGGAAGAAGTCTGATTGATTTTGCAGCTTATTATAAAAAAGATGGAAAGTGAGGAATTGATTGCGAGTGTGCTGTGCTTTTCTGGTGCGCAGGTACACTGACTAGGCAAGAAACTTCAGAGGCGATATTTAGGTACAGTGTCTTGGGAGTTATGTTCCACCTGCCAAGGGATGAAAGTACCAGTCTGTTTTTTTTTTTTTTTTAATTTTTATTTTTTTTATTTTAGCTCAGTGTCCTTAGTGTAGGGTGTGATGTGACAAGTATACATCACAACACATTAAGACATTTGTACAATACGCAATATGCATCATGATGTAGAACAGTTTACTAACAAACTGCAAAACATTGGTATTGCAATTTTTTTTTTTTTTTTTTTTCCCTCCCTGATTTTGGTCTTGGCCAATTCCCACCCATCAGCCAGCTCTTCCCTACTACCCTACAGCTACCACCTGCGGAGGGGGAAAGGTAACACGTGCTTCCTCCGAGACAGCCGAGAGCATCTTTTCAAACTGCTGCTCATGCTGCATCACAGGGCAGCGTAACACACAAAGGAAAGGAAAGCTCTGTCTGCCCTCTTCCTCATACATAACCTCACAGATGCCTCTGAATGAACCGGAGTTCATTTATACTATTATTTAATGTCTACAAAACTAAATAGTTGACGATACTTGCAGTATCTCAAAGTATGTTATAACTCATATTGCCCAGCGCTAGTCTGTCGTGGGAACTGATCTTCAGTACAGACAGTCAAAACAGTTTTATTGTCCTCACCAGTCACAGTCCTGTAGTCTTGCCAGTATTGTGCAAGGATGGTAAAAGATTCAGAGAAAACCCACCGAATGCATCATGAATTTTTAAAGCGACAAGCCCTTTCGGCAGCCAGTTCTTTGTTACTGAAATAATTTGAAAGGAAGACTCACGGAATCCTGAATCTTTGATTGCTTTCAAATTAGGTTTATGGCTAGTATGCAGGCAATATGCCCTATAAACATACTGGTATAAACAATCTGTGGTTCCATTTTGCAGTGTCTAGTGTATCCATTTTACCTTTGCCTTGCCACGTCAAACTCTCCGAGATTGTGTTAAGCTAGCCAGGAAAAGAGAACCAGCAAACAAAACAGCTTAGCAGTGTAGCTTGTTGTGATCGTTGTATAATTTGGTTGATGCTGGTACACACAATGTTACACTCTCCCGTTTCTTCCCTTTTGCACCGATGTGTTTCTTTCTGCTTGAATAGTAATAGCAGGCTCTGCTTGTCTGATAGAGAAATGTCAATCAGTTATGCTCATTAGAATTTGAAGCCACGTTCATCGTTGTTTTTGAGTTCAGGTGGTGCGTGAGTAGGATTTTCATCCAGGTTCTGTCATGTTGTACAATTCGTCAGACTTCTCTGCATGTGTAATAAAGTTTAATATTTTACACTATATTCCCTGTGACTTTAAATGTTTTTTAATCAGCATGTTAATTATGGAAAAGGTCTTCATTTTGTAGTGGATTATCTTGAAAGGATTACAGAAAGTAGGACAGAACACCAAGATGGATACACCTGGCTAATATTCCAGGACATTAGGCGAGAACGTTCACATCAGATTTCAATTACTGTTTATGTTCGTACTGTTTGTGTTATAATAGTTTAGGGCTTGACTTCAGTAAGCCTGAGTGACATGGGAACTTTGCACTGGGATAAATATATATGCAGTGTAGCTCAGATCCTCCACAACCTTTTTTTTTTTTTTTTTTGTGAAACTACCCAAATACCTGATCTCAGATCAGAAGATGAGGTGTTTTTTTTTTTTTTTTTTTCTTAAAAAACCCCTAGTCTAAAAGCTTCTGTTACCGATAAGAGAAGTGACAAACATGCTCACAGATCAGTGTGTGATAAGAGAAGGCTCAGCACTTCCTTTGGTGTAGTTAGAACAGCTTGGGCAGTATCAGAGCTGTGCCGCTTGGTGAACACCGTGTCCTTCACTCAGGTAGGACTGCGCGCGCACAGGCATTTGTTTACTCCACACGTCCTCGTCACGTCAATGATTAGCCCTGGGCGACGAGAAGAGAGTGAGGTTAGCCAAACTCCTTTGTCTCTGTCGGGGAGACTTTGTCGTCCCATATGGAACACACACGCAGTAGCCTTGGGACACCTGGAATGTGTCCTGGAATGCACTCTGCATTTAGATAAGCTGGATTTAGAGGCTCAGTATAGTACCTGGAAATGGGCAAATGTTCAGAGAAACTATGATGTCTAAACTATTCGCACTGATCGCCACTGGGATTAGTGTGTCGTGTATTTGTATGCCAGTTTTTGCAGTATTTTATTACGAGCTTATAGTAATTATTTAGGGTTCTTTCACACTTGCCTTTTTTTTTTTTTTTTTTTAAAGTCAGATTAAGTACTAACTAGAGCACTTTGTGCTGATATGGGGGTCTATCTGGCCTAGTTTTCTATCTTGACTAGACTTCTTCTCAATAATGTAGATGAAATAAAGATTGGTGTAACTCGGGTGATGTGGAGGTCGTTTGACTTCACTGTAACTTTGGAGGCAAGTGAAGAGAAGTTGCTTGTGTGACTTGACGGGTTGCAGCCGCACGTAAAGTGGGACATCGTTTGCCACGGTCCCAAAAATAACCAATTTACATAATAAGGATGGAATATTCGTATTAAAATATTTTCTATTCAGCTTGTCATAAATCTCCTTGTATTCTTGTATCACTAACAAGACTATATTTCACTGGCATCGTCCTCATTATCTCCGCCCCCCCCCCCCCCGCTTGTGACATGATTGGTCCAGAGGTTAAACAGTACTTGACGTCATGAAGTCAATTAGGTGCTTTTTTTTTTTTAATTTAATTTTAATGGAGCTGGGTTTTTTTTTTTTTCTTTGCAAACTGTACTGTGTCAAAAATGCTGCTGGCAGCACTTTTTAAGAGCGCTTGCATTCTGCATGCACATTTTTACATTATAAAACATGAGCTAGTGGATGAGGGAGAAAAAAAAAAGATGCCTCCTGTGAAAGTGGCCATAGTCACTTAATTTATAGGCACAGCTTAGGCTGTAAGTGTTCTTCCCTACATAGTGGAGGGTGTTCTGAAGCCATATAGGCGACTATATGTAAGACGGTCTGCTATATTTGGGTTGTGTGTGTGTGTGCGTGAGAGAGAAAGGCAGTTGTTTTATTTGCTTAGTGGTTGGTTTAGGACAGTCTGTAGTCGGTCTCTGTGGTGTATTTCAGAGCTAGACAGGGTTTGGTTCTGTGCTCAGTGTGGTTCAGTGGTTATGATGTGTTTCAGCAATAGGTTGGGTTGTGTACTTGTTTTTGTGTGTCTGAATTTGGGGTGGGGTTATCAGCTCAGTCATTTATAACGGCTGGGGGATCATTTTTGCATTTCGATTGCTCGTGTTCATGTATTTGTGTGTGTGTGTTTTGTCTGGTTTCTTCCAGGCTGAATTGATCATTCTCCCCCCCTGACAACATTCAGGCATTTGTACATTTTGATTTATTGTATTTGTCTAAAGAAAATGTGAGGAGGTGTAGCTCAATCTCCATTTTGAATAGATCCATGAAGTAAAACCATTTACAACCCCATTTCCAAAAAAGTTGTAAAATGCAAATAAAAACAGAAGAAAGAAATTTTATTCACAACAGAACACAGAGAACATAACAAATGTTTCAGCTGAGATAGTGTACTGTTTTATGGAGGAAAAAAATAAATAAAAAAAGTTAATTTTGAATTTGACGGTTGCATCACGTCTCAAAAAAGTTGGGACCAGGGCCATGTTTACCACTGTGTAGCATCTCCTCTTCTTTTTAACAACAGCTTGTAGACGTTTGGGAAGTGAGGAGATGAGTTGCTGGAGTATTTCGAGTGGAATGTTGTCCCATTCTTGCCTGATATAGGATTCCAGCTGCTCAACTGTCCGGGGGCCTCTTTGCTGT
>CM075006.1:8548168-8589978 GCA_037576675.1 Pangasius sanitwongsei
GTAATATAGTGTATATATATATATATATATATATATATATATATATATATTAGTAAATCAGCTTAGAGAGAGAGTGTGTGTGTTTGGAGTTACATGTACGAGACTGTAGTATTCTTTTCAGTGTGTACACGCTGTGCTCTCTCTCCTGGGCTTTTGATTTTAAAGTAGAGTGATTTTCACTTTTATGCCCGGCCCTCTTTGGGAACGAGTATACATCACTGTCTATTTAAATGTGTGCTTCAGACTAATCTCTCACCCTCCTTCCTCTCCCCTCCGCTCTACCTTTTCTTTCTCTCTTTTTCTCCTCTCTCCTTCTCCACTGTGGTCAGCACTGGTTCATGCAAATGTCTCATGTCTAATGTCTTCTCCTTCTCCATTCCTTCCTCTTCTGTCTCTCTCTCTCTTTCTGTCTCTCTTCCTTTCTCTCTGTTTCGCTCTGTCTCCTTGTCTCTTTCTCTGTCTGTCTCTCTGTCTCGCTCTGTCTCCTTGTCTCTTTTTCTCTGTCTGTTTCTCTCTCTCTCTCTCTCTCTGTCTCTCGCTCTTTTCCCCCCCCTGTGCTCCTAACCCAGCAGAGTGGAATGTTCTATACTGGTTATGTAAGTACCTCATGTAATGGAGCAGTCTGTACTGTAATTCCCAGATTCTTCCTTACACACGTGCACGTGTCTCCTTTTTGTGTTTATATTCACGGTATGCAAACTAAATGTAAAACTGAAATGTAAAAAAAACTAATTTTTTTTTTTTGCATGCGAATATGTAAATATTGAGGTTCCATGTTTTACTTGTAGTTGCTTGAAGTGCGTCTGCTGAAATCTGAAGTACACACACGCACGCAGTGCATTGTGTAGTGCATTCTCCCCTCGTGTGTTGATGTAGCTGCTTGTGTGTTGATGTTGCTCTACATGTGGATGTGTGTGTGTGTCGGTGTGCTCTGCTTAATCTAATCACTACACTGCTTCTGTCCCACTCGCACTCACTCCGTCGGGCTGCAGCCCCTCTGTCTCTACTCTGCACTGCATACAATAGATATTGTTGAAACGTCAAAGTTTTGACATGCGACGTTAAGTATCCAATAAAACAAAACAACAAAGAGTAGGATATTAACCTTGTGTTCACACAAGCAAGCTACAAAGTGACTAATATAAGCTTCGTTTCTGATATAAGCTTGTGACACAGAAGTCATTCTGATGCCCGGGAGCAATTTTCTCCATTTTATGGTGCGGTGAAATGGCCACACCCATAAGTAATAAAGATAGTGGTCTCTACACACTCACAAGAGTCGAGCTTAGTGTGACTTGTAGCTTGCTAGTGTGAATGCAGGGTTCAGAGGTTAGGTAATTACGCCATGATTAGAAGTTGAAGTGTCTGGTCCTGCTCAGCAGTAACACAGCTGATTAAATCATCAGTGGCATGAGAGGTGGGGACAGAGCAGTGTATTCTTTCTGGCACACAGCACCAGTGTGTTTGTGGATCCTGTCTGTAAGAGCAGGCAGGAACAGTAACAGGCCAGTGGTGCAGTTCTGTTCAGAGAGACCCTCCGCGACCTGTACTGTAGTATGGAATGCGGTGGTCGTCATGTCGTCGTATGTGCATGATGTCAGTTCATTGTGCCCTGTTGTGTCCAGCAGGCTCCGGCCCCCATGGCCTTCCCCATGACCACACCTCAAGTGCCTGTGTATGGAATGGTGAGTTCCTTTAGCCACACAGAACTCTAGCACATATGCACAAAATAACACTTTAATGGTACATAAGGTTTTGAACACGTGTGTGTGTGTGTGTGTGTGTGTGTGTGTGAGACAGGTCCCTCCTCAGATGGGTCAGATGGGAGGGGTTCCAGTGATGACGCCACAACCCATAATGTACCAGCCTGTCCTCAGATCTACCAACCCATTTGCTCCAGTTCCTGGAGCTCAGGTACACATATATACACACACACACACACACACACACACACACACACACATATACACACACACACACAACTACAGATCCACAACAATAACACAACACACACACTACTATGACATCTGTTGCTGGAGTTTTTTTTAAACAGTGTATACTAGGGATGTGACCAAATACTTGTACATTATTTGGATCGAACAGAAATGAATATACAGATATGAATAATAGGTGTACTATTCAGTCATTCATTCAGTTTACTTATTTTTTTTAAAGCTTTACAGAAAGGCTTGAGAGTAGAAGTGTGCATGGGGACGCACCAATCATGTCGAGTCAGCAGAGGTTTTTACTTTTAATGCCGATGTGTGCAGTCGTTCATGGAGCTCCTCTGCACAATGCTTTAACATAAGAATTGCCTGGTCAGGGTCATGGTGCTATAAATTAGGCTACTACTGTGTTTATTTTGGGAAATACAACCAGATGAGTTGGTTAGAAAATAACACGGGCTTGTACAACCAAAAACATCTGTGTGAATAGAATTGCATAGATGTGATAGCTACAGTACATCACTGTAATTCAGTTCTGTCAGAGCCTGGATTCACAGACTGGCTCGGTGTTCCCAGTGTTGTTCCTATTACTTTAATAAAAAAAAAAAAAAAAAAATCCTTCTGGTTTAGGTCATTCCCACTTCGGATTCAAAACCAAATACAGATACAAATATTTGGAACATTAAACAGATACTGGCATTACATTACACCCGTACTGTAGACACTCACTGTCCAAAGCTACCTTGTTGGTTCACCTTGTAAAGACTGTTAGCAACTTCTTTTTCCATGTGTGTGTAAATCACCCTTGAGACTGCTTGGTGGACTTGTTCTTAACCCAGCAGTGATATAAAAATGTATAAAAACCCCAGCACTCTGATGCACTAACACCAGCAGTACACACTACCATGTTGGTGTAACTGCTGAGAATGATCCATCACCCAATAAAATCTGCTCAGTGGTTGTTCTCCGTTGATGAATGTCTAGGAGGGAGTGATAAATTGTGCGGAGCGACAGATGGGCTACAGTTAGTAATGGTCTATACATGCGGATAGGTGTACAGAGTGTATATATGACCGGCATGTGTATGTTTAAGGTTTCTGTATGTGTCTATATATGGCATGAAAACCACTTCAGTGTTTTCTTATAAGCACGAGTAACAGAAAAGAATGCAAGTTTAAAATGAGCTCTCAAGTAAAATGTCACCTTTAAACCAGTTCTTCTGTCTCTCTTTGGTGCAGATGCAGTTTATGTAGTAGCGTTGTGTAGCGGCGTGCCGAACAGGATGGCAGAATGACCCACCGAGCAAATCGAGCAAGAGGAGAGACAAAGACCCCACCCACCATCAGATTCAGGGAGCTGGAGGAGGACTGATGAAGTGTATGAAGAGAGAGAGAAATGCAAAAGGGAGGAGTGCAGGAGAAGCAAGAACATTATTTTTGCCAAGACTCTTCACATTACTATCTGACATGACTTTCTCTCTTTCTCACACACACACACACACACACACACACACACCACAACAGGGTATCAAATCAGCCTGTTACTCATTTTTTATTGTGTTTTTTTTTTATTATTATTATTGTTGTTGGCTTGTCAGTGTTTTATACATCACAGGTTTATTTGATCATGTCCTGAGAATTGTGTTTTGGCGAATCGTTTGTTTCTAAATCGGGTTTCATGTCTGGAGTGACGACGTTGCTTTGCTATGTTCCTAAGATGGCCCTGAGCACTGTGTTTGGGTTCGAGCTGGGTGTGGAGGCAAGGGCAGGATGCTGTTCTCCACCCAGGCTAGTCCTGTCTGGTTAGTCCCGCTCTCGCACCATTAGGCACGTCACTGCTTTTCGGGAATGAATCATTGTTGAGCTCTTTGGTTTCAGTACCATTGTGAAATGAGCCACTTTTTTTTTTAAAAATTTTTTGAATATAAATAATCTCCAGTAAATTGTGATGTTTGGCATTTCCGAGCACTTTAACCTGGTGTGTATGGTTGTTGCTGAATTGTATTCATACACTGAGCTGGTCTCTGCATGTTTGGATGTGTTTTCACTAATTCAGACACCGACTTTTTTTGACATCTTTAGTGAAGCTGTTATTGGTGGCGGCCTCGCTTTTCGGGTCAACCTTAAACCGTCTTGTAATCTGTCCGTCCTGTGTGTTTGAAGACGGTTGCATTGGAAAGCCATAGAGGCACTCCCACACTCAGGCTCTTGTGCTCGTGATTTCATTCCTCCTGCCACTTCAAGAAAATTGTAGTTCCTCTGCTTGATCCTCTGCCCTTCTAGACTAAATCTGTCTGTATTGTAGTCTACCTAGTGCGACCCACCCCATGCAGATGAGAGATTAGGGAGGTCCGTCCTGTTAGACCTCTTTTATCTAAGCGCTTACCTGTGACCTGTTGTATCATTTTCAGTTTTATACATGCCTGAAAACAGGGTCTTAGCTTCTTGTTAATACTGATATTAGACAAGACATATAATGCTCTTTTAAATGCCGAATGAAAAGACTTTGTTTTAAGAAACAGGGCTCTGAAGTTTGATATCAGTATTTGAGTAATTTAGAATATTTTTTCAAATATAAAGTAACACTTCTTTTTTTTAAGCCAAGAGTAATAATAAAAAAAAAAACCTGGCGTGCACATGCATATATGTGTGGCAGCCTGGGAAAAACTGTTCACGTGGTGAACTTTTGACCTTTTCTACTATATATAGTTGCTACTATAGGAAACTACAGGTTTTCCTGAACTGAAATATGTTTCTCTTCTCCTTGCATCTCAACCAAGAAGTAAAGTTGTAGGATTTTAAAATCAGGTTCCTTCCAAAAGTGAAAAGGCTGAAAATGACGTTTAAAGATTTCATTGCGACTGAGGCGCCATTTTGACAGCCGCTATCAGATTACAAGCTGAATTGATTAGGCTTATGGCTGTTTTGCTACAGCATGCAACTTTCCGACAACTTGATCAAATCATGAGATGTTCACAAACTGGCTCCTTATTTAATATCGTTTCAGGAAGATTGCCAAGGCAAGATTAAATAGTTTTGATGAACCTTGTTTTAGTGAAAATATATTTGTTTTGAGATGTCAAAGGTGTGTTAAAGGCAGAAAAAAAAAAAACGAAGAGATGCTTTCCCACCAATAATATTGCATCTTTCAGCCCGGGGGGAGACCGAGAAAACGTTAACGTGCAGCTTTCTCTAACATGCGACATGCTATGATTTCGAGTTGCCGGTAGATGTTTTTGTTTGAATTTCAATATGACACGGTATGCAAGCTCTAGGAACAGGACCTGTCGTGATTTGTGCGTCAGTTATATTCATCTGAACGCCGTGAGTTCTTTAAAACGAAAGCAGACGTGATTTACTTTAACAGCATTCTGCAATTATAGCTGCCAAATTAACAGTTGTGATTTCAATTTGCTGTGAACATATGCTATCTCTTTTACACCCCCTCCCACTTTCCAGGCACGTCGCCATGTTACAAGCCTCTCTCTGGCTTTGGGGGGAGTGAAGAACTGTGTGTGCCAATATTATTCAAAGAAATTAGTGCCTGATATTTATTGCCAAGTTTTCTTTTTATCTCTTGGATAAAACAAATATCTGCAATGTGCGAGTGTTGTCATGGAAGCGCTGGCAAAGAATAGTTTCCGTGGAAGAGGCAGCTGATGTCCGTTTGAAGGGCTTTGTTTTTATGCTTTCTGTCTCACTCTAGTCACTATGGTGAGCATAATGGCATGTGGGGTCGAGCTCCAGCTCTATTCTTTACTCTTCTGCCGTCTAGGTGATAATGCAATCCTTATTTTAATAAGCTCCTCTTTGCCTGTTAGTCATTTCTCTGGAGGAAAGAGAGAGAAGACGAGGCGGCAGGAAGGCTGCAAGCTGCTTAGGCATGAGCAGGGAAATGTCAGTCATGCGCACGTAAGCGCACGTGTATATGTATGTCTCTGTGTGGGACTGTGTGGGAGCTCTCCTCGGGTCATCCTGCATTCACACTAGCAAGCGACAAGTACATGTTTCATTCAGTCTTCTCGGATGCGGCAAGACTAAATAAATCACTGCCATGCACTTAGTAGTTTCTCTCATTAATGTGGTGCACACACCCTTTACCCATGATTCACTGACTCTGAAATGACCGAAAAAAAACCTGATAAGAGTGGGATGGCATGTATTTATGAAAGGAGCCTGTCATTGGCTGGGAGAACTGACTGAACTCTGAGGTCACAAAGCAATCCTGGGATTATTGGGAATCCTCAGAATCTGCTTCACAAACAAGATTCCCTTCTTCATTCAGAGGGTCAGTATTCTTGAAGTGTACAAACTAGTAAAAGCACCAAATCCAAATGACTGGCTCCAGTAAATTCCGACTCGGTCGTGACCATTGAAGGTAAACAAATGGCCACTGGATGTTTTGTCGCAGTGTGAATGATCATCTGATCACAGTGAGAAGGCTGCTGTTAATGTTTGCACATGTTCTTCCTTCTCTTTTGGTAGTTTTTTACATACAGACCAGTCATTTTTATAAAAGGAGCCAATTACCCAGCAATTCAAACCTATTTTCCCGGAATGTAGCAGATGGAAAATGGGCGACGTGCAATTTAAAAACAGCAGAGTGTGTTTAAGCAGCATGTCTGTTTCTCTCCACATTGCTCTGCTACTATAGTATCATTCGGCATCGCTCTGTGTGTGTGTGTGTGTGTGTGTGTGTGTGTGTGAGAGATTGTGGGAATTACGCTCATGGGCCACATGAACTTTCATGATCTTCAGAACTGTTGTTTTTTTTTTTAAAGGGGCACTTTGTTGTTTTAGAGCCTTCTACAATTGTAATAAAAACCCTGACAGGCGTCCCGTACCCTTAACCGCCCCCTTGTGAGTTACCTTAATAGGAAAAGCAAAAGGGCTGAGCAGCTCTGCTTTGGGGCGGAGCTAAGTTCTGGGCCAGAAAAATGTAAACAGAAGCCTGAAACAGAACAGAAAGTAGCAATACGTACAATAGTGAAACAGAAAATATGGCAATATTGGGAGTGGCAGTTTTGCAGATGGTATGATTATTTCAGGTCCAGAAACACACAAATTGCGAACCGCTTCTTTAAATATTGACATTTTATAACATCGCCTTGTGTTTTTGTATCGGTTTTTCTTGGAGTGTTTTTTTTCAGGCTCTGACTGCTCCTTTTCTATCTGTTTGCTCTGTTTTGCATGTTTTTAGCAGCTTTGCGTGTTTTGTGTAATGAGGTTTGTGTGTATCTTGCACTTTGGGTTTTGTCAAGTGAAAGTAGCGAGAGCTCAATGTTGTGTTTTTTTTTTTTTGTTTTTTTTTTGTCGTCAGTAGAGTCAAAAGCATGATCTTATCTGTAGCTTTGTTTATTTGTTTTTGTCAATGGAGAATGGTTTAACAAGAATTCGAATGTCCTAATGACCTTTAACCCTCGTGATCTGTTTGCTACTTGGCAGTAGATGTACTGTTCATGGTTCATGTTGACTTTGTGCAGCTGAAAAAGGATATTTGAAATGACCAGACATTGGAAACATCTGTGTTTTTGGTGAACAGCAAAGACACACAAAACAGCTTCTCCTGCCTGGTGATGCTCCTGTGTGTAATCTGATATAAGTGCAAATAAGATGTGGAGTAATAGAAATGCACTATTTGGCCAAAAGTATGTGGACACCTGACCGTCACACCCGTATGTGTTTCTTCCTCAAACTGTTGCCACAGCGCTGAAAGCACACAATTGTATAGAATGTCTTTGTGTGCTGTAGCATTACAGCTTCCCTTCACTGGAACTAAGAGGCCCAAACCTGTTCCAGCATGACAATTCCCCTGTGCACAATGCGAGCTCCATGAAGACATGGTTTGCCAGTTTTGGTGTGGAAGACCTCGAGTGTCCTGCACAGAGCCCTGACCTCAACCCCACTGAACACCTTTGGGATGAATTAGACTGCGTGCCAGGCCTCCTCACCTGACATCACTAATGCGCTCGTGGCTGAATGAGTACAAATCCTCACAACGCCTTCACAGAAGAGAACCCTATGTTAAAGCTCAGCAAGCACATATGGGTGTGATGGTCATGTGTCCACATACTTGTAGAGTAGGAACTGGGTATAGCAGCTGCACCAAGAGTATGTATCCTTTTTCTTGTTCAGCATTGAATATGTTGGGGGGGAAAAGTTTTTATATGGTTCCACTTTAGGTTAAAAAATTAGAATGGGTTGTTTTTACCAGATCAGAACACAAGGGTTAAAGAGCTGTTACCTGCTATGAATGATTTACTAACTGAAATTAATAGGAAAAGTGGGAAAGTCTGGACGTGGATTTTGGTTTAGGGTTTGAACCAGCATAATAATAATAATAATAATAATAATAATGGTAGTTTAATTTATATAGTACCTTTCTCATACTCAAGGTTGCTTTAAAAAAAAAAAAAAAAAAAAAAAAAAAAAAAGGTCAACAAAATGTTCCGACCTAGCCATAACAGTTACGGATTGCTATAAAGTCAGGCTTGGGCTGAGGCTATAGCACTTATTGCACTCCTGTTACTCTACTTCCCTCTGGTGGACATTAGCAGTATTGCAACACGTTTGCTGTGTGGTTTTGGGATTTCACGTGCTGTGTATTTTAGGCAAATCTATTTACTAAAAGCTCCGAATCCTCTCTGAAGAAGGCATGAAGCTGAAGGTGTGTTGGAGTGGAACTGAGTGAGACGAACTCCTTTTACTGTCCATGCTGTGTGAGATATGAGTGAGGTCTGTAGTTCTAGGTGGTCCAAACCTCCTGCGCACATTGTGAAGCCCAGCTTTCAACCTGACCTCAGTGCTAAACCTAAAAACGCAGACTGGAGAGTTTATTTTATCATGTTTATACAGGGCTCTTCTCACTTCAGTCATTTAAGACACCGTAAAGAAAAAAAACCCTGTGGTTTAAGTGGTGGTCATTTCTGCCAGACCTTATGCACATGCACGCTACCTTGTTTTGTTTTGTTTCGTTTTGTTTTTTCAATCTTCTTTTTGGACTTGGTGGTTTTTGGACATTTTGTTTTTCCTGCCCAATGTAGTCATGTATATACCCATACTCTGCAATTTCAACATTTTATCCCTTTTTATTTTGCTTCTGATCTTCTGAACTGGAGATAATTGCCTCATATATAGAGCTATAGATATATATACACTGTCTGTGTGCAAGTGCCGGGGTGGAAGGCTGCAAATTTTTAATTCATCATCGTTGTTATTATCATCAATGCCAAAATGAGAGGAAGAATGAGTGGAGAAACCCCTTTGTACATTTTTTCTATTTATTTATGCAGAATATAAAGATTTTAATACGCATGGTAAATACACATAACATGAAATCATGGAAGTTTTTTTTTTTTTCATTTTACTTCATTCTTTCAGTTTTTACCAAAAGAAATAAAGTCATTTTTCTTTCCTAAATTGCTTTACTCGTCTGTCATTTCAACTCTGAGTTTAAAACAATGACCCATATACCATACACGTCAGAATGTTGTACATGATGGGTGTTTATGTAAAAACACACTTATTGAGATTGTGAGAAAGTGCTGGCTGGAGCTCGTCTTGTGATTATGGAGGGAAAAGCAGTTCCGGCTGGCGCTTTTTCTTCATCATGTCATGTCTCATCAAGGTGTTTTCTGGTCTTCCTGCAGTCCATCCCTGTGTTAGGGGTGTGTGTGTGTGTGTGTGTGTGTGTGTGTGTGAGTGAGAGAGAGAGAGAGAGAGAGACTGACTCCTGGACTACTGGCACTCATGAAAGCTGAAGGTGTGATGATGCTGCTTCTGTTTAAACCTTAAAATCTCTCTTTTTTTTCTTTTTTTTTTTCCCCTCCCCCTCTCACCCCACCCCCACCCCCCCCAATGACGCACTCGATTCAGGACCAAGAAGTGTGACGTGTTTCTGTTTTGAGTTAGTTCAATTTAGTTCCATTTCTTTCCTTGCATGTGTTGATTTGTTTTGTATCTGACGTGCTTGAGGAATTGGACTTCCGTGTATTGTTTGCAAAAATCTATTAAATATGGTGCTCTTTTTTTCTTCGTTGAGTAAACAGTCTGTTGTGGATGTAATTAACTTCTGTGTATTTTCCCTGTTTTCTGAAAACTAGTTTCTCAGTGGTCGGTGTGCTTGTCTCAGTTAAAATGATCAGATTTGTTTTGTTTTTTTTGTTTTTTGTTTTGTTTTGTTTTTTAATTTGGTTGTATTTTTGTTTGTTTGTTTTTTCTTTTTTCAGTTGTGTTGTGTGTATTTGTGATGCAAGCTCTTATCATGAATCATGAATGAAGGCCTTGTGAAGTAATTGATTTATTGCTCGTGCTCGCCGGTTTCTTAATAAAGGACACATTTTTAACATTTGGGGTGTCGTCTCTGTTTGCCCTCAAACGTTACGGCAGCTGAATGCATTGTTAAGTGTTGGTAAAATTATTTTTAAGTGTGTGTGTGTGTGTGTGTGTGGTGCTCTGTGATGGACTGGTCCAGCCAGGGTGTATTCTCGCCTCACACCAAGTGTCCTGAACAAGCTCTGGATTCACCTATACCAGGACCAGGATAAATCCGTAACTGAAGGTAAATGAATGAAAACATTGGTAAGGTTGTTTTAATTATTAATGAAAAACGTGTTTTAAATGGTGGTAACTCCGTCCCTGTGGTTCATTAGAGTGTTTTTGCTGTTCATTGCCTGTTTATACCTGTTTGTACATCAGTTCCTTCTTTTTATCAGATAATAGTCATTAAAGAAGTCATTTCCGCTTCCTGTCCATATCAAAGCAGGACATGACTACACACAGTTTCCATAGAAACAGGACGTTTTGGATAAAAGTCCATCAGCAAAATGCTTCTGAGGTTGTATGACTATATATAGACCTCTTAGTTAAGCTATTGTTATTACTATTGTCTATTGTTACACCCCCCCCCCCCCCCCCCTTTATTATTTTTTTTATTTTTTTTTTTAAAGTCATGCTTCTGGTATAGATGTCACTCTTATTAGTGTGATGATGTTCATGCAGTTTATTTTCATCCCAAAGCAGTTATCAGTACCTCAGTCACTCACTTCCTTTCAGATACTAAGATCTTTAAGCACTGAGAGAGAAAGAGGTTCTTTACACATCTGATCATCCAGAGCAAAATTCTAACACTACAGTAATGAGAATTCTCTTTAATGGTAGCATGATGATGATGATGATGATGATGAGCACACTTTTAAGGGGGGGATAAAGGCTCTTTGGGGGTTGACTTGTGGGTTCTTATCTTCCTAAAGGGATTTACTTGGAAACGTCTCTGATGGAGAAGCAGTGTGTTTAGGGAACTTTTTCATTTTGGATTTGGATTTTTTTCTCAGCCTTGCTTTGCTTCTTTGCCAGTTTCTCAATAACAGGGTATTATAACGTATTTGTAAGATAATTAACGGTGTTTTCTTCACTTTGAGCTGTCCTTATTCTCCCTTAGAGATGCTTGTTCATCTTTTTGCTCTGATGTAGGAGCAGTTGATCCCCTACATGATGATATCTTTTCACACTTCTGTCCGACTCTTCCACTTTATCAAAATCAAAATAAAATGTAAGGCTTTTTAATTCTTTTAAATAATGAAATTACTTAAATACCTTTCCTCAGTGGTGTTATGCTGGCTCTTTCATTCTGTGCTCCTGCTCTGTGTCAGTGTGAGGTGCTCAGCTCTCCTGCATTCTCAGGAATGTCAGGCTCTTCAGATAAAACCCAACAGCTGCAAGCCTCCTGACTATTTATAGCTTTCATTCAGGCTGTCCTCTCTCTCTCTCTCTCTCTCTCTCTCTCTCTCTCTCTCTCTCTCTCTCTCTCTCTCTCTCTCTCTCTCTCTCTCTCCTTGTTTCTTGTCCTCTCTCTGATTTCCGTCGCTCTTTCTGGATCGCACCTTCTTCATGACTGAAAGTTCTGGAGAGTGAAGAAGGCAACAGGAGGAGTTTAAAAGTCCGTGACGAACCAGAAGAGGACCAGAAGAACAACTGTTTTCAGGAGTTCTGAAAAGAAACGAAGTGCAAATCAGAGCGGAATGGCTTCGCTGTGTTATAACAGAGGCTGCGGCGAAAGGTTTGATGAGGATAAGAACTCGGATGGTAAGACATCCTTCTCCACATTTTGTTAATGAAATTTTTTCCATGAAATCGTGTGTGTATTTTTAAAAATTATTTATAGTTCATGTTAAAGCGCAACAGTTTCCTTGTTGTATGGATGGACACTTCAATCCTACACTCCGTAAGACTCCGTGATCTTCTATAGAAGTGCACAGTCATGTTTCATTTATTACTGTGTTATTACATGTGACTATTATGATTATTATTTTTATACTTTCCCTGACGTTAAACTCAGCACTAAACTCTATAACAGATTGCAGTATGATCAGCTGGAGTCAGCTGAAGAAGTGTGTGTCTCCAATTATACTGAGATTCAAACAATACAAAACAAATTTAAAAAAAGGAAATCCTGCATTTATTTTTGGCTGTGATTTTTATTTATTTTTTTAAAATTCCTGGTAGACCCAGTGAGAGGAGTGGAGCAGTGATTGTTCCACGTGTTTGTAGAGAATACTTGATAGACTCACAGCTGTTCCTGAGTACCATAAATGTCCCCTGTTCTCCTCTCTGATTGGCTGCCTGTGGCAGGGGCCGCTGCCTAACACTGCCGCGTGTGACAGAGTGGAACAGAGCGTCATGGTGTGTGTCTTCACACATTTAGGCAAAAAGACACAGGAAGTAGCGTGTAATGAGTAATGAGGTATCTCTTTCTGTGTTTAGATGCCTGTTGTTTTCACCCTGGAGTGCCTATTTTCCACGATGCCCTGAAGGTGAGCACACATACACAGAGTCTAGTCTTAAAGAAGCAGTTTACTAATTAAATGCCCTCTGGTGCCTGCGAAGCAAATTAAATTGCAAAACTTTTAAAAGCCTCACATTTCCCCGAACATTCGAGCTCTCACTGCTGAAATTGTTTGTTATAGGAGTTAGAGGAAAAAAATGGGTGAAGCTGAGTGCAGAGATGATTTCCAGGCCAGAAAAATCTAAACAGAAATGAAGGAAATAGTGAGATCCATCACATGCCAATATAGAAAAGCGCAGTTTTCAAATGAATATAAAAAATCCTATTGTTATTACAGTTCCATAGTAACATTTTTAAACATTATAAATGGAACATTTAAAATATTATTAGTGGGAATTCTCCATTTTTTCACAGTAGCTCATTGTTTTTGCCTTTAATACACGAGTACATACTTTATGCATGTTTTTAATGCTTTAACATCATTGGCACCAGTGATGATCTGTGGCTTTTAGTGTAAATGTTCTCTCTGTTTGTCCTCAGGGATGGTCCTGCTGTAAGAAGAGAACGACAGACTTCTCAGAGTTTCTCTCAATCAAGGTAGTCGAAACACATCCAGTGTCCATTTCAAGGCTATTTTCCACACATGTCGACATTTTGCCTTGTGTGATGTGCCCTGGCACAAAGCAGACTTACTGTTACCACCCGAAGCTGATTGTTTTCCTATCACAGCAGTGAAACTCTTTCATTCCTCTTATACCACTGCAATTTGGCAGCAATTACATTTTTTCCCTCTCTACTGAAGTTAATAAAGCAAAAAAAAAAACATTGCTACAGAGAAACCAGAAAGCTCCGAAAGTCTTTATTGTGGCTGGAAACTTCTGGAAATCTGTTTATTATTAGTCTCGGATTATGTGGATCATCCGCCATACAAGTTTATTAACTGTTACTAGAGAAATGATAAAATATTAGAATGAGCACATTAATGTAAACCTGTGATGGAATTGCTGCCAGCACTACTGAGAGAGCTGCTGATGTAGAACTTTGATCCTGACCTCCTGACCAATCAGAATACAGAATTCGACAGCGTCCTTGTCTTCAGCCCTTTTACAGAAAAACCTCACTGCTGCTGGTTAATAGCTTAATGTAAAGCATTCATGTAATGCAAATACAAATGTTTAATACTTATTTTAATTAACCCTTTGTGTTGCATATCCCATGATTCTCAGGGTTGTTCCCGTGGACGCCACAGTAATGTGAAGCCTGAAGAACCGCTGAAGCCAGAGTTCAAGTCTGAAAAAGGAGAGCAGAAGCTCCACAACAGCAAGGAGATCATCTACCAGGGCCCTAAATCTGCTGAGGCTCTGGAGATAGAGAGGCCCAGGTATACACACACACACACACACACACACACACACACACACACACACACACACACACGCTTGCTCTTTAGATAGCTTTCTTTATTCCTGTCACACGCCTTCTCTCTGTCTGCCTCTCCCCTGAGATTCTCCCAGGGTGAGAAAGAAAAGAACAGGACTTGTAAAATGTCACAAAAGTTCATCCAGCAGCTTTCTGTTCTCTACTTTAAATCCTGCATGACAGCAGAAACGAAATATCATTTCTCTTCAGTTTTTTTAGGCTGAAATCCTCTAACAGGGCTCTAGCTTAAACAAGTGTGTACAGGTGTAATGATGCTTTTACAGAGTAAGTCGCTCTCTATAAGGAAGTCTGCTGAATGCTGTAAATGTGTGTAAGATTATTGTTGTGTTTCTGTTGTCTGTCAGCTCTGATGAGCCGAAGTCCAAGCTGAAAGTGAAGGTGTCTCCTTCTCTGGCTCAGATCCTGGAGAAAATGGAGATCAGTGAGAAGGAGAAGCAGGAGAAGCTCGGTGAGCTGATGCCTGTCATCACTCCACATTTTTTTGCGCGTTAAACATCATCATTTACTGACACTGAAAATCCCCAAATCTTAAGATGAAACTGAATATTCTCTTCAGTTTCATCACGTTCCTCCTTCAGCACCATGAATGTAACTAAATAGATGGATTCCTGATTAGTTAAGGAGTGGGATCTTGTATTTTAGAGTATCAGCTTTAATAATTTTGTACCCCTTGGCTATACTGTACATCCCAGCCCCTACTTTAATAACCCCTGCTTTGTAGTAAGTGTTATTGTAAGTGTTAAGTATAAGAATGACAGAATCACAGAATTTGTATCTCTGGTCATTGAGAGTATGGGCTTGTGGAAATATTAGGAACATCAGTCATGTAGGAATCGCATAAGTACACGTTAGTGAGAATTTAATAGCGTGCTTTCATGCACGTCACAATAACCTGTGTTCTAGTTTTTGTTTCGCTGTGACTGAAATGTGCCTTTACAGTCATGTATTGATACCGTCATGTAAACCCCACACAGCGGAGTGATGTGGCCATGTCACCCAGTTTCGGTGCAATAACCTCAGCATTGTTTACTCGCTTGTGGCTTTATAAATTGCAGCTTTATGAGGTGGAGAAACATCATCCTCCTTTTTTCTTGGTACCCGTTGTTCATTTTGTTTCCTGTCATGTGACCAGACACTCTGCTCTTCTCTTCCAGAGAGCCAAGGCGTCATCGTGGGGACGAAATGCAAAAACTCAGGGTGCAAAACAGTAGGTGGCTCTGTGGACGTATCTCTGGAACTGTGTGTCTGTGTGTCCAGATGAAATTAATTGCACTTTATTTAGGGTTTCTCACAATATGACCATTTAAAAAAAAATCGTTTATGCAGCATAATAAAATATTTACCATGTTTATTTAACCTCCAAGAAACTACTAAAATACGCCTACACCTACATACGCCTATACCTACACTCATTACTCTACACCTTTACCCTCATTTAAAAGTCCAAGATATGAATATGCAAATTGTGAACACTCCCATGCCCCCATGTCATCCCTGATAGCTATCTGGCTAATTCTGTGCTAGTAAACCAGCCCGCATTTGTCACCAAGAGAACTGAGTTGGACTTCAGCATCAGAGTCTGAATTTGCATTGTCATATTCAGACATTTTTAAAGTAGCCAAAATTATCAAGATAATCCAGAACAAGCATGATTTATTTGACAAGAACTTTAACTACGCTAGCTAGCTAGATTCAGATTCTGTGGCTAAAACTTTCAGATTATCGCAGCATATTGAATTTGATTTATTCAAGTTGTTGATCTCATATCACTGAGCTCATATGTTGTGCTCCCCAAATTAGTTTTATACAGACTTGCTGAGAAGGTTTCTGTATATAATCAGAATCAGCCATTCAAGACGAGTTAAAAATCTCTTTTTGAGTTAAAAGTAGAGGTTATTTTAAAAAATACAAATAAAAATAAAAAATCCCAGTCCCACCTCCTCCTGAAATAATTCTGACCAATACTACCCACTCCAGAAGGAATTCTGGTCAATCCCAGTCGCTCTCTAAGGAATTCTGGTCAATCCTGTCCTCTCTCAATGGAATTCTGACCAATTCAGTCCACTCTCAAAAACTTTCTGACTAATCCCTCCCATTCCAGAAGAAATTCTGACCAATCTAGCCGGCTCTCAGAGGAATTCTGACCAATCCCGTCCATTCTCCAAAGAAGTCTGACCTTGCACTTGCCTGTTATTTTCTAATTAACTGACTTAGTCTGTTTCCCAAAATATACAAAACAAATTAGTAATACTAACCAGAATAAAGCATGTACTAAAGATGAATTCATGCTGCCAGTACTCTTCCATGTTAATGAACATGACCTTAATTGTTTTTTTTTGTTTTTGTTTTGTGTCAATGCTGGTCATTCTGATCTTTAGATCTTTAACTCTGCCCGCTGTTGGTGTAAATACACACAGCAAATTATTCTAACCCCCCCCCCCCCCCCTTTTTTTTTTAAATTGGATTTCAAATGTAGGTGCACTATAAGCATGGATGTTGCTATAATGACCACATCAGCGTGTAAACAGTTTAACTCGAAAATGAAACCGTGATTCCTGTTTAGACTTTATGGAAGACATCAGAAATTTGCTGAATGAGATCAGATTTGAGTCGCTGTCTAAAGGATGACGCACGTTGTTATGAGCTTGAG
This sequence comes from Pangasius sanitwongsei, assembly GCA_037576675.1. NCBI lineage: Eukaryota > Metazoa > Chordata > Actinopteri > Siluriformes > Pangasiidae > Pangasius > Pangasius sanitwongsei. The sequence goes on from CM075006.1 coordinate 8,564,987, forward strand.
CACTGGTCCTGCGTCTGCACTCGTCTCTGATCCTCTAGCCTTCTGGGAAACCCTGCACTTGTATTAACAGAATTAATCTCATTATCAGCTAAGACTCCAGATTCAGATTCGGATCCCCATGGGATGGGGGTATCGATCTGATCTCTGCTGCTGTTAGAATATCCAGGCGTCAGAGCGAGGGATGATGGGTAATAGCATGAAGATAATTGGCTTGGTGTGTTGGCAGGCTTGGCTCATTAGTTTGGGAACATGTCAGTTTGCTTATTAGGTCCTATTTTTCACTGGTAATTGGAATAGATGCCTTACTCTGCCATAATGGTGTTATTTTGGTCTACGTACACAGGTAGACACCTCGGACTTTATTCTGCTCCTCACTCTGAGTTTGTTCACTTTTACAAAGTGGAATAGCTTATAGATTTTTCTTGTCCCTGATGGCTGTGACCAGACAGTTAAAAATATAACAGTGGAGTGGTGGAGCATTTTTAGGCACATCGGTGTGTTGACCATTTTATCTGTGTCTGGATGAATGCTGAGTCATTGGACTGCATTGTCTGAGGCGTGGAGGCAGACACAAGTAATGCATTTTAAAACCACTCAGTCTCTCTACTGTGTGTGTGTGCGCGCGTGCAGGTGCATGTGAAGAGAGACTGTGGGTTATTAATGATGGGTTGATTCTCGTGTGTGTGTGTGTGTGTTTGTGTGTTTGTTTGTTTGTTTATAGATTTACCAGGGTCCAGAGACAGATGCTGAGGTTTGCACATATCACCCTGGAGCACCAGTCTTTCATGAGGGGTGAGGCTACTGTTTTAAAGTACTTGTGAAAATGTACTTCTATATAGAATTTTGTATCTAATTTCAGTTTCCAAAGACCTTGTTAATTTACCCCTCTGTGATGTAGCATTTATAGACACAGGCTTCGTGTTTAAGTCTGGAAAAAAAAAAATGGGAGAAGTTTTTGAAATTTGGAAAATGTTTTGGAAAAAATCATGACTTCTATTGTTAAATGAGTATAGATAAGGCTCTCTTCTCATTAAGCTTCTCAGCCTATGATCTTTAGACTTTTCTTGTTGTCGGCACTACTACTAATATCACCTCCCTAATGCACCAACCTTTTAAAATTGAAACAAATCAAATCGGGAAAAATGTCTAGAATTTTAGTATGCATAGTAATAATGTTCTGTAAAATGAACTCCCTTAGAATGCTAAAGAGACACATCTACATCTGTCTAAGACCTATAAGCTGGCAGCTGGGTATATGAGTCAGAGAAGAAACGTGTCTTTTGTGTCCAAGGTCTGTTTGTTTTACATACAAGTATTGTCATCAGTTTTATGAAGGTGGTTACTGGGGGAAAAAATCTTTTTAATCTTGTGAATACACTGAAACAGCAGGATGTAGTAAGTTATATACTATGCAGAAAGTAAAAGAGGTACACAACGTAATTCCTGCGAGTCTTTAAAAACTGTTTCAATCAACCTTTAGATACAAATACTGGAGCTGCTGCTGCATAAAGACCATCGACTTTAACGCTTTCCTGGATCAAAAGGGCTGTACTACAGGCAAACACTGCTGGGTCCAAAAACAGGTACAAGCATTTTAGCATTCCTCTGGACTGCTTTTTATGTGCAAGTGCCACATCTGTAGGCATGATACGTTTTTCATCGTGCTAACTCGGACCTGGACTGGCTCTCAGAGAAACCTTGAAGAGTCCGGCTTCTACTTAACATATTGATTACTTTTTCTTTCATAACATTTGGCAGTGCTTTAGGAGTAGCATACTTAATCTAGTTGTTTTTTTCCTTTATTTCTGGATTGAAAAACTGACATAACTATTAATCTATTAAGGTATAATATATAGAGATGGGAAGCTGGTTTTCCAGATGCAGACGGACATTTTAACATTACGATCTTTAAAGAAATGCTTCAGTAAAGAAAACCTGAGGTGAGGTGTCATGATATCATGACAACAGCATCTCCATTAAACAAGCATGGTACCGTCTGCATAATAATATTACATTCCAACAGTGGTTAAGACAATTCAGAATAAAAGATGTGCTATTTTGAGAAAATAATCAACAGTGGTGTGATCTGTTACTACACCATAGGATTTTCCAATAACAGATTGTTCTCTTGAGCTATTTGACAACAATTACAATTTTTTATAAATTTGTAGTTAGATTTAATGTTGTGGAAGGTTCACAAAACACGTCTGTTCCTGTTATCAGTTGTTGTTACTACAGAGAGGATAAAGTATTAGAACAAGGGCAATAATGTATATCTGTTGTTTGAATTGCAGGCATAACTGCTCTCAGAGCTACTGATATAGAACAATAATCAGCACCTTTTAACCAGTCAGATTCAAGAATTCAACAGCGCTGTGGTATAATGCAAAATAAGCTTAACCTAAGAACTCCATGGTGATTGAGCTGTTTTGTTGCTGTTGACAGGATAAGAAGAAGGTGGCATGTCGACATGACTGGCACCAGACGGGCAACCAGGTGGTGGTCACCATCTATGCCAAGAACGCCAACCCTGAGCATTCTTATGTGGAGGCCAACCGCACAGTGGTGAGTCCACGGCATGTTCATATCCCTAACAGCTCTCTGTGGTGCTGGAAGAAGCTGAAATTTCACTCTAGAGCGAGATACACTTTATTATTATTATTTGGTTTATAATGGATCATGGATAATAGTTGAAGTTAAGATCAAGGATTTGAACATGATCCTAGATTAGAGGAAACCCAGACAGCAACCTAGGAGGCTTGAGTCCAGCAGAGGGAATTGATTTCCCTGCTTGAAGAATTCAATTCACTGGTTAATTATGAGGTTCTGTAAAGCAATGTCCACTCCACTGGAACCTGGATGGATGGAAATGGTGGTCTTATCATAACCTGCTTTTTCAATGTTATATTGTTATATTGTTATAATGTTATATATATGTGTTAAGGATATAGCATACCTAAGGATTTCCTGTTTCTGTCCCGACAGCTGACGTGCCATATTCAGTTTGAGAACAACAAGGAGTTTCACAAGGACTTCCATCTATGGGGGGTAAGAGAGAGTGCTCACAGCACAGATTCAGCAGCACTGCCAAGCAAATCCTGCAAATGCCTACAATGCAAAGTTAAAGCAGACACATCAGTGATCAGTCAATCACCTTTGCTGGTTTTATCCCTCAGGTAGTCGATGTGAAGAGCAGCTTGGTGAACATAGTGCCTTCTAAAGTAGAAGTGACCTTAAAGAAGGCCGACGCTGTCGCTTGGGGTAAACTGGAGGACTCCAAACACAAACCTGAACCTGAGGTCACAGAAGACAGCACCACAGAGCAGGAGACGAAAGCAGACGAAAAACCGGATTGGTACATCTCGGATGATGACATCAGTGACTCAGACTGGGAGGACGACGATGATGACGATAAGAAAGGGGAAGAGCAGGATGTGGACGGTCCTCCCTTGCTGGAGGAACCCAAACCTGTACCTCCAAAGCAATAGAGGCCAATTAGCGATTGTTTTTGTACAGTGTGACAGTAGGGGTTGGATGGGCATGATGGTGTATTGTGAAAAGTTAGTTTGAATTAGTTACATAGTTATCATTGCAATATAACGATACAAATAATGATTTAAACAAGTTATTCTCAGGTACTGCACATTTCTGCATTTCTTTAAAAAGATGGTGGTCACCAAAAATACCATAACTGTATTTTGTACATTTTAAAAATTTTCCGAGTTACTGTTAGCCACCCAGGAGTTGGTTATGGTTCCAATAACAGCACGTTCTGAAGTGGTTTATTCCTCATATGCCAGAGCGATTTGCCAACTATTACAATTATTATTTCTTAATGAACGTTGTCATGCATTTTTTCCCTCGATACTTGCATTTAAAATTCTTGAACGCCAAAGAGGCAAGTTAATTCCTGTTTTCACTTACATTGTAACAACTATAAATAGTAGTTCCATCACCAGCCTCATTTTTTCTCTCTCAAGACAAAGAAAATGTAGCGTCATGTTACCAAGACACCTGAACGCGCAAGCTCCTCTGTCCCGAAGACTCTTACTGCCCCGTTAAAAAGCGTTCATGCCCGAGACTCTTTCCATAAACATCAAATAAACATCTAACAGAAAACCTCACCATATCTATGATTACAATTTTTTTAAAATAACGTTTTAAAAAGAAAAGTATTATTCGCCTTAGCTTATGTAGATCATCCTTGTGAATGAGCACATTGATATAAACCCATGATTTAAATTACAGCCGTCACAGAGCTGCTCGTCTAAAAACTTTCGACATCACCACATTTTGACCAATGAGATTAGTGAATTCAATTGTGCTGTTGTATAAAAAGCATTTAGTTTCACACTGTACCAAAACAGTAATGTTTCTTTACAACCTTAAATCACTCATTGTGAATATTAAACAATGAAATAAAGGAACAACAGTGTAAACATAAACTGTGCATAAATACTGGTATATTATATAGTAGGTAATATAGCAGAATCAGAAGAGTATCACATGAAACTAACACACAAAGGCAAACAGCGATGGCCAAACTTTATTTTTGCTTCAAATAAACAGCAACAATCCTGGATCAGAGGCGATAGCAGCCAACAGACAAACTCGGAGCCATGGAAGGTAAACTGCAACTCGTATGGCATAAAAAAAAAAAACATATTAAATAATTCCAAAAGTTAAATTACATACTTCAAGAGTAAACAATAAACCGTAAGCAGTAGTCTCATCAATGATGTATTATGAATAACCAAAAAAGCTGAGTAGTCTTTTTTTAGCCGCGTTTTCTTTTCAAAGTAAAACTGAAATCAAAGGTTTTGTGTGGCTTCCACACCCACAGGCTTCTCCCTCATCCCTGATAACACTCAGTCAGTAGTTTGACACTTTGAGGAGACAAAAAAAAGGGACACTGGACTTTGATCACGACCGTATAACAGACAGAGAGAGAGTCAGTTCCTGGACAACATGTGCATACACGTGCAAATCTTACAGTCCAGCTTTGAAAACACTGCACTGAAATACTGTTCCACTTTGGCTCACACCGATCAAGGAGAGACTATAATTCCTTTATTATGCATCCCTTTTCCTCTCTGTTATGTGTAAATCTTAAACTCTCCAGCTTCATTAGGTGAAACTTGAAGGTCAGCGTTCAAGCCTTAATTATTAACATTTGTGGGAATTGATTTCCATTACGCAGATTCTGTAATGTAGATATGTGTCATTCTTATGCACGATTACGAAAGCTAACTCTGACGACAGACACATGGGTTTAACAATCATAGTTTGACAATATATTATTTATCACACATCTCTTAATAGGTTTGCAATAAATAGGGATACACTTTTCATCATATGATAAAAACAGCTGAGGATATTTGTACAACACATCACTTTCAAGTTTGCTTTTTAAAGACCGTTTTCCTCACTAAAGTGCAAGGCAATGAGATAAAACACTTTCTGAAATGTACGACGTTCATGTTTTTTTTCCCCATATGATTTTTTCAAAAGAAGGGGGGAAAAAAGGAAAGAAAAAAAACAGCTCACTGTAACCACTGCGATTTGTTGAGGAACTTGGCACAAATTTACATCACTATAGCTTGCAGAACAACAGCTCACCTGGCACACGAGCGGCACAATAGCACTATTTGGCTGACTATTTAATTTAAAAAAAAAAAAAAAAAAAAAATCTAACAGCTTTTGTTTTTCTGCTCGAGGATCGTGGACGCAAAAGGCATGCAGAAACACCAACTGTCTTTGAATACACAGAGACTGAATCAGACAGAATGCAGTTCTTACGTTGCATTTTGACTGCTAATACAAATCCACAATACATTTCAGATGCTTTTTTTTTTTTTTTTTTTTTTTTTTTGCATTTTAAAATTTGTTCTTTTAACGTTGTTCAGATGACTCAAAAGGAGAGTTTTCTGGAAATACCAGTTTGCATCGCTTGGCTTTAAAAGCAGACCAAAAAAAGAGGAAAAAAAAGGAAGGAAATCATTAAAAGAAGGAAGGAAGGTCTGTCTCATCCGTGAGATGAAGAGCACAGGAAATCATACAGGTCATAGAAACAAATAAAGAATGCAGAAAAGGATTCTGGGTACTGTCATGTACTCCCAGTGTCTATTGATCACCAAGGGCACCAGCAGGCAGAGGACGGACAGAGAACGTAACTGGAACGTCGATGCAGTGCAGTGCGATGCCATGCCTCTCACAGCGCTCACACACATGAAGTGTGTGATAGTTAGCTCCGAACACCCATTCCTCGGTGAAAGGCAGCTTCCTGTGGCGCGGTGTGTCCACTACAGCAGACCCTCCAGCTCTTCAATTGCCTGCAGGATCCGTTTCACATGACCCACCTTTGATATCCCAAGATCCTGAGAGAACAAAAAACAAAGAGTTTACACGAGTGCTCTGTCGTGAATGAGTTACAGTGCATTCTTGCAAAGACAGCTGGTTCCACTGCCCATCTAATAATAATCTGATGGTCTGAACCAGGAGTGTCAAACATGCGGAACGATAAAGGGTGGAATCCGACCCACTGAATGAATTTACTGTGGATATAAAAAGTCTACACACCCCTGTTAAAATGGCAGGTTTTTGTGATTAAAAGAACAATAAATCAAGATATTGGTTTTCCAGCCTCAATGTGAAACGACAACATATAAAAATTAAGTGAAAAACAATCAGAAAAACATTTTAGGGAAAAATAAAAAACTTACATTAACCTAGTTGCAAAAGTGTGCAAACCCTTTTATAATTGGGGATGTGGCTGTGTTCTCTGTTCAGAATGAACAATCACATTCAATCTCATGTTCAAAAGTATTTATCATACAGCCGTCATTAATGAAATTATTGTGATTAACCCCAAATAAAGATCGGCTGTTTCTGTAGGATTTTCTTCACATCTTCTTGATTTCATCTGACTGCTGAAGCCGTGGTCTGCAAAGAGCTTACAAAGCATGTACAGGGTCTCACTGTTGAAAGACATCGATCAGAAGAGAGGTACAAAAAATTTCCAAAACATTAGATGTACCATGGAACACTGTGAAGGCCATCAACAACAAGTAGAGAAAATGGAGCACCACAGCGACAGCCACATCACCAAGAACAGGACAAGACAAAAAAAATTACCAGAGAGACTGGAAATAGACCCACGGTAACATTAAAGGAGCTGCAGGAATATCTGATAAATACTGATTACCCTCTGCATGTGACAACAATCTCTCGTACTCTTCACGTCTGGGCTCTAGGGTAGGCAAAATGTGTTATGATCTGATGAGACCAATTCCAAAAGGTATAAGAATTCCATCATTCAACAAAAGAACACCATATCCATGGTGAAGCATGGTGGTGGCAGCATCATGCTTTAGGGCTTCTTTTTTTCAGCCAGAACTGGGGCTTTTTATCAAGAATCAATCAGGAATAGCTACAAATACCAGTCGATTTTAGTGCTAAACTTTCATGTGTCTGCTAATAAGCTGAAGATGAAAAGGAATTTCACTTTTCAGCATGACAATGACCCAAAGCATACATCCAAATCAACAAAGGAATGGCTTAACCAAAAGAAGATCAATGTCTAAAAATCTGTGGGGTGACCTGAAGCTGGTTGTTTTTCACTTAATTTTTATACGTTGTAATTTCACATTGAGGGTGGAAAAAGCTCCGACTTGATTTATCTTGGTTTCATTTTTTTCATCACAAAAACCTGCCATTTTAACAGGGATGTGTATACTTTTTATATCCATTGTAGAACCCAACTTCTAAATAAAATGTTTTTGTGGACTATAATCAAATTGAAAGATTTAAAAAAAAAAAAGAAAAAAAAAGAAAAAGAAAAAAAGCTAGTCTCTGTTATTCCACTAGGGGGCAAAACAGAGCAATAAACTCAAGACCATAAACTCAGCTACTCAAAAATGTGCTACTGATAAGCAATTCTTCGTTAGCAAGCTAAATATTTGATACTCAGACCATGTGTCTTTCCGAAAACAAAACAAACAAAAAAAAAAAAAACTAATTTAGAGGTTTCACAGCGATGGGGTGAAGACTAATGCAATCACAATTTTTTACATTTATTGTACCTTTCAAATAAATGTCAATAATTGACCATATTTAAGAGGCACTGTTCATGTATTGTTGGTCTAATAAACTCATTTTGTGTATAAAAAAAAGTGTAATGTGGCTCATTACCTAAAATGAGTTTGACACCCCTGATCTGGACTATAGGCTGTGTCTCAAATCACATACCTACCCACATACTATTATGCATTATTTTGGACTACCGTGTTCACACTGAGAAACGCAGAATAGCTAAATTAATAACTAAAAAGCCAGATGATGGATTATATTTACACACAAATTAAGTAGGACTAATGGACATCTTTTATGCTATTCTGTCCCATCATGCACCACAGCACTGGAGACTTGTAGTAGATGGTGGACAGGAGCAACACTGAATTAGGCCCAGAAACATGTGTAAGTTAAAATCATGTTAACTGCTAGAGATAGTGTTTAATGTGATGCTCTTTCTTCCATTTACAGATTCTCTTTGTGCTGTGTTGATTTTGGGAAATGAAACATTTGTCTTCACTTAGTCCTAAAAGGTATGAAAACTTTTGCACTCATCTGTACAATCACATGCAAAGGTATGATTTTCTATACCCATCCATACAAACGAAACCTTTGAATCATTAGGCTCCAGTACAGGATTTGAGACACAGCCAGTGATTTGCGCGTGTGTGTGTAGGTGTTGCTGTAGAAGCCGCTGTCTGAGCGCTAGCTGTCCCGCTGTACCTTCAGGTCTTGTCTCTGGAGCTGAGCCAGCTGCCAGCCCTGGATGTCCCGGGCCACAAACCTCTCCCTGTACTCCCCTAACCCCAACGAATCCAGCCATGTGCCCACCTCCTCCGCACCCCATCTCTCCGCTAGCCCCCGAAAAGACATACACACACATACACACACATACACAAACAGAGGAATGAAACAGACCCAGTAGCACATAAAGCCTGCACAGACACTGGCCAGCATTTCTGGAGTGAAAGTGTGGTGATGGTTAGGTGTAGAGATGAACACATTAAAGGAATTCTCCAGTGTTTTTCCACCTAATCTCTACCTTCTACATCTGTGGCATATGTGTTTTCCTCTACTGAGAAACGAATTAAAAAAAAAAAAAAAAAAGCATTTACTCGAAACTTGTTTTCTATGGGCAGTTGTCAATAAACGTTTTCATGAAACATCATTTTCATTCTTCAGTTAGAGGTGAAAATCAAATCTGTAAAATCAATCGTTTCAGACAGAGATGGAACTAGTTTTCAGATGGAAGAATTTGTGATTGTGCGCTACATCTGTGTGTGAGTCTGATGGCGCATGGACACAACAAAACCTCCAGGAAAGTGTAAGTAACCAGATGAACTTTTTACTGTATTGCTCCACTGTAAGAAAGTTTACAATATTAAAATGTTTTGGTAAGCACAGCTCTGGATGGATCTCCTCTCATGTACTGTATGCGTGAGCCTTCTAATCCTAACACCTTATTTGTTATCTTTTGAATTCTCAAGTCTGAAAGCGTTGATTAATTTTCTATAACAGCAGCTCTGGCTGTAACTGAAATTCTATATTTATATTAATGCGCTCATTCTAATATGTTATCATTTCTATAGTAACAACTCATTCACAGGGACTTCTGTGGAATCTCTGCTTTGTGCTCATGGTATCACATCACGCTGTCATGGATTATTTGCCTATAACAGCACACCAAGAAGTGTTTTATACTTACACACATAACAACTTGAATGAATTTCGAGTAAATAGCTTTTTCTGCTTCTCAGTACAGAGAAATTCCTGCTCATGGTAAATGTGCTTGGTAAAGATTAGATACAAAAACACTGGCGAAACCCTTTAAACTCACCGTGTTACCAGATTTCAGGCCAAAACAATATTCACTCCATGAAATGCCTGTGTGGGCCACGAACATACAACCAAATATGACAGAAACTTTATGAAGCCACAGAGAAAACATGAGGACAGGCCCGTCAGAGTAAGACTGCTGATCTCACATCGGGTTTTATCTCTGATCTAGTCAACTTTATACATGCACAATTACACAGTGAGCACAAATCAGTCCTCTTACTCTGAGATACACAAAAACAGCAATGAGTGCAGTTTAGCTATGAAAGTTGATACGTACGAAGAGACCAAAGTACTGTAATGTTCAAGTTAAGAAACAGGGTGTCCAGTCACTTCCTGTTTACAGAATGAACGCAAGATGAGCTCATGAGGGATTTCTGTAATGTGTGTCTGACCTGAGAGAGAGCTGTTGGAGCGCTGCTTGTGCAGCTTCTCTCTCTCCTTCTTTACTTTGGGTATGATCTTCAGCTTCATGCTGCTGCTCTTAGCACTCGTGCGGGATGAGTCCTATAGACGACACAGCAAGAGAGAGAGAGAGAGACAGAAAGAAAATATGAGAGATGCAAAATTGTGTCAGACGTACTAAGTTAATTATCCTTCTATTCTGTGTTTGGTTTTGGATTTTTTAATGAATGGAATTAAAAATCGCATCAAGTAATCAACATCTTTTAAAAAGACAGTAAACAGTAAAAAAAAACAGTCTATTTTCTGTATAATCTTTCACAAATTGATTGTCTAATGCCCCTCGTAGAAACTGTGAAATGGTTCCACAGGCCTGACAGTTTTCACTGTTTAAACTTTTTTCCAACATTTTCAGCCTTTTTTCTCTTTCAGAATAAAAAAAGCAAAAAAAAAAAAAAATCACTTGTTGAATGGAATGAAAAATTACTTGTCATATAATCAACATCTTTGCCTACTTGGAAGTTTAGAGTCACGTATCCCACTTGGGGACCCTGCTTATTTATTTTTCTACTATTTAAAAATGTATGTATGTCCAAAGAAATCAAAAGCATTAATAAAATATTGAAATGTCTGCTCATGAAAAAAGTCCCATGTCTGATTTTACATGTGGACTCCATGCATGTCATATATAAATAAACCCCTTATGATCAACTGTGAAAATAATCTATCAATATTTAAGACAAAATTAAACATATTACTACTTTTTAATCCTGCTGATCACTTAAAATGGCTTCAATAAGAACATACAGCCTAATGTACAATATATTTCATTAAAGACAGATAAAATGAGACTGAATTGCACTGCTAGAACGGCAAACTGAAGAGCCGGGTGTCAGCTGTGTGTTATTTATTGATGCTAATGTCCAGCCAGACCTCCTCAGAGCAATGCATGCTGGGACAGATCCAGTGGATGTCCTCCAGTTTGATTAGCTCAGCACTGAGAGAGTTGAGTGTGGAAAGCAGCTCTTCCTCCTGAGGAGCCTCCAACTGCTACACAACACAGCACAACACACACACACACACACACACACACACACACACACACACTAAGTGATTCCATCTCAGACAGATTATTCATGCAAGTAAACAAGGCTGAGTCTCTGCAGGGAAATAGCAGAAAACAGTCAACAGCAAACATGGCACACACAGATGGCACCCTAAGATATAAGAGCTTTATAGTATTTATAAATAGAGGGACGCAGAAGCCGCCTGGAGCCCATGCTAACACTGAACACTTCTTACCTGTGAGGAAATCCTAGCTCGTTTAAACTGAGACTTCTTCACACAAAACCATTTCCTCTTATTGTACTGCACTAAAAGACACTGACTGCTATTCTGCTGAATTCACATCATTTTTACTCAGACATATAGTTTGTGCTTTGCAAATTTGTGAAAGCTCCTGTCTAGTCTGCTTATTTTGTGCAACCAAAGATGTCACTGGGTTGATTAAAAATGGGTGCGTTGTGTAAGAATGGGGCAAACTGAATATGCCTTTGAAGAGTTCTGAGCACAGCATGACATTTCTAACAAAGGAATGCAACCAAATATCCATTTTTATTAGTCAAGCTCCATTTACTCCCCTTTTCTTTTTGTGAACAGTGTGTGCGCCTAACGTCAGTGTGACGTAAATCATTACAGGGTCTAACAGTGTGCAGCAATTCTGACTCCAGGTAGAAATAAATACAGCTGAAATTCTCTGTTGCTGGAGTGATTTATGAATGTGGAAGTGCGAGTCGGCAAAGAGAAAGAAAATAAAATGCCTCTCACCAGCAGTTTCCCTTCTAACAGCATTTTAGTCTCCTGCTGCAGCACTTTACTGCTGTTGACAATCTCCACAGCGGTGCTGCGACTCAGACACTGCTAAGAGAACACACACACACACACACCTGTGTAAACCTGTCTGTTCAGTGTGACCTTTTTTCAAGCTCCTGCTGTTGGACATAACACATATTGAGTGGCTAAACTAATGCAGAGCTCAGAAAGCATTCAGCAGAATCAAAAATGGTTTGGTCCTTTGCTTCCTCACTCACACACACACACACACACACACACATACACCCACAGTGTAATTTACCAAAAGTGGGCTACATTTCCACATACAGTGAGAGATAAAGCTCATTAAACTGTCATTAGCCAAACTAAAGCCACACAGATGTTGAGCTCCAGTAATGTTGTCTTTGAATATAGTAATGTTCTGTGTTCTCTATGCACACAATGCATTATGGGTAATTATTATTGTGTTTTACCTATGCCATTTTTTGACTACATTTTTTTTGCTCTGTACTGTACTGTATGTGATTGTACTGATGTATTTAAATTATGTAACACCACCCCAGAACAGTCTCCTTGTATATGTTGTTTGTGTGTGAATTACTAATGTGCTGGACAGATATAACCAGTTTAATGACAACTTGGTTAAAAGAGAACAGCAAGCAGTCTGTCATTTACTGTAGTCTCTATTATAGTAACAGTAAGAGGCCCAGTGTCTCTTCAGCTTCCAGTATTCTCTAACAGGTTTTATTATGAATAAATATCAGCAGCTGTACCTCTGGGCTGGAGGGTTTAGAGGGAAAGGCCTCAGTGAGGACAGCAGCACTGGCATTTACTGCATGAGCCAACTCCTGTTCCACCACCTTATGGGTCTTAGCCACGTCCCGTATCCTGCACAAACAAACACATGCGCACACACACACACACACACACACACACACACAAGGAAAAACATAATGGCTATACTGTTTTTACCTCAAGGTATGCTTAAAGTTTTCACAAGCCTAGAATAAACAAAAGAGATAATGAAGATAAAATTACTCAAATAATGATGAAACTAAAAATAAAGAAGTCAGTAAACAAGCTTCACCCTAATATAACACTAACCCTAACACTAGCATAAACCTTACACCAACATAACACTAACCCTAACCCAACCCTAACGCTAGCATAAACCTTACACCAATATAACACTAACCCTAACCCAACCCTAACGCTAGCATAAACCTTACACCAACATAACACTAACCCTAACCCAACCCTAACGCTAGCATAAACCTTACACCAATATAACACTAACCCTAACCCAACCCTAACGCTAGCATAAACCTTACACCAATATAACACTAACCCTAACCCAACCCTAACACTAGCATAAACCTTACACCAACATAACACTAACCATAGCCCAACCCTAACTCTAGCATAAACTTTACCCAAATATAACACTAACCCTAACACAACCCTAACCTATCTCTAGCATAAGCTTCACCCTCATATAACACTAACCCTAACCCAACCCTAACTCTAGCATAATGTTCACCCCAATACAACACTAACCCTAGCAAACCCTAACTCTAGCAGAAACTTTACCCCAATATAACATTAACCCTAACCCAACCCTAACTCTAGCATAATGTTCATCCCAATACAGCACTAACCCTAGCACAACCCTAACCTAACTCTAGCATAAGCTTCACCCAAATACACTAATCCTAACTCTAGCATAAGCTTCATTCCAATATAACACTAACCCTAGTGCAACCCTAACTCTAGCGTAAACTTACCCCAATATAACACTAACCCTAGTACAACCCTAACTCTAGCATAATGTTCACCCCAATACAACACTAACCCTAGCACAACCTTAACTCCAGCATAAGCTCCATCCCAATATAACACTAACCCTAGTGCAACCCTAACTCTAGCATAATGTTCATCCCAATACAACACTAACCCTAACCCAACCCTAACTCTAGCATAAGCTTCACCCCAATATAACACTAACCCTAGCACAACCCTAACTCTAGCATAATGTTCACCCTCATATAACACTAACCCTAACCCAACCCTAACTCTAGCATAATGTTCACCCCAATACAACACTAACCCTAGCACAACCTTAACTCCAGCATAAGCTCCATCCCAATATAACACTAACCCTAGTGCAACCCTAACTCTAGCATAATGTTCATCCCAATACAACACTAACCCTAACCCAACCCTAACTCTAGCATAAGCTTCACCCCAATATAACACTAACCCTAGCACAACCCTAACTCTAGCATAATGTTCACCCTCATATAACACTAACCCTAACCCAACCCTAACTCTAGCATAAGCTTCACCCCAATATAACACTATCCCTAGCTCAACCCTAACTCTAGCATAAACCTTATCCCAATATGACACTAACCCTAGTACAACCCTAACTCTAGCATAAACTATACCCAAATATAACATTAACCCTAACCCAACCCTAACTCTAGTATAATGTTCATCCCAATACAACACTAACCCTACCACAACCCTAACCTAACTCTAGCATGAGCTTCATCACAATATAACACTAACCCTAGCTCAACCCTAACTCTAGCATAATGTTCACCCCAATATAACACTAACCCTAGCTCAACCCTAACTCTGGCCGAAGCTTCATCCAAATATAACACTAACCCTAGCACAACCCTAACTCTAGCATAAGCTTCATCACAATATAACACTAACCCTAGCACAACCCTAACTCTAGTGTAAACTTTACCCCAACATAACACTAACCCTAACCCAACCCTAACTCTAGCGTAAACTCCATCCTAATATAACACTAACTCTAGCTAAACCCTAACTCTAGCGTAATCTTCACCCCAATATAACACTAACCCTAACAAAACCCAACCCTAACTCTAGCGTAAACTTTACCCCAATAACACTAACCCTAGCCCAAGCCTAACCCTTGGCCAGCCCTAACACTTGTCTTTATGGTGTCCATGTCCACAAACGGTCACAATCCTTCAGTACATTCCTTACAAAGGAATAAATGCATGCCCACACACACTCCCCTACCTGTTAATGAGTGAGTCAGCCACCAGGCCGAGTTGTTGCACCTGTGCACACTCCTCCTCGGTTAGGTATTCCATGGACTGCTGCGAATTGAGACGTGGCCGAGCAGAGCGGCAGCTGTCATACTTCCTCTTATCCTCCCACGACTTCAGCGTGCTCTCAAAAGCCTACAGCGCCAACACACAAACATACACACACACACACACAAAAACACTCAGCATGCCATGGTTCAGTGCACACCCCTATTACACTTCCTTGCAGCTCAGCTAATGCACTTCTACCAAGTTCCCACACATCCTCCTACACATAAACACGTCTTGTTTTTCCTGGTAGGAACTTGAGTAACTATGATTCACTAATCCTAAACTTACACATTAATCCTTCAGCCAAATTTGTCACACATCACAAAGTTTTGGGTCCTGAGTTTTAATATTCTACATGCAAAGTGACCTAAATAATTTAGGAATCAAATGTTGCAATATTTTATTTGCACTACTGATGAGCTTGCAATATTGCATAATTTACTTTTGTACAAAATGACCTTGCATTCAGCACAAAATACATTTGCTGACTATTATTACAATGACAATAAAGGTATTTGTAATTGTATATCATGACAATTTTTTTAAAAAAATTGCTTCTCTACTCTCTTAAATAAGTAACAAAATTCCACAGAGGGTGAAACTGGGGGTTACCAGTATGTATAATTTCTATTAAACTCCAAAATAAAATGTAAAAATGTAAAAAAAAATATTTTGGGGAAAAAAAAAAATTCACACACACTGACCCGGTCTCTGGTAAGCATCTGCGCACGATTCTTGTGGATGATCTGGACAATGCCAGGTGGTTGGATCCAGGCCTCTCCGTCCACCTGCACTGGAACACCCTCATCTCCTTTAATAGTGATCTTTACCTGCCGACACTGTTTCCACACACACACACACAGACATCAGGTCACACATATAACATGTAGACATGTTGTAAGAGTGTGTGCTTGCATGTTTATATGTGTTTATACCTGCGTGATGCGATGATGTTGTAGGTTAATGACGCGAGACATGGCCATCTGCATGCTGCCGAACACGGCCACAACCTCCAGCTTCTTATCATCGAATGATGGCGCTCCGAAATTCTGCATGAACAGCAGCAAATTTGTTTTGTAGTTTGTCATTTTTTGTAGCGCCTTCTCCTGTCTAGGAGGTGAACTGCAAGTGGAATGAAAATACTGACATGCCTTTCCTTCCTCAGCGGACCAAACCTCTTTGCTGTCAGTACACCCAAACCTTGCTATCCAGACATCATTCTGAGGAGCTGTATCCATTGTTTCCCATTGTGTTCAGCTGAAAATCTGGGGCTTTTTGGTACTCATGTTGCAAGACTGCTGTCATTTATAATAGGAATTTTCATTGGAAACATCATAAAAAAATAAAGTCAACATCTGTGCTGATGTGAAAGACCACATGCTGGCACACTATTACCAGCTAGAAAATAATCTAGTTAACTAACGTGACTGTGTATTGCTTTTCTATGGTGCGACTTTCAATTTTTTTCCAAGCTGGCTCTGGAACTGTGCAGATGTTTACAGGTTGGATAATGGAAATCAGTATTAATATTCAAGACAGATATCAGGAAAAGTGGTATTGTGTATGTGTGTTGCCTTTTACAATAAAGAGGCAGAGCTGGCGTAGCTGTGTTCAGGGTTAGGGCTAAATAGAGGCTGGAAAAATGTAAATAACTGTCTGAAATTGAGAAACTTGTGCCTTTGAAATAGCATCTTATACCATATATTTCCTTTCAACTGCATCTTTCTGAAGGTAGCAATGCATTTCTGCTGGCTCAGGTCTTTACATACAGTAACATCACAATAAGCCCCACACCAGCCCAGTATGCTGACTCAGTGATTCCTAGTTCTAGCTGTAAAGGAAGACAAATAGGCCGTAGTAAGCCTTTAACCTAAATCTATCAGTTATCAGATAAAGAGAAAGTGTCTTATCTATGTAGGATCTGCGTCACTAAGCCGTCACTTAGAGGAAAGCCTCATCAGAAACATCAGCATTCTTCAGCTCGCTCTCTCTCTCACTCTCTCTCTCTCTCTCACACACACACACACATTTAATAATCTTTATGTTGGATCTCATCTGAGCAAAAGCACAGAGACCTATTCCACAGTCTGCAGTCAGGTTCAAGATTTCTGCTTAATCCTCATAATTACCAACAACAGAGATTTTCTCTATTATTTTGTATTTTCGGTTTCCAGATAAATGTGGTTAAGACAGAGTGAATGTATGTGAGGGTGAGACAAGGAGACTCACATTATCCTCCTTGGTGCCTCCCCAAAAGTTTATGCCCCCTGCATAACTAGGGATGTTGAGCACAGCCAGACCCTGCAGGCTGGGCAAAGACATGGGCACACCATCACACTGAGAGAGAGAGAGAGAGAGAGAGAGTGAGAGTGAGAGGGAGATTTTTCACTACACAATAACTGAAAGTTGTCTCAAGATGAGAAAAACAAGTAAAATAGGATCCCTTCTGCTGCCCCCCCCCCTCCACACACACACGTACACACACAAACACAGCAATACCCACAAGTATTCACATCTAATCTGCAATAAAAGTTGAACACAGTACATTTCCTCATTGTTCAGAGAGGTTACATAAGTAGCCTCACACCCACACACACCTCCAGCTGCACCCTCTGTTCCAGGTTCTTGTAGGTTTTCTGAACAAGCTCTTTGGTCCCCAGGACGCCGTACCACATCATGTTTTTCGTGCGACTGCTGTTGAGGGCAGAAGGAGACCGAAATCACACCATCAATACACGTTAATACACAACACTGTTAACAAGAAAAGCCAGTCCAAGAAAATCTGTGCATGTCAGTGAACATGATGGATTTTTTTTTGTCAGATATGCGTTGCATAACAGTTAGAAAACAGTGAGGCAAAAGTCTGGTACAACAGCTACTTAATAATAAGCATCTCCATTTCTGTACTGACCAAAGAGACCACAGTCCCACCCACTTCTTCTCTTCTGAGTCACAATGCTTGCGAATTCACAGGTCAAAGTTCACCTAGATAAATAATTCGGCAGAAAGCCAAAAGAACCTCTACCAGAAGCAAACGAATATCTTTCTCTTTCAGTGAATTCCACCTGGTGCTTCTAGTCTGGTCGCTACTTAAGCTGAAACAGCAGAAAAGCGTAATCTTCAGCAGAAAAGCGTAGTCTTAAGCTGAAACAGCAGAAAAGCGTAATCTTCAGGTGTCTCTCATATTGCTGTAATCAGTGGTCTACAATCGCAAATCCTACAGCTAAGCCATCAATATTATGGTTTCTGCTACTGTACAACTACAGGTGAGAAATATAGCCAAAACTGAATATACTTGCAAGATTGATTTCAAATTGTTGGCCAGTAACAGTATACATCCTTTTTCTATTGAAATGTGATCTACAATAATTTCTGAACAAAAATTTTGACTAAATGAAATGGAACTGAATTGGATGAATAAATGAATTGAATTAACTAAATGAATTAGAAGAATTACTGGAATCATAAAGTATCCCACATGAAGAATTATTATTTGAATAGTAATGCAGGGAGACAAAACAGAGAACAAATTTAACTGCCTAGCTAATAAATAGTGAATAATCAAAACTGTACAATGCACAAGTACTAGAGTACATGCCAGAAGCAGTGACATGAGTGCTCACATTTTATCTCATATAGATCCATGGCCAGAGGGTCTGCAATTTTCTATTTCTATAAAAAAAAAATGGCTTCTACAGCTGGAAACTTCAGATATAAAAAAAAAAAAATGAAAAACCTATCTGGCCCCAGTAGATAGCCAATATATTACTGTAGTGTGCCAATTTTTTTTTGAATAATTTGTTTATAAATCTGTACTGTGGATGTGCATGATTCTTTTTTTTTTTTACAGTTAAAGGTTCAGGAATAACAAGTTTGAGAACCCCCAAACTAGACCATGGTACTTTAAGAACACAAACTCACAACTACGCAGAAATCAATGTGCTCTCAAAAAGCACCACACGATTATATAAAATCATTGTAAAGCTGAGCTACAATCCAACATTGCAGGTGAGAGAGTGAAAAATAGCCTCCTACTGCACCTGCACTTCTTAGGGTGCTCATCCCTCTTGTTGTTGAACTCCAGAGAGATTTTGGCATCCAGGCCAATTCCAAAGTAGTTATTCATCACACACTTCTCTGTGCATTGCCTGTGTGTGGAGAGGGACCGAGAGAAAGAAAGAGAGAGGAGGGACAAATGAATAAATATGTATGCATAAATAAATCAGTAGGATATTTTTTATTACAGTCGTATTACAGACACAAAGCGATGATGCCATGATTACTGACTTTATTTAAAATGAAAGTGAGATGTATCGAAACCATTAACAGCATTATGATCCCCATTATTTCTGGAACCATGAGAATGTAATAAAGCATCTAGTATAATAAGTGCATATGTAGCATGTAACTTTAACTTTATTTAACATTTTACAGCAGATATATTGTACTTTAGAGCTACAGTTAATATCAGAGTGACAGTGTATTCATCTTCTCTTATCTTCTAGAACATCTTGAAGTGCTGAGATGTGTGTGTGTGTGTGTGTGTGTTCTTACTCCTCAGTAAAAGCTGTGGTGCTGTTGCAGCTGTCTGCTTTCTCCAGCACTATGGGGGTGGTGAGACTCAGGGCACTTTGACCTAAGAGGGACAGAAAATAACTGTACAAATGCTAAAAATGGATGGATATAAATGACAGACAGGCTCATATTTTGTATTCATAGTTCTTATTCTCAGACATTAGGATCTGTCATTTTCTAAAAAAAAAAAATTCAATAAATAAAATATAAGCACATTGAGACTTTCAGACCCAATTTTATCTACAATTGCAATAACAACACCACCTACTGAGACCTTCCTCCTATCACAAAAAATAGGCTGTGTCACAGGGCAGCATAACACATGTAACAAAACACAATTTGCCATCTTCCGCATCCATGAGCTCATAGACACCTGCTATTGGCTAGTGTCGCTGTGATTGCCAGGGGGTGAGAGCATAACATCCCTCCCACCCAGAGAGCACGGCCTAATTTGTTTCCTTGGCTCCTGGCCACAGATGGCATCATTGGGATTCAAACTCGTGATCTCTGGACAATAGGGCAAACACTTTTCTGTTGCCTTCATACTCTCTAAATACTGCAGTTAAGTGTTTTGTATTATTGTTTATTAGAATGATATCTTATATAGTATGGATTGTCACATTCACACACTCATTCACACTGGGGCAATTTAGTGTCACCAATCCACCTATCAGCATGTTTCTGGGAGAAAACAGAACCCTGAAGTTGAAGGGGCGACGCTACCTGCTGTGTGTATATACACAAGTAGTTTGGAATGTCACTCACGTGGCTCCGCCTCCTTGAGGTCCTCGCTGCTGCCTCTTTTTATTGAAGAGGACGAAGACATCCTCTGCACCTGAGTGTGTCTGTTCTGCTCATCCACCACTGATGAAACAAGAGGAGGGACAAAGGGATGAGTCAGTATCATAGGTGGTAGCAATGATTTACGTTCAGTACGATTTCATTACAGTGTGGTTTGGTATATGGTGGTCGAATTTAATGCTGTTTTTATGTATATATATATATATATATATATATATACACTAAAAACTCTTAATATATTTATAGCCACTGTGATATTATGATTATGATGCACATGTGAGTACCTTCAGGGGAAAGTAGCACTAATAAGCAATGTAATTTAATGATTCCACTCAATAAGCTTAATATACTGTATTCCAAGTTAAGGCTGCATGAATAATTATAAATAAATCAATATTCTCATCATGCATAAATAATTCAGGTCTGCATTAGCGTTAGCAGAGTGCTGACCTTTTTCCGCCTGCTCTATGATCTGCCGCAGTGCTTTCTTCAGGCTGTTGGCTCTCAGCATCAGCTGCTCTTTGGATCTGAAGGGTCTGGGGACACTGGGGGCATCCGGGGTGCTCGACTCGCTCTCCTGCTCAGGAGACTGGGAGCCTGCAGGCACTAGCTGAGCATCAGCCTCCTCGCTCAGTGCCCGCACCAGAGAGTCCAGCTTTTCATTCAGCATGGCACACTGAGGAGGCACACAGGGTTAGAACACAGGTGAGGATGAGACGATGTCAAACAGTGTCTCAAACAGTGTTAAGTGTCTTAGGCGGGGATAAGTAGGTACGACATGACAAGTACAGAAAACACGCACACACACACATCATGGTGCATGATTTTAATATTACAGATCTAAGAAGAAGCTATTAAAGAGGACTGAGTCATCAGGCTGAATCTGAACTGCAGCCTGCTGCACTGAGCTTCAGCCTACTAACATCAAATACAGCTATTACACTGTCACTTATACAACCTTCACATAACACACACTATTTAAGCACCCCCTACACACATCCACTTCAAATCCGCCCCCAACACCTCCCACACACACACACACACACACACACACACACACACCTTTTTAGCCATAGCATCAGCCTCCTCCTTGTTTTCAGTGGCTTTCTCATAGGCTTTTCCAACCTCAGCTACAAACTCATTGACCGTCCCACACAAAAACCTACACGCACACACGCACACACACACACACACACACACACACACACCAGGAATAATCAGTTTTATTACAGTTAATTAAGCAGAAATATAGGAAGACAGACTTCACAGTATTGTGCAAAGGAGACCATAATGTCAAAATAATCTTACAAATACAAAAAAAGGTGTTGGCAATAATTTGATCAAAACATTCACATGTACATACATATTCTGATAATGGAATAACACCAGATCTGCATATAACTATGTGATTAACTAGTGGTGTGTTAGCACTGCTATTTTTTTAACCAAGTCATGTGAAATTAGTTAAAGTATCTTTTCAACTCAGCAGTGGTGTACTGATAAACCCTACTTCGTACCCCTCACTTTGTATTAACTATATACAGTATACACAGCATATACAGTAGTTACATGTTTATTTATTTTTATTTATTCTTCTGCAATGTTACTGTTTCTATACAGGTAACTGTACGTTAGACACTCCACAAGTCCAATAATAAAAAAAATTTTTTAAATGTGTTGCCATTTGACGAACAAAAACATATTGTTGACATGTTGACGTTTTCTGTAAGGAGATGTTTATTTAACCGTTTTGGAAGAAGTTTCCAGTGTCAGAGGTACCTGTCAGAGGTGTAACTTTCCACCAGAGGAAAGTCTTCAAGAACGTCTCCGTGTAACAAGCTGCATTTTTTTTTTATATTAACTTCAAGACAGGAAACAGAAAGGAATTTATTCCTCAGCTAAGACACTGTAGACTGTGTACATGACTAGCTGAACAACCTCATTACTGCTGACATCAGATGATGACGTGAGCAGGTGACTAAAGTAAAAGTGTCACAGAGCTCATGATTGCAGAATAACTCGATTGACTGCTGCTCATTATGTTCCTTAAACAAGACTGAACGTGCCTGAAAGGGAAACGCTAATGTGACACACACAGATGCACTCACTTAGCAGAGGATATGACATCACTGTGTTTGTCCGAGTCCAAGATTTTTGTCAGATGAGAAGCGACAGAGTCAGCATAATGAGTAATCTGGAGAGAAAAGATGTATATATTTAATCAGAAGGTTTAGATAGATAGATAGATAGATAGATAGATAGATAGATAGATGTACTTTATTGCACCCCTGAGAAAGCAGGCTTTTACCTGGAGTGGAGAATCCAGTGGATCGTCATCTTTAACAATAACAGGTGCAGTTTTGGTGGGAACTTCATATGTCAATATACTCCATCTGACAACACAACACACACACACACACACACACACAGAAAGAGCTCAAAAATGCGAAAATGTGATGAATTCAGTAACATTTACTGAAATTAGTAGCATGGAAAATATTATGTATTTCCTAAAACCTATTTTCAAACCTAACTTGAACCACAGGTGACCTAATCCAGTGTGATTGTTTGTAGTCGTATTTGCTCACATATACACACTGGTTGTTACAGTAATGACGCAAACTAGCACAAATTAAGTAGTGCAGCATAGGAGAGAGTCAGCTATTTACTGTAGCTACCAATATGGAGATGTTCCAGTGAAATATCTTTGTACATATCTTGACATGCTTCTGAACATATTCAGTGGAGAAAACTACAAAATATTATGTTTTTACACAAACAAAGGAAAGCAAAGCCACTTTTTCATTGCACTGGTCACAGATTTCTTTCATTAGTAAGACAGAAATGACATTAAAAAAAAAAAAATGAAATTATATATGACTAGTGCAATTGAAATGCAAGACCAGAAATCCAATTTTAATCCTATTTAAAACCTCATACAAATGTGATTGAAATCTGACTGGGAAAAGAATCTATTTAGTTTTTTCTCCTTGTTCAAGCTGCAGGAAATGTTTCCTGTTTCAATTGGCAATGAAATTGGACAACGAATCTAAGCTAAACAAAGCCTTTCAAAGCGTATGTACTAGTGAATGTGTGTGTGTGTGTGTGTGTGTGTGTGTGTGTGTGTTTACCTGTCCAACATCTTGGTGGTAGCTCTCTCCAGTTTCTCCAGGATCTGCAGCAGCTGTGCATCATCATCACACAAACCTCCCCAGCCCAGCACCCGTGCCAGGTCATTTCCTGTGCCCAGGGGAAGCACGCCCAACTGGCACTGCAACAAGCACACACACACTTGCAGTTTACAAGAAGAATTCATTTGTCTTTATTGCAACATAATTACTTGGTTATTATTCAAACCTGCTTGTGCAGTCCCAGTTTATCCAGTTCAGACAGAACCCAACCGACACTGCCATCACCCCCACACACCAGGATACGAAATGTCACAAACTTCTGGAAAAGGCGTAGTCTACACACAAACACACACATCACCATACACACGTACACAAATAGAGCTCAAAGCCTGGCCCATCTATATACAGTATAATGAAATTGTAAACTAGAATAAGTTAGACATTAGGAGTCATTATATAGCTGTATAATGGAAGAAATGATTTGAATGTGTTTCTGTGTAATTAAAAATGAAATATGTGGTAAGTCTCACCCCAGCTGTGGTCCTCCGTTCATGAGGTCAAAGACCTGTGCAGGGTTGAGCAGCTGTTTGAACTTGCGCAGGAACTTCACACCCTGGTTATCACCACTCTTACTGTTCACCAACACCAGCAGAGGACTGGAGCAGGATGGACTTGTGGCTTTCCAGAACCCTGCAGAGAGATGGAGAGAGGTGCATGACCTACACGACAAGCAGATATTTTCCCTACATTTATATGTACAGGAACTGAGTGACTAATTTAGAATTTTAGGCATGTTTGGTATCTAGGCAGCCTTGGAGCGGGCTGTTTTTTTTTTTTTTTGGGCTCACTCCACTCGGTGAATCAGCAAAGGAAGAAAAAATAAAGCATAAATTTCACCAACTATAGTCATGTCTGATTCTGAGGCAATGTTACATATGTCATATATACAGTATGTGCTGCTAGCTCCATTCAGGCCTATTCACACTGCATACTTTTCAGAAGAGCTGTGTTTGTTTTTATAAGCTTTTATAAGTGTTTTAATCCACACTAGCTGTGCTAGAGGCTTGTGAAAGATGAGTCCCCATGCTTTGTTTGACATTACATTTAAAAGGGTTAGTTACATCAAAAGGGAGTTTTTCCTTGCCACCGTCGCCACCATCGCCACTGGCTTGCTCATTAGGGATAAATTCACAGTGATAAATTC
>CM075006.1:8598947-8623463 GCA_037576675.1 Pangasius sanitwongsei
ATCCATTGTGGTGGTGTATAGAGCCAAAAATGTTAGAATTGTGTCGATGTCCCAATATTTATGGACCTGACTGTAGTGTCCCTAGAGGCTAAACATTACATAACCAAGTGCTGCCTCTGAAAAGCTGAACGAACCATCAGCAGTTCTCCTGGACGGCTATCACGCAGGCCAGAATGTTTTATTTCGAGTAGTTGAACTGTGGTACAGTATATGGCTGCATATATCTGATAACTCAATACACTGGAAAAACATCATGTACTGTTTTTTAACACTGTTTCAATTAATGTATGAGTGTGGTTACAGGCTAGTGGAGCAGTTAATAAAGCTCCTAGGCCAAGAACCTGATCAGCAGCTGGCACAAGACATGATCAATGCTAATCCTACTCCAATGCTAATCCTGTTAATCCAGCAGTCAGAGCTGTTAGAGCCATGCTTTTTGCTTTTTAAAGCCATCTGTTCAATTCTTTGTGGGGTTTCTGTATGTTGACTTTGTACGACAAAACCAGCTAAAGAATTCAGAGCGACTTTTCTAGTTCACACCTCACTGCAATCCGCATCCTAAGGGGTTTCATGTTAATGTTTGAGAGAGTAAATCTACATTTACTCTTATTTACTCTTGTCTAGTCATTTCGCCTGTATCCAGAGCTACACAGAAAAACGTTCAAACTGTTTAACATGCAAAGATCATAACAAGATATGGGTTATCCTAGGGACGTGTTTACATCTTGGTGGAAAAAACAGAGACACAGGAGTGTAGAGGGAAGATGATTCCACCATCGAGTCAGGAAATCTTATGAGCATGCTCAGAGTAGGATATAATTGCCATTCCACCTTTTTCGTGTCAAAATAGCTGTTCTCAGCTCCTAAAATCAGTTTTTCATGGCCAAAAATATGTGTAGACAGTATAGTAGACCAACCAGTTTGCTGGAAACTGAAACCATCTAAACAGAAGCTACACTGCTAATGCTACCACAACATCTTCTGTGGTTATTATTACATTTACAGTATATGCAAGAAAATGCCTACATCATATTTAACCAGGTCTTAAAAAGAGCTGCTTGAACCTGCACTGGCTCCAACACTATGTCAGTGGAAAAGGGTACTTGAGGCTTGGAATGTGAGGACAAGAGTTATACAAAAGTTATACAAGAGTTATACAAGAGTTATTTATGTTCTGAATTAAGTCCACAGTCCCAGTGTAAGTTGTTAAACTAAAAATGATAATGTATAGAACAAGTGTATTAATGTAAACCTGTGATTTGCAGCTGCACTACTATCAGAGTTCCTGTTATAGACAATTAAACAACAACTCCTGACCAACCAGAATCCAACAGTGCAGCGGTGTATAGTGCAGTCAGGGTTTAATATATCAGTAAGGGCAGTGGTAGCTCAGAGGTTGAAGTTCTCTTCTAGAAGAAGTCCCAAGTCTACTAGGCAGACACGGAAGTGTCCTTGAGCAGGCCCTTGAGCAGGAAGTAGCCCCTTACCCATCGAATATTCATGCATGGACTAGATTCTGACTTAGTTGTAAGTCATCTTGGCTCAAAATTTCTGAAAAATAAATAAATTACCTCTTCCTGGTTTATGTTACAAAAACAAGACAGGTCCTTTTTTTTTTGCATTTGAAGGCTGTTCGTTCAACAGAACATTGTTATATGATATTATTTCTGTGTTGTCTCAAAAAGGTGTTTAAAGGAGAAATGACCTTAAGGCAGAAGTAGTTCTACATTGCAAAATCACTCAGGATGTGAATGTGACCAGTGCTTGTGGATCGGAATACAGATCCACTGAGACTCTGACCAGGATAAAGCAGTTACTGCACTAAGTAGCTGTAGTGCTCTGAAATCAGTGAAGGTACAGTACTCTTTATCAGGTCTATAGCTGTTCATTTGTCACTGCCAGGTAGATGCAATGAATCACTGAACTCAGTAGTAACTCTTTTTATGGGTTTATGAGCTACAAAGCACTCAAATATTTGTGTGTGTGTGTGTGTGTGTGTGTGTGTGTGTATGTGAGCATGCTTTTATGTCTCGATGGGGACCAATATGTATCCACAAAGAGAGGAATATGTGACAGTTTTGTTGACAGTTTAGCATTAATTAGCTGCATTAATAATTATGTCAGTGATTGGTCCTTACAAGGATAGTTTGTGTGTGTGTGTGTGAGCAAACTGCTCTTGGTCCCGTGGGCTTTTCATTAATGCTACTGTAATCAGATCTGAGCTGAGAAAGAGACCTGCCAACTTCGATAAACACTAAACACACTCACTGACTTAATCACGTGCATACTTAAACATACACACACATCCAAGTCAAATAACTCACCCAGAAGCTACTGTAAATATTACACACACAAGAACAGGAGATAGGAGAAAGAATTGTGTATATAAATGAGATCCTTCACTATTAAACATCGTTTTGCTCTTTGGCTTTAGAGAACAGCTCAAAGACAAACACATACACACACAAGACTTTCTCAACTTCTTAGCTCTAGAGGACTACACACACAAACACATTCTGTAAAGAGCAGGACCCATAAAAGTCGATGAACCAGCATGTCGCTCTAACCTGCGTGTTCTCGTCAGTATCTCTCTCTGTGGTAGAGGGAACAGTGTTGCCAGAGCAGCGCTCCAAAAAATCCTCCTCACTGAGGTGGCCCTGGTCTCCCTGAACCCCTCTAATACACGCGAAAGGGAGCGGCAGGCAACACACACCACCCGGACACAGCCTGGCCATGGCCATGTTCTAGCCAGCACCCACACACTCACACAAGCAAACTTTCAAACTGACTTCCTCTACTGAACACACACACCCTTTTAAGAAGAATAAACTCCACTTCCAGGTGAGTAGGTAAAGTTAAGGATTGTCCTGTTACCTGGGACCGCCCTCTTGAGTTGCATCACACACACACGCGCGCGCGCACACACACACACACACACACAGACATGGGCGTGAAAATGGAAAGACTATAAATAAATGCAGGTAAACCGGTTTTACAAGGCTTGTAAGAGAAACGTGTAAGGAGGAGAAGGACTGCTATTGGCTCTCGCTTGCTGTCAATAAAAAGCCAGACAGAAGCAGACCACAGGCATGACAATGCAATTATATGAGATTAACAAAGGAAATGCAAGGTATAATAAGTCCTTTCATGTTCCTGAGCACAAAATTTTGGGAACTGGAATTTGAACAGCTCGTATCTGAGGCCGTATTACATCGAGCAAAAAGCTGACAAGCAAGAAAGTGAACGTAATGGTTGAAAAAAATGTGTCGTAAGGGACAGGAAAATAGTTTCACCATTAATATTATAGGTGATCATAATGGTGATGATGCTTATGATTTATCATCATAAAAAAAGGTTCGGCTGTGGTGCATTAAATATACAAGACTTAAAAAAGAGGATAGCCTTTCTATACTGTTTAAACTAGGCCTGTTTTGGATATATAGATAGATAGAACAGTCATATATTTTGAATATATGTCTAGAATATATAAACTAGAACAGATATACAGAACAAAAGAAAAGAAGATTGTACCAACATCTGAAAACTGCAATTCATCATTTTTATACATTAAAATAAAAATTACACGTTTATTAATTTAGTTAGCTAGCATTAAGTAGCACTGGGCACAATGACGCAATGCTGCTTATATGACATTTTTATTAATATTCCACTTAAACGGTGAGTATATGAGTGTAATGAACCTGTGTATTAACTCAGTTAAATGCTTTCTGTTTTTTTTTATTAAATATCCTAGAAGCTTCCTCTATGTTTCAAAAAGTTTTGTCAAATTTGATATTTTAATATTTATTTCATTTAATGTCAGGGTTTATGTAGCTACCATTATACACAAAAGAGTGTAATGTTAGGTCTCATTTTTATCCAGTGATTTTTTTCAACTGTTCCACTCGCAGTATCAGTAATTTGAGAATTATTATCATTAGTCATTAGTTTTCAGTTATCACTGTTTGATAAGTCTTAGAGTCACACTGACATTAAAATATCTTGGTGGTTTCCTGCTAAAGATATATGATGCAGTAAAGCCTTTAAACCTGGCATATTAACACACTTTGCTAAGTTAAGTATTACCAACTTAGCACATAAAGTCCTAAAAACACAATTTCTAAAAAGCTGCTTACTCTAATGTATAAAAGCCTTTTCACACCTCTCTTCACACTACTGCTTTGCAATACCTGTGATTTACACACAATCTGACATTTATCCACTGAAGCTATGTCTGTTAATCACACGCTTAGTCATTTAAATATTTTCTGTGAAGAATTTCCAGGCTTTTGACAGACGTGTGTAGTCTACAGAGTGGGGTGTGTGTTTAGCCTTGGATAGCAGATTTGACTGATATGTTTAAGCAACTGGAGGGACATAACAGGAAAGAACAAGAGGCTGAGTAAGCACAAGGACACACACACACACACACACACACACACAGACTCGTTCAGACACACACACACGCACACACAGGAATAGTCTGATGTGCTGCAGCGGCTGTCTGCTTGGTCTTGTCTGCTCCTGTCAGCCTACGACTGAAACTAATGACAGGACTGAGACAGCACATCCCTCTGAGTACACAACACACACAAACACACACACACACACACACACAAAGTCAATAACTGAGAGGAATGCACTGAGCTCTAGACAAATCAGGAAACAGAAATATGCAAAACAAGCATAATCAATATTTCTATACATTTCTGTCTCTATTTCTGTTTCTCTTTATAAGCCAGTTTCTTCCCTGCAACAGATTTCTTCCCTCAGCACTCACTCATTATTACTTGCATCGTTTGTCTGTCCAGTCGATAAGTGAGATTCTGGGGTCAGACAGACAGCAGGAAAAGAAATTCACTGTATAAAACCACATTGTACTTGCAATTTGCTGCAAAAGGAACATTGACACAATGACATCACTGCGTGCTAGATGCTCTACACTGTAGTTCCTCATAAATTAAGGCATTTGGTCAAAATAGCTATAAAACTACAACAATACTTTAAATCAACATGAGCTAGATATGCTTTATTAGGTCTGCATTAAACTGTACAGGAGTAATGGATGTCTCAGAGACTTAAGGTCATAGTTCGACTGGCAGGATTTTTATTCATAGACTCACGTTGTGGTGTCGTCAGTTATTTGTTTCTGTTCGTTTCATTTTTTATGAATACACTCCACTGTTGTGCAGTGTCATTCCTCATGCTAGTGAATAGGAAATCCATCACTGATGTTCCCACTTTAGTTTATAATAAGACCACACTAAGAGGTGGGACATTTAATTATGTGCTGGACAACCTTGCATTTGGATGAAAAATGAACGATATGATATTACTGCATTGGTTTCACTTTAAGGCGTTTGGTACCTACAAAATACCTACAACACTTGAATGATGATACAAATTTATTCATTTATTAAGTCTGCATTAAGTGCAAATAAGTAATGGACCTATTTCTGTTTCATTCACCCAGTCGACTGCACATATACCCTGATATGTTTAGTTGCATTAATATTAACAATAATCTGATATCACTCCAGGAACCAGCAGAACTTCTAAGCTAAATCATCTCTGCTGGCGTGGGTCAGTAAAGCGTTAACATCTCTCTGAGCCACTAGGGGGCAGCAGGAGCAGTTGGCATCGAGAGTCGGAGAATGCTGCAGTCATTTGTATCTGCCTCTTCTGGATGAGCTCTACTGCACATCCATACACACGCACAACACACAAACACCACACATGCAAATAAAGGGTCAAACATCTACACGAGCAGGCCTACATTAGTATAGTGGTGGCACACATAGACACAAATACATACGCACACACACTCGCTCAGTCACAGATGACACGACGCAGAGGTCCACGACAGCCTGATGGCTTGCAGGGTTGTCATAGCAACAGGCCAAGTTCCCCCTGACTGGGCACGGGCAAAGATGAAGCCGCCAGCACTCACATTAACACACACACAACACAAACCCCCACGGTCTGTTTCAAACACTCAGCACACTCTGCCCGCCAGTAAAGAGGCGGCGTGTCACTTCCTGAGTGGGCATAAAATATCTGTGCTCAGAGCTTTGGAAGCATGGCAGCACCCAGAACCATATGGGGCTTAGCAGGTTAATCTCTTTCTACAGAATCCTGCGCCTGAACAGACACACACACACACACACACACACACACACACAGAGTCTATATACACCAACAGTCTCATAACACAGTGTGACATCTTGAGCTGGCTTATTACTAACACCAGGATTCTTATTCGAGCTTTAATATGTCAGATAATAGTCCATACTCCATCTGTTCTCAATCTATCAGAACCAAATTTAGACCAAACCAGCGTTTTGCTAGGCATTAAAATTAGAAATGGAGCTGAATATCAAAGTTTTGGACTCTTTTTTATATAGAACCCAGCTTATTGCATTTCTTTAATTCATTGACTCTCACTGCGGCGTCATCAGTTATTTGTCTCTGTTCATCTCCTGGTGTTTAATTTTTTTATGAAGATACTCCACAACTCCACTTTAAACATGGGCACCTAGTGAATGAGGGAAGAATCGATCTACCACCGGATTCTCTTCTTTTTTTTTTTTTTTTTTTTTTTTTTTTTTTTTTTTTTTTTAAATCACATTCCATGATTTACATTACATACATGATGGCAGTTGTTCATGGGGTTGTTGTAGAATGATTTGTATTTTACATAAATATTAGGAACAAATGACACACAGATGGACACAACATAGCTGACAAGTGCTAGAAAACTGAACACAAGTTGCTATAAAGCCTACAAATTTTCAGGTTTTCCAGGATGTGTGGAAACTCCGAGCATCATCATCATCATCATCATCATCATCATCATGTGCTCACCAGCTGCAGTGTGAAGCCTGAGGGCCATTCAGATGATTTGGCTCAGGTCACTCAGTTTATAGCTGAAACCGTCACATTATAGTACTGACTAACAAACACCAGTAGAAAACCGTTCTAGATTCTAAAGACCTAAAAACTGCTGTGGACACAGAAAATCATAAGAGTAAGCTAAGGATAAGTAAAAGGCAGAAAATAATGCATAAGGAAAGTAAAAGGTACAATCAAATAGCTCTGGAACTATCAAATGGTAATGTCTACTGCTTATCATTATTTTCATCTTTTATTAACCCTATTTGTGTAATGTCTGAACTTAAAGGTATAATCTGTGAAAGTTAGATGAAGCTAACTATTTTAACTCAAAAAATTATACAAAAACAAACATGTCCCTTCAGTTTTCATTTAAACTGATGGTACACTTCAAAAGAAAAAAAATGTTTCAGTGCAAAAAAGGTGTCTTTTGAAGGAGAAAGGTGTGGTGGTTTCAAGTTGTATGCTGTGGCGTGGGCAGGTTTCTGAACAGAACTCCTAACCACCACATCTTTTTGTTCTGAGACCTGCGCGTGTCCATGACTGGTATAAATATCACACTGTTGTTTGCGTCACCATGCGTACTGGCAGTCTGCTTTCCAGGACCATCATTTGGACGAAAATTCAAATATACCATCACCTTCTCCAACATTTATCATAACCGACATCCCACCCTGACACATGTGTGCCTCTTTCACCAATGGCAAGCAGTTAAACATAAGCCCAATACTCAGACAATCCCCTTCTACACCCTATACCCTTCTATTGTGAAATACACGGGAATATTCCAAGGTAATGTCAATCAATACATTTTAATGAGGCAGTATTAAAAATATGGATTTTCATATGGCAACTGTTTAAAAGTAGTCCGTGCCTAAACCTGGCAACACTGTGCTGTCTTTCAGTTCTCAGCCCTCTCAAAACCATTCTGCGTCATCATTCTGCGAGAGTCCTGGAAAAGCATACACCGGGTTCTTTTTACATACAGACAACCACATATTCGGTGGTGCTTCTTTTAAATACGTCACCATCCTTAGGCTAGAACGCATGAATGCCAGTGTAATGGTAGATAACATGCCTGATGTGTAAACATGGACGCCTCCTCGTACTGATTGGTTGTATGTTGGTGGCTCACATCAGCTGTTACCTGAACAACCCCCCTTCTCCCTTCTTTAACTGAATACATTTGTATTTCCGCGGTGCATCTTGAAGAGACACAATAAGGATGAGACGTTATGCTTCTGTACGCCTGTGACAGTTTATAATACAGGAATCACGGCTGTAAATATGATTGTTCCTCAGAACTGAGATTGACCTATTTATTACCAGAAAGACTTGCGAATGCTGATATACTGGGATTTTTTTTCTATTAAAATACACACCCAAATAACTAAGTAAGTATGCACACACACTCACACACACACACACAGACATTCAGACAGACCGACAGACACACACTGAGATATGGGTCACGGTGATAATGCTTGTACAGCAGACAGTTTCTAGTCTCATTGTACTCTGCTACTGATTGCTTCCAGCGTGCCTCATAAATCTGCCTCTGATTTGTCCTAATCCCTAAGAGAGAGAGAGAGAGAGAGCGAAAGAGAGAGAGAGAGAGAAAGAGAGAGAGACCCCAGGGCTTATTTTCTAACATGCGGTGCTCCTTTGAAGCATAAAGATGGATGGAGGGGAGGAGAGAAGAGCAATGAAGGTTGAGAACAGAGAGGATGGAAGGAGGGAGGACGACATTCCACCTGCTGATCTTGTTGCCCTTTTAAAGCTTTGCCCACCACTGAAATGGAGCATCCACACACACACACACACTTTAAGTAGGTCTAACATCTTCATTATGCTAATACGAAATGTATGGACTTTTAGACGCTGAAACAGAGAACAGGAAGGTCATAATTGAGATAGAGAAATAGACAGATATACAGTATGATAGACAGACAGACAGACAGATAGACAGGCAGGCATACAGACAGACTCTATCTATTGCTGAGCTTTACTAGCAAGGACATAATACAATGCACATGACATACTTTATAATAAAATCAATATGAATGAGAGGCAAATCTGAATGAAAAATAAATCAATAAATAAAATTACTGAACAATACAAAAGTAAAGGTGAAAAGGACACAAGGATAAACAACTAACTAACTGACTAAATAAATAAATAAATGCACAAGGCATATGAGTTGTGAATATAATTACAGATGTACAATGCGTGAAAGAGGAGCATCTTCTCCAAGTAATAGCACATGTTAGTTGCTATTAAATGCCTTTAGTAATAGACTGAGTTATTAATAGCATGAGCTATACTGTTTCAGTGTGCAATAACAGCAGCAGCTGATAGTGACAGTGAGCTGAATTATAAATCACACGACTCTGTTGTCAGGTGTGGAGTCAGTGATGGGGTCAGAACGGCAGGAGTAGAGGAGCAGTGGAGATGACGGTGCACAGTCAGAGTAACTATTCAAATAGAAGAGATTCCTCGCTCACATAAGCAAGTCACTGGTGTCACTTCCCATTTGCTTCTTATGGGCGTGTAGCGACATCTACAGTTCTCGCTTATGGGAGTGGCCTCTTCAGGTCTTTTGAAATAAGATATGGTAGAATACTGTAATAAAAAATAAGTAGATTTGAATATATGTAAACATGAGAAAAGATGCAAGCGCAGTTATGATGGTTTTCTTCATGTTTTTGCACTAAACAGCGTTGAATGAGAACTAAATGCAAATAGGACGTGCACCAAGCCGCAATAAGAAAACAGAGAGTCTGGTGTGACTGCTGTTCTTAATTTTATTTATTTTTTCTACCATCCAGAGAGATCACAGAATGGCCCACATGGTTTCTACTGGCTCACAGCACAGAGATTAATGAATTCAGAGGTCAAAGTTGATCATAAAATTCAGTGCAAAGCGGAAGTAACCACAACCAGAAGCACATACAAATTTTATTCATGTTTGGCTTGACTAATGTTTATCTGAAAAAGCAGAAATCTTTGTAGAAAAGGGGTCAAAATCGTAAATGCTACAGTTAAACCGTACATGTTGACACCTCTGAATTTGCATGAACACAAACACATGCGCACACACTCCAAACACCTGTCTCTTGTAAAGAAGGCCACCCAGAACAATAGGACAGGCAGTGTCACTGACTGACATGCGCACCGCCGCGTACAGACACAAGCATTACGCTGTGTTATCATTAAACCGGAACAGCTTCCACAGGAACAGCCGCTGACTTTAAAACTTGAGCTCCTAAACTTTTTGCTTCTAACTCTGAAGTGACGTGGCATTCCTCACAAAGTGTACCAAACATTTAGAAAACTTCAAACCTCAGTGTCCAACCTCAGTGTCCAGTGTCCTTCACCCCTTTCGCTGGACAATTTTAGTACATCATTGTACAGTACATCTCACTGAATATGTGCACTAAAAGTATGTGTACTACACATTTTTGGGGAAAAAAGTAAACTACTTCCAATTTTTTTTCAAAAATAAATTTATACATGGATAAGGTTAATGGTTAAGGCTCTGGGTTAGTGATCAGAAGGTCAGGGGTTCAAGCCCCAGCACCACTAAGCTGCCACTGTTGGGCCCTTGAGCAAGGCCCTTGACCCTCTGCTCCAGGAGTGCTGTATCATAGCTGACCCTGCGTGCTGACCCCAGCTTCCTAACAAGCTGAGATATGCGAGGAAAACAATTTCACCGTGCTGTAATGTACATGTGGCAAATAAAGACTAATAATATTTGTCTTGAGAATGAAATTTTAAACATAAGATTTTATCCAAATGTGTTTTAGACAATGATAAATTCCATCCCAAATGATTTTAAATTCGTTTTAAAATACTGACTGATAGCACAGCATGATAGCACTAATGTGCGTGTGTGTGTGTGTGTGTGTCTCTGCAGTCATAAAAGTCCCATTAGTCGAAACAGCTGCTAAGTCTGTCCGTGTGTATGTGTACACACCCACACACACATACTGCTTCCCTATACACATACTTATCAGATTGCTGATGCTTCAGTAGATCCACTCATGAGCCACACACACGCACACACACACACAGCTAAATGAGAGGATACAGTGTAACTATGCATGTGTGTATTTATGTGCGCGAGTGTGAACTAATTTCATTAAGTGGACAAAAACATTATTTAATGAAATTACAGCAACGGCTACACGGCTCTACCATTGCACTTTATTAGAAACACCTACTTCATTAATCCATGTTGTAGGTGTATAGCAAATTTTCCCTCTGACGCAGTGTGTGCCAATTGTCCTCCCACCCTTCATCAGTGTCGCTTTCTCACCCCTCTGCTTGTTGGTTATTTGACTTGTTTCTCCACCTAGCACTTGCATTTAGGGTGTTTAAAAACTACTACATTAATAGCACCGCTACACACACTAGCATGTCAGTGTCATTGCTGTGTTGAGAACGTACACCTCCCAAATAATATATTCCCAGTGCCGCTCCCTTTCCACTGATTGACACTGGAGATGGAGGTGATAAATGGTGCTTAGCGACCGAGAGCCTACAGTCTGTAAACCTATAAATGTGTGTATATACAAGGTTAGTGTAGCTAATAAACACAGTGGATGTTACACACCATTACAGAAATGAAGCTCCCTGAGCTGAAGTGCCGGCTCTAAGCCCACTAAGCTGTAATGATTTACCATGTGCTGTTTGCAGTGAGCTCAGTCAGAAACTGTTCTCAAATGACCAGGCAGCGGCTCAACCTCAACACACACACATGCACAATGTGTGACCCATGTGATCAGTCAGAAGCTCCTGAGACAACCCACGCCACCCACTCGCCCTTCCACTGCCTCATTACAGAGACTTGGGACATAGCGGACCATTGATCACATGGCCACTTAGAGACACACACACACAAATAGATGCACATACACACATGCTTTACTCTTTCTTGTCTCACTCACACACATATCATACCATAATGTCTCACTTGCTATTACTCTCACACCCATCTATCTATCTATATCCTTCATACACTGCACACACAAATGCACACACCCATATTGTGGTTTCTTTTTCCATTCCTGCCTCTCTCCTTCTCATGCATTTATATATGGTTTATCTTGTTCATCACTTCCCTCTCTCACTTTTAGTTCGCTCCATCAGTGAAATTAAGAAATAAAGATTTCACTAGGGAAACACCTGAACTGTCTAATTCCTTTACAACCTGCATTTGAACTTCAATTACTAAAAGATTTAGTAGATTCAGATTGCAGTTAAATATTAATGAATCCAGCCACAGAGATAATGGAGATTTACCTGCAGCAGTTTACAAATCAGAATTTCACAATTTTACAGTATCACAATTTACAAAAAGTGAAAAATTTTAACAGTCATTTTTGGGTACTGTTATTCAGCTTGGTTTGCATTTTCTTACTCTATCTGGGATCCGTGTAAAATAAATATGGCTTAGCATACAGTTAAAGTGAAAACCAAATGGCCTTCTATTCGCTATATATGCTCACTACATAGAGTATGACAAGATGATACAGTAGAACCTGCACGGTGCACTATGTGATTCATCCATAGTAAAAGCATGACTCCAGTAAGGGAATGTTGACGAAATCAACTGCATGCAAAGTTTGTTTTCTTTGTTTATGTAATTAGAAAGTTGACACATTCCTTTTTAAAGTGTGAATGGCCTTCGATCAGACTTAACAAACAGCACAATGATTTAACCAAAAGATTCATGAAACTTGCACTTCAATATTATATTAGGAGACTCAACGTCAATTCACCTTTGTACATGTAGATATTATGGAATTTTGAAAGGTAGTAAGGTAGTAAACTTTGTTCTGACATCCTTAGGATAAAGAAACAGACACGCGTGTGTGTGTGTGTGTGAGAGAGAGAGAGAGAGAGAGAGAGAGCCCATTACATCACGTCTCTGCTTTCGATTCTGTGAAGCGAGACCCATTGTGGCTTCATTTTCCTGAGTGTAACCTGTAGACATGGAGGCTCATATAACCTGCTCCAATTCAATTACTCAAGCCCTCTCTATTCAATCTTTTCTGGCTTCAATACAGCTTGGGCTTGGCTCATATACCCTGTACATTTGTGTGTGTGTGTGCGTTTGTGTGTATGTGTGTGTGTGTGTGTGCATCTCAGATGGCAACAGGATTCAGCTAACGATGATGATGATGATAAAGGTGCATCTGATTATTGTGCCTGTGTCTCTCTCTGGCTCTGGGTAACGCCACTTTTTACAGCATGATGGATTCTTTCCTTGCCCTCGACCCACACAGCCCATTAATAATCAAGGCTGGCTCTACTGTCAGCTAACTCTTTCCAGTTCCAGATTGTAACTCAATGGCCAATGGCCACTTGAACCTCCAACCCTGTTGATCACTGTTGTTGCCACAGACCAAACAAAATGATACAGAATAGAAATTATACCTAAATCTTTGTTGAACTTATTAACTAGTCACTCTCAGATCCTAATGGGAGTAGTCATTTTCCACTCATAAAAGTGTGTTTTTATTAAAGGCAGAAGCACCTGAAGGGGAAACCTGTTGAGCCTATAAGTAAAATGCTCATATTAGGTCATATTATGTGTAAAACATAAATATATGGTGAGCTACAAATGTATAATTATAGTGATTATATGGCCTTCTCTGATTAGATTAGCTCTATATTGCTCCAATAAATTAATATAAATAATATAAACACTGCAAATGTCATCTTAGCAAGTGAAAACATCTTGAATATAGTCAAATGTATCTAGTATTTTCTAAGATTACAATAAACCAATTATAATCTGCACTACATTCAAGCATGAATTTTGCTTATTCTATTACTTACTTCTAGAAATAAATGCTTAAAATTAGCAAAAGTGATCTGCCAATAGAACAGGACTATTTCCAGCATGAAAACAGTAAAAAAAAAAAAAAAAAAAAAAAAGGCAATTAATTAATATAATAATTGTATTAATCTTATATTTGGTTTATTGTCATTTTAGAATAGGAAATACTAGATAAATTTGAAAAACATTTTTGCAGTGAAATAATCTTTTCTTGAGCCATTTGAATTCCTAGGTTCGATTTTCAAATAATGGACTACTGAAAATAAAATCATTTAAAAAAAAATGGCTAAAATACAGGATGCTCGAAAACATACACGCACAACCTATAGCTCTGCTAGTCTATTTTAATATAAGATATAGTTTATATATTTTGTAAATCTTTGCACACAATTCTAACTTATATATGTATAAAAATATATATGCTATTTATTTTCGTACTGTTTATTTTTGTACTGAACGATGTGTGCACCGTAACTCAATAAAAAATAAGAAAAAAGCGAATTAGAAAAAAACATGGAATAAACAGTTTCATTCATGTACTCACTTCAGTAACCACTTTATGTCTGGAAAATTTGGTACAGGGTGAAAATACAGACCAGCCAGTCCATGGCAATACATATACACATTCACCTAGGGCTCATTTAAATTCCAAAGAACACTTCCAGCATGTTTGTGGGAGGAAAGTGGGATAACAGGAGGAAACCCATGTATACACAGGGAGAACATGTGAAACTCCACACAGAGCTCATGATCGAACCAGTGACCCTGCAGCTGTGATTCACCAACACCGCCTACTCACTAACTGTACACTTTTAATAACAGTGCTCGTTCAGACACATGCTATTTATTTAACTGAAGGTGTCATCTCTTTTCTATTTTCACTGGTTCTTGATGATCAGTGCAGCCTCAACTGAACTTGAAGAGAGTGGAAAAATTAGAAATGCAGCGGCAATGAAACTACAGACCGTACGGAATTTTTCAAAAAACATTTCATGTCTATAAAACAAAAGAAATGAGTACAAATTTCATATCACCTAGCTCTAGCCAGCCTGAACAAGACAGCAGTCCATCACAAGGCCAAATAAATAAATTAAACTGTAACCTGCAAATTTGCCACAACCATCACAGTTGCCTTGTTCAAAATACTGTAGACATAAATAGAATTTCTGTAATCGCGAACATCATGCAGCAATGCACTGAGAAATGAAATCAGCTTATATCATACCTTATTTTAATATTACAGCACCGTTTGCAAATGGATACATGCACCTAATCTTTCATGGCTGGTGTGTAGAGGAAGTCATTTCCGTATGTAAAACACGATGCAGCTCATTAGCCATACACCTGTAGCAGGCGTAAATAAGTCATTTGCATTAGATGATACAATTTGTTAATGTCATTCTTAGCATAAGCGCTGTGTGATTGGAATACGGGTACTGCTGCAAATTAATGAGCGAGTGAAAAAGTATTTGAGTGTCATCACAAAACATGATGCTGGCTGAATAAGTGTGTGTCCAAATAAATGTGTTTTGTGTGTGTTTTGTGTGTGTGTGTGTGTGTGTATACACAACAACGTCCTCGTGGCGGATCTCTGCTAAGCAAGGGAATGCTGTTTCAGCTCTCAGTTCAGTGAGGAGGTGCTTTAACGAAGGTGTGAGAGGCTCTCGCTCTCCCATCATCCATATAAATCAGCCCCACAAACACACACCTCTCTAAAACACTCACACACAACCCTATACGCTCAGATACACACTCAAACAGGACCTCCTCCCACTCTCTCGCACTTTCTCTGTCTCTCACCGTCCATCTTGTCACCACATGCAGTTCTGTCCGGTGTGATGCCGAGCTGCTCCGCCTGACAACATCCTTATAAAAACAGCATCCAACTTACAGGATTGAGTTTGCTAGCTACCTAGGCTATGTTAAGTTAGGCTAGTTAGGCTAGTTTACAGATTATATACTACAGTAACAGCCTCTTGGAGTAATATCAGCTTATTCAATACTGTATTTTATTTAAATTTTGATTTTATAGAGTGGTATTAACTACAAAGCTAGCTCACTACATAATGTTTAATGACTTAATGACGATCTTCCATCAAAGTACTAACCAGCTAGCTATATTTAATATCTTTTATTTAATACTTAATTTAATAAGGTGGTAGTAACTACAAAGCTAGCTAGCTCTTTATATGTAATCACCTAACTGATAACCTCACATCCACACACTAACCAGCTAGCTATATTTAATAACTTATTTCACGGTGATCTAAGCTATCCTGCAATTCATGTTAAGCTAATGTTCTCCAATAACAGCTCATCATTGCTAATGCTAGCTACCTTAATTAACACTAAAATAACAAAGGTTATATAGCTTTAGCGAACAGTTTTCACAGTTTGTGTAAGAGAGGTAGGTAGCCATGTGGTTTATGCTGTAAAACATCTGGCAAATGCTGTAAAATGTACACAAAATATCACATATCTACTCTGCATGCTCTGGCTGTACCACGCAGACTCTGGCTCCAATTTTCGCAAGATGGCGACTCTCATTTTGACCTCAAAAAGGCTTCAGAAACGCAAAATGGAAGTGAATGGAGCCATTTTGTAA
This sequence comes from Pangasius sanitwongsei, assembly GCA_037576675.1. NCBI lineage: Eukaryota > Metazoa > Chordata > Actinopteri > Siluriformes > Pangasiidae > Pangasius > Pangasius sanitwongsei. The sequence goes on from CM075006.1 coordinate 8,615,291, forward strand.
ACTCTTATATACAGTCATTGCTGTGGAGTGACAGAATATTGCGACAGTGAGTCAAATTTGCACATGAGCAAGCCAGACCTAACTTTCCTGGCCATCGTAGCTCTTAAATCTCTGTTGAGATTTGTTTTCATTTGCTCAGGTTGTATGTTTTTATTATTCTCTCACCTGTCTGATTTTCTCTCTGCTTTTTTTCTCTCTTTCAGGCTGCTGTGCTCTGCACTGTCCTCTCTACGCTTCAGTCCGCATGCTCTTGTTTAGCCTCGGCCCACTGACACGCATTTTAAACAGCGAGGAGAAGATGCAAAGGGAGAAAGAAAGAAACTAAATGAAATGATATGAGGATTACATTTCAATAGCTATCTAGAGGCTCAGAGAAACGTCTCTACTTTCACGGCTCAGCGCTTGACAGGCCATGTGAGGAGCCCACACATGTACATGACATATCAAAGAACCAATAACCAATAATATGGTGTGTGCTTTGTGTGGATGTGTGTTACATGTTATTTCAGGCACAAGACGTGCTTACAATACTGAAATGCTTCATGCTTCCTCTCATTGACCTTCACTACTCAGTATTCCTCTACCTACTGCTCTTTTTTCCCCCCGCCTTCCTCTCCTTCTCTGTTCATTTCTCCTCAAATCTTTCTTTCCCATGCCATCATTTCCTCACACACAAACACACACAGCTCAGCACACACATCATCAATCCCAGTAATATTCAAATCATGGCTGAGGCATTTGAATATCTGTGGCCACTGGCGTGTGACTAAAAAAAGGCCAAGTTTCCAAATATAACTCGTCTCTGCATGCGTGGTGTAGTAATGATACATGACAAGCTGCTTTTGCTTGTTGTTTGTATCTCAACATGCAAAGCAGATCTATTTGCCAGTCAAATTTCAATTATGGAGACAGTTGCAAGATGTGACAAATAAGCAGAGAACACAGAAGCCTCAAACAATAGAAATTACAAAATAATAGTGTCTTTATATACTGAAATTAATTTTCTATCTCTTTTTCCATGTTGCACTGATGTGACGAGTTTTAGTTTTGAAATTGGCTGGCAGGAAACGATGAGTGTGTGGGAATATTCTGAATTTAACGCTTACACAACAAAAGCGTTTGTCTGGTTTCTAATAATAACACACTCCAGTGATGAAATCAAGGGAAAAAGCCCACCAAGTGAAATGTGTCCCCTGCACAGCAGCCATGCACAAGCTTAGCTCTAAATTATTGAATTACCAAATTGAAAATTCAATTCAATTCAATTTTATTTGTATAGCGCTTTTAACAATGAACATTGTCTCAAAGCAGCTTTACAGAACATCAGAAACAGAAAAACATGCAAACAAACAAAAAAATGCAAATAGTCCAAGATGTTAGACAAAATTATCCCTAGTGAGCAAGCCTGAGGCGACTGAGGCTAAATGTAGAAAATGACAATATCTTTAAAAAAAAAAAAAAAAACTGCTGGAAACTAATGAAACCACTCTAAAATGAACTAAACTGAATTTCAAACAAAATGATGAAGTAATATTAAAAAAAAAATCTAAACTATACCACTGTGGCAAACAGTGTACTTTCCAGCATTGAGAATGTACTGTATCTGGTGAAATAACACATTGGGAAAAACTGGGCGATGAAGAAATGACGGGTGAAGTAAGAGATCAGGGCAGGGATCAAGGCAGGAGAATGGGGCAAGATACTGATGAAGGAGATGGGAACAGGAGATGAGGGTAGGAGATGGGGTAAGAGATGGGGGCAGGAGATCAGGGTAGGGGATCGGGGTAGGAGATGGGGTAAGAGATGGGGGCAGGAGATGAGGGTAGGAGATGAGGGTAGGAGATGGGGTAAGAGATGAGGGTAGGAGATGAGGGTAGGAGATGGGGTAAGAGATGGGGGCAGGAGGTCAGGGTAGGAGATGAGGGTAGGAGATGGGGTAAGAGATGGGGGCAGGAGATCAGGGTAGGGGATCGGGGTAGGAGGTCAGTTGTAGGAGGGTGCAGGTGGACTCTGACAGATGAGGTCAGAATTTCACATTAACTCTGCTGGAGGAGGAAAAAGGCATTTTCACTATGAGCATGTTTCCAGAAAGAGTGTAAAAATAAACACAGCCTGAAACCACACTGTCAAACTGTTTTTGTGTGTGTGTGTGTGTGTGTTCTCTCCCCCACAGATTGCTCGGGTCAGTATGAGTGGATCCTTGTGTGTAATGCTCTTGTTGGCCGCCCCCTCAGCCCGCACTATTGTGCAACTGCCGGACTGCGTCAACACGCACATGCACACACACACATGCATACACACACTCACATGCATTAGCAATACTTAAAACCCAGATTCTGTTATAACTACTCTGTGCCTATCAGTCCCAGTGAAGGAGGTGTTGCTTCCATGGCTGTCAGTGTGAATAAAGGAGGTGTGGCCTCTTTCAAAATTAATTATTCATATAAAAAATATCTTAATTAAATATTTAACTAAACTATATGGGTCACATCGAACCATGGATCAGGAGTGCAGTTCTCTACTGTCTCCAGAGCCACACACACACACACACACACACACACACCAGGATTAATACTGCAGCAGCACAAGAACCATTAAAAGGATAAGAATGGTAAAGACAGCTCATTCCCATGATAGTCAGAAATCTCAGGACCACATTTCCTGGTGACCATAGAAACCGGGACAACACACGCTTACACACGACAATATAAGCATTTATGAAATGAACTTTTTTTTTTTTTCAATTGTCCTCCAAACCTGACTAGACCCATGATTTGAGTCTGAGCTGTCTCAAGATAATGATAAATATGCCATGAAAATCAAATATACACAAGAGGACTGTGTGTGTTAGGCTTCACTGATGTCCCTTACATCTTTAAAATATTTTTATAATTTAAAATGTCAAAATCCAATTCATATCAGTGCATAAGAACCCCATTTCTGAATGTGATATAAATTACTAAATTGATAGATAACAGGATAAAAATCCCAGCAGTTAAAAAAAAAATAAAAATATTAATTCCTCCGTTAGTTCGGGTTTCCCTCTGGTCCAGTGGTGGAGAAACACCTGCTGCGACAGGCTGCCCATGGGCTAACAAAGATAATGCAATATCTGTTTCGTACAGTGTGTTTTTAAGCAAGTGTCTTTTGGGAGGCAGTAATATCAGACTGCTGTACTGGGTAGAAAGGCACTAGGTTTGAAATGAGCACACTCTGAGGAATAAACCTGTGTCCTTCTCTCAGTGTGATTTTAAACAGTACTGATCTAGTGTGGTGATTCATATGTATTTTCTAAGTCACAAAAAAAATTACAGTCACATAAAACTTTTGAATTAAAAGATTAGCACGTGCTGTACTTTTCCTCAACTTCATAGATTACAATAATGAGGTGATATCGTGCATAAACATGCAAAAATGAAACTAAGCCAGCTCAGATTGCACTACAGACAAAGAAAAGAGTGTGTAATTTAAGAAAAGGGAGCAGGGATGCGGTGAGTCAATGCAAAGGGAGGCTACACACACACACACACACACAATTGATAGTGGGGGAAACAAAACCCTTATCTCTGCACATCTCTGGGGTTAACACTCCCTCCTGCTCTCTTTTTTCTCTCTTTCTTTTCTTTCTTTTTGTCACCATATCGCTCTTGTCATCTCTGTACAGTCTCTGTTCTGTTTCCGCCACAATTCTAACACACGCACACGTCTCTGTGTTGGGGGATTGATCTGTGCTTTCATCTCAGGGTGATACAAAATCCCACCCCTCTCTTGGCTGCACCTGCATACTGTGTACTTGTGGTGTGTGTGTGTGTCTGTGTGTGTGCTCCCTCTTTCTCAAAGCTCTCAAAATGCACAAAAGGAGTCTAAAAAAAGCAGCGACCATGGCTCCGGGTGCTCTCTTTCCCTTGTTTTCCGCAGAGCTCTCCTCCGAAACTGGGGCGTAAAACCCGAGATCTCAGCTGCGGCTCAGCTCCATAATAAACATCTCAAATCGACTCCGCCTTCTCTAAAGAATGAGATCGGAACCTCGTAAAACACTTCATGATGATCTGCATTCCGGGAAACACACACGCCGCACCGGATATGAGAACTGCAGTTCTAAAGGTCTGGCCTCGAATAACACTTCAGTCAGCTTATAGAGAAATTCATTTAACCTTCAGATTAGCGAAAACAGCTGAAGAAAAGGGCATTTCTTACTTCGTTTTTAAAAGCCTACACATGAACACATCAGTGGTCTTTAAGGTCCAAACATGTGTCTCACATTATCTTAAAGGCATACTATATTCAGATAAAAAATACTTATTAAAGGTACAAAATATGTACCTTTGTGATACCACACTGGCAACAAGGAAAGGTACAATCTACTACTTTTATTTCTAAGAATGTAGCTAGTGAGAAGGTTAATTCATTCATATGTAACTTCATTTTCCGATACTGAAATCTTGAGTATGATGATCAGCCAATGTCGATACCTATTCGGTACTATTGTCTTTAAAAACTCCTAAAGTTGAAAATGATTTTTTTAAATTGAAGTACTGAAGTGTAGGGGGGAAAAAAACATAGCTAAAAACATTACTACTACCAATCCTGAGTATTGGATCAGTGCCATCTATGTATTTAACCTATAATTTATGTTTATATTTGATTTATTTGAGCATTCAGTGTAGCCAAGCCAACATTGTGTATATTTCTGGTGGGAGGCAGGAGAAAACAAGACGACCCAGTGGAAACACACAGGTACGCGGGAATAAAAAAAAAAAAAAAATTGCATATGTAACAAGATATGCTAAAATCTTACACTGTTCCATTGTAAAAAAAAAAATAAAATAATAATAATAATAATAATAATTACAAGGAATTTTTTTCCTTATCAATTTTTTTTTCCTTTTTTTTTTTTTTTCCATTTTCCCGGAATGAAAACCTAACCTGGGATTCCTGAACATGCAAAGCAGCCAGTAGCTCATGTTCCTCTCCGATTATCTTCCTCTAACTAACGTTACAAACACACTCCCATGACAGTACCACCCCAGTTTAGTGCACATTTAGAGCATCTGAGAGTATAAACAACGCTCTGTGGTGTACAGGGATCAAATCACACCCAGTAGCTTCACATTACACCACAATACTGCTGAGTTCACTAGCGAGGCAGAAGCAGGGGTCATCACTGTGTTGGCGTGTGAAGGACACGTTAGTCAAAAGGCAATTTTTCACCACAGCCATTGTTATAAAAACACAATGAATTAATTGCAAGCCGTTTCTAACAGTAAGTTTCCCCTGTTATTCAGATGAAACTATGGAGACTAGAGAGTTTCTTGTTGAGAGTCTTGCCATATTCCAGACATTAGATTCTCCCCCAAAAAAATGTCCATTTATATCAATTACATTTTCTATTATAAGAAAGCAATCAATAGCAGCATGGTGTGATGCGTCTCTTCATTACTGCTCTGTTCGATATTTGCCTTAAATACTGTTCATTTCAATGATAGATACCAGGAGACTACAAGAAAGAAGCAGCACCTTAAATTACAATGTACTTAATGAGATCGGGCCAAGTGATAAAATCCTTATTAAATCTCTAGTAAACTATTAGTAGTGACGTTTTTATTAAAAATAGGCAGTGTAGTCAGCATATTTGCATAGCCATTGTTGCTTAATGGTGCAGAAAGATTACTTATATGTAGAGAAAAGCCAGAAAATATGTTGCTCTAAAGCTCAAGACACAGACTGCAGGTTTGCATCCAGCTTACTGCATTACTTAATATTCAGTTACATCACAGAACATAGTTAGGATGTAAAAGGAGACATGAATTAAATATTTATTAAAGCCCTTGTCAAGAAATAGATCAGTGACAGAGCAATCTGATTCATAATTAATTAATAACTGATTAGAAGATACTAATAATGATTCAGTTACAGGTTGCGTACTAGAAGCTATTACGAGGTGAGTTTAAATACTACTGCAGGCTGGGTTAGGACTCAAATATAGACATTCAAATTTACGTGAGGTTGAATCATTCTAAGGGAACATTCTAGCCTTAAAATTGTGTCGCTACACATTGCTAAGTGTAGTTATAGCAATGATGACTAAGTTACAACTTAAGCCACACACAAAGTTCAATGGTGGTGTCATTTCATCTTCCATGCTGGCCATCCTCATGGCAGGAAGGTGGTATGTAAAACTACTTCCTGTTCCAATCTGATCAAAGTGCCACTGGCAAAAAAAAAGAAAGAAAGAAAGCTCCTAAGCAGTCAATTCAAATCTAAGTCAAGTCAAGAGTGTTTCCTCAAGCATTGTGTTTTGTGTTAACACAAGTCCATGTCCCTCAACATGTGTCCTTACTTGTCAGTATCACTGGACTATCACATCTCATTTGACTTAATTAACCAAGTCTAATTTAATGTGAATGCCGTATTAATAAAATTAACAGTGCTGTGTCCTTCATTGTTTCAATGAAAGTCATTGGAGCTTTACAGCTGAAGAGATAAACCTTCCAGACGTAGATCTTTCTCAAACAACTCACCATTAATCTGCTATCACTAATAATATGTACATACACAACCCACTTCATAGCATGTCCAATGAGTCAATGACATGGAACACTAATTCTTCATACTCTTCCCTATAAATCTCCTTGTTTCTTTTCTTTCTTTCTCTCTCTCTCTCCCTCTCTCTCTCATCCAGCTGTCTTTTCTCTCCATGTACAGTGTTATTCCACACCTCTGTTGTTTAGGGACAAAGACTTATCTATTCTAAAAAAGACCTACCTTGGTGTACTCAGCAGATTACTACACCTGAGACACACAATTACACACACACACACACACACACACACACACTTCTGCTTCCCCTTGTTGAGAAATTAATTACAACCCCTGCATTGTTCAGACCACATCCCCCCAAACATCAACTCCCAGCAACCGTTCTGGGTTTACATAAGATCCTGTCATCCGACCTATAACACAACAGAACACGAACGTTAACCACAAGCAGTGAAATCTGATGATCGTGACAAAAAGAACACAATACAAAACTGTCCAGTTACACAAACACTCTCATCAAGCTCTTTCACAGTTATTTTATTTAATTATACATTTATATATAATGCACATTTTGTGTACTAATGCTGCAATTCTTCCTACCTCTATGGATTTAATGAATAATACACTTCAGGACATGCTGTTATAGGCAAATAATCAACAATGAGGTGGTGCAATCTGTGACCACCTGTTAGGATCTGGTACCATCTGTTAGAAACATTGTACTTTTTATCTGTTTATAGTTACAATTAATGCTGTGGAACAGCCACAAAACAAGCTATTTTGTGTTGTCCTTTTATACTGCTAATTACAGCGGTATTAAACAGTCGTTCCCACACTTTCTCTTGAAGAGTCGTGCTGTTATAGAAAATTAATTAAACACCTTCTCACTAATCATATCATACATCATACTCATTTGTTCATTGAAAATTTCATTTGTTTCATTTGCAATAATTGCACCTCATACTTTTTTACTGTACTTCCCAGTTTTTTTTGAGAACTTTTGTCATAGTTTTCTGCCTTTTCCTCTTTCGGCTGAAAATCGAAAAAGCAGTTTTTTTAAAAAACCATATTCCAGGTATCAGTTAAGATCGGATAATTCAAAAGACTTGTGCAAATCATTCAATATTAATATGTGATTGGTTCATCTGGCATTTATATTTGGGCATGAGAAGACGATTTGCTGGCGTATTTTTGCATTCCTACGGTTGGCAGGTTGTTACTTATTTATTTTTTTGGTGTTTTCCATCTCGTCCCATATCCACAACCGCTTTAGTTCCTTCACAGTTTGGCAACTGCGTTATACAGGTTTGAATAGTCAATAGTGCACAAGTATCGATGGTGCAATGATGGATTAGTTATAACTGTAAGGTTACGCTGGAAGCCCATGTGGACTGTGCCAATAGGAAGCAGGAGAAAGATGGATGGAGACAGCAAGACAGAGAGACAAGCAAACAAAAAGATATTGAATACTAAGTCTTACATTATTGGGAATAATGAGGTATATTATGAACACTAAGTCCGGGGGCAGTCGTGGCCTAATGGTTAGCGAGTCGGAATTGTAACCTGAAGGTGAACCTGAAGGTCGCGGGTTCGAGTCTCAGGTCCGGCAGGGATTGTAGGTGGGGGGAGTGAA
>CM075006.1:8635674-8646148 GCA_037576675.1 Pangasius sanitwongsei
TTTCCAGCATCTTCTGCATATTTGACCCCTTTCCAACAGCAGCTATATGATACTGAGATCCATCTTTTCACACTGAGAACAACTGAGGGACTCGTACACAATTATCACAACAGGTCCAAACATTCACTGATGCGAAAGAAAGCAACACGATACATTAGGAGACGGAGGGGTGTAAAATTTTGAACAGGGTGATCGGTGTAGATCGTTATTATTTTGTTTTAAAGATCTCATTTTTTCATTTAGTACTGCCCTTCGGAAGCTACATGACATATTTACATGTTTCCCAGAAGACAAAATAATAACAAATAAAGGCGTATGTAAACTTATGACCCCAACTGTAAATGCAGTATAGTTTGTCCACAGCCAGCCAGCTTTATCAAAATAAATAATAATCAGCTTCAATATTTCAAGAGAAGTCTTTATCATATAGCCCAGGATGCTCTGACAACAGCTAAGATATAATTATACTTGATTTTACTTGTGTATAAGTATACGCAAGATGGCTGCCCTGCGTATGCGGTTGTTGTTCAGCATGCTGGTTGTGTGCGTCTTTGCAACCTAAACACTGGGGGCAGTGTAGCACAATGTCATGCGTTTGACTAAAAAAAGCATAAAAACAACCATGAGAATGGTGTAAAAAACTAAAGAGAAGCTAACAGAGTCTTCAATTATCAAAACTGGTATGACATCCCCATGCTACTCCACTGCCATAAAAATGTTTGTCATTATTTTACAGATCAACATGGAAACGTGTCAGTCAGGATGTTTCGTCTCAGACATGCCCTCTAGTGGATAAAGCTTTTAAATCCTCCAGCAGCGTGCGGAAATTTGGACAATGTGCGTAGTTAAATGTAAACTGGCCATACATCCAGAATTCAATTCAAAGGAAAGGGCACTGTCAAATTACAAATGCAATAAATGATGTGCATGAAACAGAACAAAGAGAATGGGACATAAACTGAATAAATATAAATGACATATCTGAGCTTGCAAGGTCATTGTGTTTTTAAAATCTCTAAAAGTGAAACTCCTTCCTATCAGGGGTTTTTATAGGTGGCTCCAGCTTCAGCAGAGTCATGGTCATGTTTGCCAACATTCTGCTACCCTCCTGCACGTCTCTCGTTTCTGTCGTGTTGATTACAGGGATGTTCACGCTGGTCTTCTGGCTTCCTCTCACAACTCATAGCAGGGTTACTTCCTTTATTTGTGCTGCTCTTAGCTGGACGGCAGCTAATTAAGCTTCGCTGACTTTTTTTTAACCCTCTGAGGAAAGTCTAAATGTGGACTGTACAAGCCTGAAGAGCCCTCTTTCTCTGCCCTCTTCCTCTGTCCTCTTCCACATATTCACAGCAGAGAAGAGAGAGAGGGAGTGATGGACAGTGAGAAAGCCAAAGAGAGACACACAGAAAAAGAGACAGACAGAGAAAGAGAGATGATCTTTTACAGAGGTCTCACACATAACACACACACAAATGCTATCCACAATTGCTTTCACTCTAAAGCACATACATGCAACAAGACACACACGCCTCCAGGCGCACACACACTCACACACACACACACAGACACACTCACACGCACTCTTTCCATCTGCTCCCATTGAGACATGTCACATCAACCTGTCCTGTCATCATCTAACATAAACTGACATGAACAGCTTTAAAAGACCTGTGTGCGTGCACGTGTGAGTGTGTCTGTGTGTGTAACTGTGACTCAAATTAATTAAATAATGAATTAACTAATTAAATCACGCTCCAGTGACATGTCATGCTTGATAACATTTAGCGCAGTCTTAATGAGGATGCAAATGAAGGGAAAAATCACTAATGAACAGGAGGTGGAAATGTGTGTTTTTTTTTTTCCACCTACTAATCTGTTACACCGACTCTCACATTCACACACACACACACACCATAATACATTATATCCAAGCAATTTTAGAAAGGTCAAACTCTACAAAGCTGCACAAGCCTGCATTGTATTCAGCTCGCACACAGACTGTTAGATTATTATGAGAGAAGCTCGGTTCTGACAACACACATGGTCATACACACCGTACAATGAATTTGTCCCTTCAGCTACTCTCAGACCAGTGAAATCTCCAACTGTGCAACTGTCACTAAGCACTCTGATATGTGTTAATGAACGTGATGGAAGTGTGCTTGTCAGTACCAAAGAGTTCACACAATTGCCATCTGTAATGTAATGGCCTGAGTTAATCAATTCAGCCTTGTTACTACGCTGATACTGATGAATATCCCGCTAATGGTCACACCTGCAGGGCTTTTCCCACAAAGAACCAGAACCTTTGGCACCAGAAAGCACCAGAAATGCTTTTTCAGTCAGTCCAGTAACAAAGGTTCCACTTGTTTTTGGCACCAGCTCAAATTCAAGCCACACCACCCAACATCCAACATCCTGCACACAGACAAACACTGAATTAAATAAAAACTGAATTAAATAAAATGAAATAAAAGTAGTGTTGTGTGTATGCGCTGTCAGCAGCAACACAGAGGTTTTATTTTTTAACCTGAACTTGAGGAACATACCAGAACGAACAATGTTTTTTTTACTCCACAAAGTAAGAGAAATGAACAGAAACACTGTTATTCATTTAAAGAGTTTTCAGACTTCGCAGATAACACCTTTAGCGCTTTTTCACTTTCAATTTACTGTACAACAACCTTTTCTACTTACCACAGATTGAACTGAAAATGATTTTTGTCACATTTTTGTACTTGATGAGATTGAAAACACTTCATTAGCGGTCATTTTGCTGCAGTCAGTATGTTAGAACTAAAACACTTGGGGTGGTCTGTTATAGGAAAATAATCAACAACAGTGTGGTGTGACGCGGCCTGATGCCAAGCTGAGTTACCATTCTGAAGATGAAATGTTTTATTCCTCTTATATCACAGCAAATTGCCAGCCTAGCTGAAAGACTGTCATACTTTTTATCCATTTACAGTTATGTCTAATGTTTTACAAAGTCTGGGAAACAAGTTAGTTCCTGTTATCACTTTCATTGTAGCTGCTATAAACAGTTGTTCTCTCACCAGTGTCTCTATTCTTTCCTCAGTCTGAAAGCTTGTCATGTTACCAAGAAATCATAAAACCCTCTGTTCTTTTTCCCACGTCAGACTTAAAGTAACAGCTTTACCTCTGACTGTTACAAAGCACTGACACTGGAGACTCATTCCAAAATACACATCTCCTTACAGAAAACTTCACCATATCGACTATGACGTAATCCGTTTATGGAGCCACACAAGTCTCTGTGTTAGCTGTTATTATAGGAATTATAGATTAGCAGCGCACTAATCTAAACCTGTGATTTGCCTTGCAGTTGGCACTCACAAATTGTGGAAATTAAATTATAATCCCAAGTTTCAATGACTCCTGTTTGAGCCAATTCCTGTTACTGAATGTGCTGTGAAACTCTGTAAGACGGCTCGACCCATAGCAATGGCAAAGTAAAATCAGTGAGAAGCACGGACAGGTCTACATTCCTTCTGTTATTACCAGAGTTTTTACAGATCAGATGTGAGCTCAAAACCAGACAATCTGCAAATGCTCTGATTCAAGCACTTCTGCAACTGTCTGCAAAAGTGAAACGCAATATTTACAACATGGCTATAAACCTTTGCACTCATTTACAGGGCATTGTGTTTATGTAAATTAAAGGCCTGTCAATCTCACACATTTCTGGCTCTGAACACAACACACAGCTCACCACATGACCCATCACAACAATGTACCAGGAAGAAGCACGACTGTGTGTTACACACACATCTGACCTGAACACTAGCGAATTGCCTCATCACACTTCCTTAATCCGTAACTTATCAATACTAAATGATGTTACTATGATACTGATGTTAGGTAATATTCATTTTTATGTACATTCATTTCCTGTAGCTAACGCTTTTATCCAAAGTGCCTTACAAGTGAAGCAGAATCTAAACTGACCATTAACCCCATTACACAACCATCCCACCAGCAGGATGAAATCCACATTGTCTTTAGGGCTTTAATGAGAGAGATGCAGTTTGTTTCCCGAGTACCAGTGAGTGCCAGTTTGTCGTCAAACTGTCGGGGGAAAAAATACATGTTTTTCTTGCTGCCTAGTGCATTGCTTCCTTCGTGTTTTTCAGTGATGGGTGGTCGTGATGCATGTATATTAATAGCTTCAGAGTGAAGGCATTAGGTTTAAGCAATACAATATGACACAAGGTCTTATCGATGGCATAATAAGAATGACTTAGAGGAAAATATTGCTTTAAGTTATTCTCACAATGACTTACACAAACATTTATAAGCAGATAGACAGCTGCGTTTGCGATTTCCATTTTTCAAGCCTGCCACGTCTGAGTGGATTTCTGCCATGTTTCCTCCAAATACCAAACATAAACAGAAAAGCAAAAATCAACCTTTATACTGATGTCTTTTTTTTTTTTCTTTCAAAGACAGTATGGCTTAGCCTTGCTAGCATATTTATACTGGTAGCCCCTGGCGGGTTTACGTATATATACAGAATATTTATTATCCACCGTCTTCATTGGTGATTATTTACGTGTAATTTGGTCTCTCGTGGTCAGACTGCAGACAATCAGGACTCAGAAGCGTGACAGTGTTGGTTCTGTAATGATGTCTTTCTGTCTGTCTATCTGTAACTTTCACACAGGTTTCACAGCCTTAATATAGGACTCAAGTGGTTAAAGTAGCGGAAGCTAAATAAGCTAAGACTAAGGCAAATGCAATGTAACTGTAGGGAGCACAGAGGCACAACTGAACACATGTACAATCAGAGGGGTCCAAATGACTGAGAGCACTAGTGAAAATGCTTCCTTTTGCATTCTTTTCTCATTCAGTACAACTATTGACAACAACTTGACTGATAAGTAGAATCTTTGAAACATTTAGATGAATTTCATAGTTTCTTGTTGCTTTAACGACAGTGTGCACTCGAGCCGGCATGGACTCCACAAGTTTGTGTTAAAACTTACGATCCATTTTAGATCAAATCCATCGGAGTGTCGTCTGAACACGTGCTTCAGTAGAAGAGATTAGGCATGAGGAAAATCTGACCTTTTGTACAAAGCAGCTAACGTGGTCAATATCACATTTGCTTACATTTAAATAGGGACCTAGAAATAGTGCAGAACTTTTTTGTTTTTAAATATTTCAAAATGAAACCTTCTGTTTATTTCCAATTTTAAATAAAAAAAAAATCTAACTTGAAAAAGTCTAATTTGTTGTATTCGTAGTACTACACATAGTATCTTTACTATAACACAGTAATAATCTGAGTAATATTATTATGACTTAAATAGCACACTCATACATGTCAGGTTTTAATAGTACATCCTGCCTCCCTTAACGCTAACTATGTTCATGTAGCTCGGAAGTTACCACACATTACAGAACTCAGTAACTGTCAAGCGTTCACAGCCTGGGGAAAACAAAGCTCTTGCAGTTTCGTAACAGCCCTGAATTCTTGGGCACTGATGAGGGTCAAAGGTGAAAGGTGATCTGACACCAAGAAAAGGAATTCCAGAAAGGCTCAAAGGAAAACTAAAGATAGACACGTTGTCTTCAATGTAGAGGGCAGCTCGCTCTGTAATCTTCACTTTAGCTTCTTGTAGGCTGAACATGGTGCAGCTGTAGTTTAATCAATGCTTAAACACAGTACTGAAAGAGAGGTGTGTCTGACCTGCTAATAATAGCCTTCCTGGGTGTTAAATTAGCTCAAACAGACTACGAACTATGAAAAAAAGGGTTTCTTTCACATCACATGTGTAAAAACAGAATCTATGCTTATCTATACCTAATATCCCACCAGATTATAGCTTCAGCTTTTATTATCTTTTATCTTTCTATCGCTGTGCCTTTAACTGTTTGGATAAGCGTGTGTGCTAAATGACTAACTGTCAATGCAGCATAATTGAATAAAGAATGTATTAAATGGATTTATCTCAAAGTATCTGAACTACAATATTGGCACCATATTTACACTAGTAGTATTTTACCTAAAATCACCATATTGGGAAGGAATATCTAGTATAGATTTTTAATTTTCCCCTGATATTAATGAGTTAATTGTGGTTCAAACAAGGGAAGCAATCAATCTACTCAGTTTGGTCCTTAAATCTTTAAGCCACAATAAATGCTAACCCCAATAAACCTTAAATATTTTTTTCTTACTGGTGGACATGAAGTGCTCTAAAGGTCCAGTTTTGTTTGCGAAGGTACCAAAAATACCGCAATGGTCCAGTTGTGTACCTTCAATAAGATTTAAAAGTACTAGAAGTCATCTAGCTAAGGTACAAAAGAAGTACTATTAAAGTAAAACTCCAACCTGAAACACATTAAATATGTTAATATTGAAATCTTTATGATTAACTTAGTGATTCTGGTGCTAATTTGTGGGTTGGTGCTGTATTGTCATTATTACAGTGAGAAGTTAGCGTTTGTACCACGCTGATGTCACATGAGGACATTGCTAGTGCAATTACAATGGCGTTTCAAAGGAGAAAAATATTTCAACAATCTCAAACATGAGTGATAATGGCCAGATTTCACTGTTAGCTCCTAAAAACAAAAGAGCAAGAGGTTCTTTTCTCACTCACCATATTCCAGCGATGATTAATTTCATATCAATTTAAAAAGAAAAAAATCCAACATAGACTCAAAGTTCCAGAATGCAGTGCAGCTATACGGCACAGTTACAGCAGAGACTCGGCTCAGCTATTTAATGATGGTGTTGACGATGATATTAGCAGGAAGCTTGGGAACCTGATCTGTTTGTGCAGTGTGTACAGATGAGGAGGTGAGAAAGCCGGACAGACTGAAGAACTAAAGCGCCGCTGCATCGCTCTCATTAGGCAGAGATGAACCAAGGGCTAAATCCTACTGACACTACTATCAGTGGGTACTTGGAATTGGGGGTAATGTGGGAAATTTTCAACCAATGTAACAACAATTGCCAAAATATCAATGAAACTAAAAAAAGTTTGAAATTCATTACAAGGATTTCGTTACAAAATGACTCCTGAAGATCACATGTTAATTATAAAGATTAATATGCAAGTGGACTGGGACAGATTGGTCCTTTAAGGGAAGCACCGCACCCAGTGTTAGGTGTTTCTGAAAGTGCTGTGCAGACAAACACTGGCATGAGACTATTGATTACCAGCAACAGAAGTCACAGAAATCAGAAATCACACATTGTGCCTGCCTCTTCACTGAAAGAACCACCGTCTCCAGCATGAGCGCTGCTTGTGAACGGAACCATTTCCCTCATTACCGTGAGGCTAATTAACACAGTTTGCACACCAGATCTTCATATCTGATATCATGTGCAGCTTAATTGCTCATCTAATGACTCTCAGAGAAACACGGACCTGCAGTGATAATGACGCACAGCACACAGACACGGGCTGCTTTCAGCAGGCCAGGTATTGATGTGCACATCTTCTGGATCAATATGTATCATATTGCTACCATAACTACAACACTAGTTCTCATCCATCTGTGGATCACGTTCCATTCAGGGAAGAATAAACTCAGTGTTGCAAGGAAATGTGTCTTGCACAAGCTAGTGTTGCAAGGTCTGCCCTTAAAGCTGGACTTCTTTTGTATTAAATAAATGCGCAAGTCATCATAAACGAAAAACACTGAGATTTTTAAAAAAAACAAAACAACAACCCTGGATGACATTTTGTCCAAAATCCCTGGCATGTTAGAGTCATGCTGACATTTCATCTTTCTCATGTACAGTACACACTATAGGTGTTTTTTTTTTCATCAGTGGGGATTTTGCTGTAAAATTGCTTGCTAAAGGAAACACGTTTCCTGTTTGCATGATTGAGTGTTTTAAAATGATGTCGGTGTTTACTGAGAAATGTGTGCATCTCACTTAAGATGAAAACAAACCCCCACGAAGCAAAGAACGAAGCAGGACAATTACTTTCAGAAATCCGATCTACTACTACAACAGCGACGCAAAGCCACTAGTTGTTATTTCCAGCACAACAGTACAAACGTTTAATTATAGAAGTGGCCCATGACTGTTTGTGCTTTGCTCTCTTTTGCATGTTGTGGGTAGTGATGCACTGTTCAGACTTGCTGTTCTTCCACTTATTATTCTCCAGAAATGAATCACTTATTATATTTGAATGACCCCTGAATCACCTCTCTGCCCTCAAAGTTGTAGGAATATAGATAAATGAAGCAAGTCAGTTCAAAACACAAGCTATCAAGCTAGCAGTTAAATAATGATTTTATGCAAAAGGTTTTCAGAGAATATGTTAAAATCCTCATTTATAACTTACACAGCCGCTGATGTTAATGAGCTGTTCTGTGGTTGTGCTCAAACAAGGTCATTTTGAGCTTAGACTCAGGCATATGTTACATGGAAGCACAGACGAGCTCATTTGTGCTAAATGCATTTTACAGAAAAATGTGAAAAACACCCTGAAGTGCAAAACAACAAAACAGCAAAAAAAAAAAAAAAACACTACTAGTGAGACTGATTTATTAATCGCTTATCAATCAGTGCCAGCATATCTAATATATTTTTCCTCTGTGGAAATAATAACTGATAACTCTGATAAGTGCAACTGAAATGCTAAAACTTATTCTTTAAGATCTTCCAGGATGTATTTGATGACACACTCTGATGCTGTAACTAATCACTCACAAGCTTGCAAGGTCCTTACACACCTTTTCTGGCTCTGTTGTGTTTTCTGATGTGTGTTGTGTTTTGTTAGTTAGAGGTTGTGCCATTTGATCTGAGATTTGCTGTCGTGTTTTAAGGTCTAGTTGTATTTATTGTTGTTTTTGAAATTGTGGTCAGATTTGGTGGGGTTTGTGGCTTGTTAGTTTGTGAGAAGAAACAACAATATTTGACAGATTAACAAAAAAAAAAAAAAAAGTTAGTTTTTTCCTTGGTTGATTTATTTTGCACCTCAGGGCTTCCATACACAGCATTGTAAATGGATGAAAAGGATCCTGCAGCACTGAATTATGGGTTTCTTGTCTGCTCGCTCGCTCTCTCTCTCTCTCTGTGTCCTGTAAGTGCAAAGTGGAGCACAGTAGCCTACCTTGGCGCGGATCTGGCCTGAGGTGGACACTTTGCGGATGAGTTTGTGTGAGCTCTCCTCCGGCTCCCCGTCGCTGTCTGATGACTCGTCTCCCGCGTCGGCGCGCTCCGGCTCGCGCACGTACAGTGTGTTCGGGTTCAGCTTGGCCGCCATGGACGCACACGGACCGAGAGGACGCGGCTCTTCACTCTGTACCTCCTGCACCGCCTTGTCCTCTGCTCTGCAAACAAAACAACGATTTAACACATGGGTAAAGGCAGAAAGAAAGAAAAAAAGCCAGAATCTGCACAGGTTACTACCTGTACTAAATAATGTGCTAAAACAGTAGAGCGCCTGAGGGAGCGGCGCGCGCGGCTGCGGTCTCACGTGTCGGTTCCCACCCGTCGGTTCCTTTCTGTTACGTGTGTTGGAGTGCTTCTGGTTAGAGGAACACACAAGGCAGTAGTGGCTGTGTTAAAAGCAACAGGCGTCCACAAGCGCGCGCTGTAGTATAGCTCTGCTCATGAACGCGATGAGAACGCGTGATCTGCTCATGGTATAGAGGGCGATGCGTTATTTTCTCTTCATAATAGCACATTATAGTGGGTGTGAGCGCTGAAATGTTTCATGCTTTATAAAAAAAAAAATCGCCAGTCCTCACTGCTGGATTATTCCAGAGTATAACTACCTGTTAATGTTTTGTCTGTGCTCTATAAGCACATGGCACATGATGCGATCGCGCACACAGCACATAGCCTAGACTGGCATGCAAGCACCGTGTCCTGTGCGTGTATAGCCTCCACATTGTTTTCTAAAGCATCTCTCTGACTCAGCAGCCGCTTTAACGTCTTCCGGAGGCGCACGCGCGAGCGATTGCATAGCGCATATGTGAACGACATGCACAGCTGAAACGGATTACACACGAATTCGCGCGCACACAACTCACTGCTCGGCTGCCGGTCGCTGGAAATGCCTCGGCTGCCTCCTGACTACTGCAATCCCGCGGTAAAAGGAGCGGGGCACACTGCCGCCCGGTTCCGCATGTCAGATGCTACAGTAGCAGAGCTTTGCGTTTACCTTGGCGTTTAGCTTCCCCGCGCCGTGTCTCGCGCTCGGCTCTGTGGTGTCGTTTGCTCGCGACGCTCCGCGCGGCCGCACTGTTCACTGGACAGTGTGAAAATCTCCAGCACACAGGCACCAGGCACGCGCGCGGGCGCGCACGCATAGCCTCGGATCGGATTTGAAACTAATGGGAGGGGTAGAGAGAGAGAGAGAGAGACTTTTAAAATATATTGCTTCCTTTTTCTATTATAGATACAGTCATGTGAAAAAATTAGGACACCCCATGAAAGCCTGTGTTTTTTTTTTAACATAGTTAAACATATGGACAT
>CM075006.1:8652140-8668155 GCA_037576675.1 Pangasius sanitwongsei
ATTTCAGCAGTGTGTTAGAGACCCTGTCTCTGTCTGACATTGTTAACATGTGCAGTTTATCCTGATAAATCACACACTGACAAAACCTCTGAACTATAAACCATTCACTGAAGTACATACCTTTATTTTACTTGCCTCTTTTCAGGTAGTAAGAATGGTCTGTGTTTATATCTCAGAGTCAGTGAATATTCTCCAGCTCATTTCAGAAATTAATGTGAAAATAAGGATTTCTTCTCGATGTGAGCTAACTGCCTTCACTTTCACTTTAGTCACTTCCTTGTTCACTTCATAGTGGCTGATAAAGGGGCAGTTCCACATATGATCACAATAGTTTGTCTCCACCTTCAGCTTTAGCTTCAGCTCTGCTCATGTGTATTTATACATTCATTCAAACTGCACCAACCCCACCAAATTTCTTCTTTATTTAGTCCCGTAATTCTCACCCATCAGACAGCTCTCCCTTTGTAATGACAAAGTTACACAACCATAATGTGTAAAAAACAGAATGTAGAAATGTGAGTGTTATATCTCTGTCTCAGTTGATTGAAATATGCTATTATGTTACAGAGTTGTGACACACGAGAGCACGAGGCGGTCAAACACAAGCACCCAGAGGCAGGAATGTGGGGAACGCGCTCTTTATGTTTGAAGTGCAAGTCAAGGGTGAAGGGAGTGAGGAGTGAAGGAAGGTTGCCCCTGAGTGGAGCGCGGCAAGCAGGTAGCAGCGTCACAGTAGCGGGACAGAGAATGCACGACAGGCGCTCTCAGCAGGACAGGTCGCTGATGTGTAGACGATAACTCTTACCTTCTGTGATCACATCCCTTTCTGTTGGAAAAGAAGAGACAATCACTAGCGAGTTTACAAGCCTCGCATACCTGAGTTGGAGGGCGGCCGCGAGCTCCTTTAATATCCCTCTGTCTTCTCTGTGAGGGTAGATTTCTGCCGCTGCTCTTATTGGCCGCCAGACGCGCTGCATTAGTTTGCTCCGCCTCACAGCCACGTGCACTCCGGCTGTCCAAAACTATGGGGGTGCTGAAGCGGTGCTGTCGCGATGGAAGAATTATGTGAGCCCACGATGCGAGCCCACAGTCACAAAAGTATTTTAAAATTATTGTGAAATAATAAGTTTATCTGTTGAAAATGCATTAATTTCAAAACATGACCTTATAAAACAGAAAGAAATGCCTGCAGGATGATTGAATGGTACTTATAAAAAAACAAGACTCTAAGTTCTTCGTCCAAACGTCCAAGAAACGTAGGTTCTGAGGAACGTTTTTCTGTTGTGTTTATGTTTGTTTAAAGTCCTTATTTTCAGTTTGCAGAAAATATCCAGAACGAGCAGCCGAACACGTTCTTAAATAGAGAAAACACAGTTAACCTCATGGGGAAAGAAATGACAATGACTCTTGTACAGGAATCAGATAAATGCTGCTGAAGGGTCTACCATTTACAAAATGTAAAAAAGTTCATGTAAAGTAAATTTTCCAGCCTGAACAGAGTGTTTAAGCAGCGTGGTGTGCACTGACGCACTGCTTAAACTGCTTAAAGTAAAAATGTTTATGTTCAATATGTTTAAGAAGATTGTGTGTTTTTTTTATTATTATGACATAATTAAAGAGAAGAATGCCTTTTTATGAGCAATTAATACAGAAATGCAGGTCATTACAACTGCTTTTACAAACTTTTTCTTACAAACTCTTATTAGTTATAACACTGCAGTTTAATTGGGGTAGGTTAATATGTTGTTATTATAATGTGTGCTATTGATAATTAGATGTAAATGGTTGTAGATGTAAATTCTTCATCCAGTTTCTAAAGGTTACTCCAAGGGAAGAAGTCAAAAAGATAAACACATATTGTAACAACTGCTTTATATCTTTTAAAATGTTACTATAGGATTTATACTCTATTCTCTTTGCGTGATCTTTGTCACTTCTGTGGTGAAGAGATCAACCCAAGTGGTCCAGTGTGATCCACTCACATGGGTAATGGGACATTTTCATTTTTATCCAGGAACACTAGGCATGAGGCAGGAATACACTGTGGATGGGACACCAGTCCATAGCAGGGCACCATGCACACACTCATTTACACACTCAGTCACATTTAATTTTCTTTGAGTATTTAGTAAGTAAGTATTAAGTTATTAATATGTTTATATTTTAATTCTTTAAGGTTTGCTTTACATAATTTGATTGGATTTGGCTGAACAGCTCGCTCAGCTCCGTGCCTCCACCCCAGCTGCTTCTCCATCTGCAATGCCACTCGTCGCTCATCCTGAGAAGTATGCTGGCAATCCAGCCGGCTGTAAGGGTTTCATGCTGCAATTCTCGCTCTACTTCGCTGGTCAAGAGGGGATCCCTGACAGCACCAGAATCGCTCAGTTCATCAGCCTGTTGATGGATAGGGTGCTTGAGTGGGCAAATGCCGTTTGGAACCACGGAGAGAGCGATATGGAGAGACCACACCGTTTCCTATGACCATTTCCTACAATGATTCCAGCAAGTGTTTGACCATTCACCTGAGAGAAAGGAGATGGGCAAGCAATTCCCCACCTTCATGCAAAGTAATCAGAGCATGGCGTTTGAGAGCTGGTTCGTTCCAGCCACTACCTGTCATCAGAGTATGGAAGTGGCTGGAACGAACCAGCTCTCAAGGTTGTCTATCGGCAGGGCCTGAAAGAGGACCTGCTCACTGGCTGCTCACTGGCCTGCTACAATGATCAGATAACCCTCAAAGCCTTGATTGGCATGTCCATACGGATCAATGCCCTGATCAAAAACCGCCGAGCTGTGAGGCTCGATGTTCCACATCAACGATGTGGAACTCCAACGGCATCAAAACAAGAGGTCATGCTTCCCTCTGAGTACCTGCACTTGCTTCCTCAACTGAACTCTGAAAATTTGTGTTTGATGGAGTTTGAAGGAGAAACAGTTTTGTTCGGTTGTATCTGCAGCAGCTGAACTTAATACATTTTATTGATCATATTAAACTCTGAAAACTCAGTGTGACCTTTAAATAATCTTTATTGATATCTGATTTATATAATGATAAAGCTCCACAATCATAATGTGTAAAAAACATACTTCAGGATTAAATTATTTGTTTATGCAAAAAACAAGCCCAATTAAAATAGTATTAAAATAAACTGTGCAACATAAACTGTACAAAGGGAATATGTATTTCTAAAACTTACCAGAAAAATATTTATTTTTTCTTGAAAGCCTTCATTTGTAGCAACATTAATCAGATCAGAACTGAAAACTTTATGATGTTGGAAGGAACATTTATATTTTTGTACATAAAAACTAACAAATGCAATCCTCCAATAAAAAGCAGAATTAATTTCAGGGGGTGGGGGGCAATATATTTTATAAAATCACAGTGTTATCTGTAAATTTATATTGATAGGTGTGATGTGCTCATGTATTTTGGGTGGATGTCAGACAGCAGTAGGAGTGGTGATGGCAGGGAAACTCAATTATTTAAATCATAATCAGGGTTGGACAAAGTACAGAGAAATTATACTTAATGAAAGTATAGAAAATGTGTCAAAATCTCACTCAGTTAAAAGTGGAAGCATCCAGCCAGAAAATACTCAAATAAAAGTGAAAACATCTCTATTTTTAAATGTAAATGTTTAAATAAATGTTTTTATGTAACTGATGAAATTAATGTCATGTGTTCAAGTGAAAAGTAACTACTCCTTATCTAAAACTGTTAGAAAATTATTTTTCTTCAAAGCAACTATGCCATTTAACCTGAAAACATCATTCAATCTCTGTAAGTTTGCACTATTTACCATTAGCTTGAATTCAACTAGCCAATTATATTGGCAAAGAAAACAATCTAGCATACACGTGGCATTAACAAAGAAAACAAGCTAACAGTTAAATATAGCCAGTAAATGTTAGCAAATTAGCAAACTTTACGTTAGCATACTTTTTCAAATTAGATGGCGTTCATGTCTTCCAGGGAGGCAAAGAAGTTGCCATATTTTATACGAGCATATAGACATATTTTACTGAGGTAGGGCCAGGGGCGCTCATCCTCAAGTCCAACACTGCAGTCCTGTAGCTTATCCATCTTCAGACGCACACAGATAGCTATTGCACTAACTACATTGCGCATCATGAAAACGTCACAGTAGATGAACTATTAACATGACTCTTGATGGTGTTTTGTACATTAATGCAAATGATTGGTTGCTAAAATAAATTGAATGTTAAACTGAGCTCATTCGATTGATATACAGTGTCCAGTCATTGGATGGATGAGTGTAGAGACATCGAGATTTGTAATGAATACTTTAAAGGTATAAATAAAATTTTATATATATATATATATATATATATATATATATATATATATATAAATGTAAGAAGTAAAAAGTAGTTTTTCTCTGAAATGTAAATTAAGGGATCATTATCAGTATAAGGTGCCTTTAGTGTCCTCAGGGTAATCACTCAAATTTAATAAAAATATTGCAAAACAATACATTTTTTCAGTTTTATTCAGAATATTTAATCATTCCTGAATAAAGCAGTATAATGATATTTGCTTTACAGTGAGATGCACTTTACAAATTGTGGATATTTTTCCTGACTGGGTGTAGTGGATTTGGACACGTCCCAGGTGCTTCCTGATCATCTTCAATAAGTGTAATAAGTGAATAAATAACACAAAATTGAAAGAAACTCCTTACTGTTTTGTCATAAACAAGGCATTTCACAATTCAGATCTTTCTACCATCTATGTTGCACTTTTTTTAATCATAATACTGAAGACTTTTTGTGCATGACCATGAAATTGCAGTCCATTCTGTCATAATGTGCAACCACCTTTTTAAGCTCCTGCCCTTTGACATCAGTGACATCACAACCACTATGTTTTTTCCTCTGATGGAGTGATAACTGCTGCATACACATTTAAGTATCTCAATGCAACAAAGAGACACAGGGATAGAGTAAGACTCCATATGCTTGAGGTTTATTAAGCACAGAACAATGCCAAAATCAGTCTGAATTGTAACCAATAAAGAGTCAGAAGGCAACAAATTGAAAAAAAAAAAATGAACAAAGAGCATAAATGAGGCAGACTTTAAAAAAAAAACATCAGAATCAGTGTGAAAATCAGAGGGACTAAGAAAAAGCAAAAACAGGGCAAGGCAAAAAGAGATTTACTCAAAGAACCATTCAAACAAATCACGACAAGCGTGCGGACAAACTGTAAGACTTCATGAAGTCCATGTGCTTTTTATAGACATCAGACAGGAAATAGCAAAAGACATGTTTCAGAATTTAAGGGAAGGACTTCCTCTGGTGGTGGGGAAAGATGTCCAGGATGGATGTTACACTACACTTATCTCTCCTAATTCTCATCATATTGTGTTTGTAGCTGGATGTGTTCAAAAGTACCATGTAAACCCTGTCATGGTAAAATATACAGTTACTTAATATAACTTAATATAATATTAAAACAGCATGAGAAACATACAGCATTTGTGAAACAGCATGATGTCATCCTGAACAATTCAATACTTTGCTGCCTTAAAGTCAATCATGTGCATCACCAATGCTAACTTCTGCTATGCTAATGCTAATATCTACTAATTCTAAGTCTTACCAATGCTAATATCTAAAAATGTCCACCCTGTCATTGTCCACTCTTTCATGCGTCCTCCCGTGACAGGGTGGATATACAGTGGGGTCCAAAAGTCTGAGAGCACACTGAAAATCTGGGGTTTTTTTTTTCATTTAAAACTGGAAATAAACAGATTTTAGAATTTTGATTTTTTTTAAACAAAGAAGGTAAAAGTTCAATGTCTTGAATCTTTAATATTCAACATTCTGCACTATTTCTAGGTCCCTATTTAAATGTAAGCAAATGTGTGATATTGACCACATTAACTGCTTTGTACAAAAGGTCAGATTTTCCTCATGCCTCATCTCTTCTACTGAAGCATGTGTTCAGATGACACGCTGATGGATTTGATCTAAAATGGATCATAAGGTTTTGCACAAACTTGTGGAGTCCATGCCGGCTCGAATGCACACTGTCATTAAGGCAACAAGAAACTCTGAAATTCATCTAAATATTTCAAAGATTCTACTTTTCATTCAAGTTGCTTTTAATAATATAATCTGTAATGAAAATTGTGAAATTACTAATTTATAAATTAGATTTGTATAAATATAAATTAGAAATGAATGCAAAATAGAAGCTTTTTCACCACTGGTCTATGACTTTTGGACCCCTCGGTATTAATGCCTTCTCTTGCATTTATTAAAAATAATTGATGTTATCTTTGCAATTTAATGTCATTTAATAATGTAGTTAATGAAATTAAATAATCCATGTTAAATGTACATACTCGCTCTCTCTCTCACACACACACACACACACACACACACACACAATAGTTCATCATTTTCACACCCATACAGTCATAAATTCATAGTTATTCATACACACTGTTGAAATGTCGTGAAAGTGTTTTTTTTTTTAAACCACAAGCACTGAACAGACGTTCTCCTCAGCCTTAGAAATCTGTTAGAAAATCTGTGGAATAGGATTATAGTGAAACAAAGTGATAAGCAACTTCCTAAATCATTAAAGTTGTTTTACTAAATAGTTCTTAAAACTTGTTTTCTTTTTAAAGAAAATCTGAAAGTCTGTTATAGGAGCAATTCCAGTGAAATACATAAACATATGAGTAATAAGAGTGTTTCTTTTCCAGTGTTTGTTATTCATATTAATAGTAGTAATAGTTTTGTTAAAGTCACTGGCCCCTTGCTCAGTTTTATCAGTTTTACTGCAATATGTAGTACTCCTGAAAAGAAGTATAATAGAGAAGATTAATGACGAATTAAGACGAGCGCTGCAGTGATAGCTTCCTTGACTCCGTATTTAACATTAATGAAGCGCATCACAGGCACGCCACCTATCGAGACGTGCAATGACGTCATGATGCAGGTATGCCAAACAAACATAACTAATGTTCAAAATGCATATAACACTTTTTTTTCATATAACGCACAAATAAGCAATTAAACATCCTTAACAATATTTGAAAAATAACATTAAACAATTTTATAATGAATTTAAAGGAAATTTTACAACTAAGAGCATAACTTATATTCAATACATCACAAATACAGGATATGAACAAATTAAACGAGAGAAAATTGCAGTAACTTGATTTTTTTTAAAAAGAATGCTCATTGAGTTAATTGAAATGTTCTTGTGAAATGTCATTTAACACAACTGTTTCCTCCTGTTTCAAATATGCTGTATTGTAGTGCACACTCTCCCCTACAGAATAAGATGTCGTCCCGACATCTGCCAATGTCCTTATTAAATTTTTATTACTTTCTTTCAAGAAACTGTTTTTTTTTTACACACATACACTTGTACCACAGTAACTGGTTATGTAATTTAGCCCTTTTTCATTTTAATTGCTTATTCAGGCACATACTCTCTTTAACGACATTAGATTTTCAACACAGTCCTGGTCAACTGGTTAAAATCCTCTCTTGACCCAAATGCAATAGATTATGCCCCATCTTAAAAAAAAATGAAGTCCAAGGGCTTTATCCTGTGTCCAAACAAAAACAAAAAAACACAACAGTCCATCTTCGTGCACACAAAAAAAACAAAAAAAAAAGTTTTTTAAGTCCCAGGCCAGTGCCATATAGACAAAAAATGCAAAAAGAATGATTCAAGGTCTATGCAAAAAAAAAAAAAATGTTTCTAAACATTTTCAGAATGGTCACTTAATGTTTTTATAGGCCTTGCAAAACAGTCCATATTCCTTTGGCCTAAAAACAGTCCAGTACATGTATACATGTGTATATGTGTGCAAACGTTCACTGTTTTGTTCCTCCACAGTCCATAAGAATAATTAGTGTATACGTGTGTGCAACAGTTCATTCTTACTAATAAACAGAGTGTGGTCTCGGGTAGGAGAACACCATTGGCACCCAGGGCATTGCAGCAGGTGTCCACATATTAGGAGAAGGCGGATCACATTCGTGACCAGTTACTTGGATTTTGTAACAGATAGGTGTGCCCAGACTATCATACGTGAATTTTTTTGGTGGCCTTTGTTGACTCACTGAATGATGATATTGCATCTCCCCAGGCCTGTCACTTGACTCCACTGCTTCGACTGATTCCTTCACAGGTGAGCATTCACGTGCACTCACTGGACTGTTTTCCATTCGCCTTTCAAGCAGTTCAGATCTGTTCTCCTTAACAGGTACATTAGCAGGTATTGGAATATCTTGTCCTGCCTCAGCTGAAGGTAACGGTTCTAGTTCAAGCTCTAGTAATGCAGAATTATCTGATGCATTCTGATGAGCGGGCAACTCAGGGGGAGCAGATTGTGTTTGTACTTCTTACCTCTGATCATAACTACTTGGCTTTTTTCTCAACTGGCCAGGTTCAACTGGTACATAATACTCAGAGTCACTTTCATTTTCCAACTCACTTTCTTCCATTCTATTTACAGGTACACTGGATGTCTCCTGTGACTGTTTCCACTTAGGTTTGGATCTCTGCATTGGATCGAGTTCGAGAGGTAAGTGATCACATGGCATCAGGATGTTTCGATGTAATACTCGTGACCTCCCTTTCCCTTTTTCAGGCTTGACCTCATAAATTGGCGCATCCTCTGCAACTCTACGTACTACAATGTGGACTTGCTCTTCCCAATACTTCCAAAGTTTACCTGGTCCTCCCCTTGGGGTCAAATTCCTCACAAAGAATCGGCTGCCTGAGTCAAGGTCAGTGTATCTCACTTTCTGGTCATAATTTTTTTTATTTCGTTCACTTGCCTTTTTTGCATGTTCCCTTGCTATCTCTTGTGCTTCTTGCATCCCTCGTTTCCATGCTTCCAGGTACTCACTTTGGCTCGTAGATGAGTTGCCTGTCTTAAGCCCGAAGAGCACATCAATGGGAAGTCTTGGGGAGCGACCAAACAAGAGCTGAAATGGGGAGAAACCAGTCACTTCACTTTTTGTACAATTGTAGGCATAGATCAACTTGTTCAGTGAATCTTTCCAATTTGATTTCTGTTTTTCAGTTAGAGTTTTCAACATTTGCAACAATGTTCAATTAAATCTCTCCACTTGCCCATTCCCTTGGGGGTGGTAGGGAGTAGTTTTCGATCCAGTGATCCCATTGTACTGTTGCAGTTGCCCAAACAGCTGGTTTTCAAACTCCCCCTCTTGATTGTGGTGGATTCTCAAAGGGAATCCAAACTTGAGGGCAAAGTCGTTAAAGAGTTTGTCTGCCACAGTCTTGCCAGATTTTGATGTTGTTGCATATGCTTGTGCAAATCTTGTGAAATTATCGACTATGACAAGGATATATTCGTATCCTCCTCTACATTTTTCCAGGTGAAGTAAGTCCACCGAGACAAGTTCGAATGGGTAAGTTGTCGTGATTGGCTTAAGGGGTGCTCTCGTCTCTTGACACGGTTTCTTCTGCTTAATGCAGGAGCAGGTTCTTAACACATAATGCTCAATATCTCGCTGCATAAGGGGCCAGAAGAAATGATCTCAAATCAAACTTGTGGTTCGATCGACACCCTGGTGTCCCATTTTATCATGCAATTCTTCAAGTGCAATTTTTCTGAATTTTACTGGCCATACAAGCTGAGTTCTCTGTGCTGTTTTCCATTGCAGAATACCGTCCTCGTCCAGCATCAGCTTATCCCACACCTTCATCAATCCTTTAGCTTCTGAGCCCAGAGACCTCCATTGCTTGGGAGAAAGTTTTACTCCTGACTGTAAGTGATGAATTACAAACTCAATGTCTTTGTCCTCCCTTTGAGCACTCCTGATCTCTTCCTTTGACAGGGGCTCTGCTGATGCTGTACTTGTTCCTGCACATGTTGGTGAACTCTGACAAGCTACAGCGAAGGTACACCTGACTCAGACTGGACTTCTACCCCCTGTATCATAGCCCCTATAGAATCTGATGAAAACTCCAATGTGTACTCTGGTATGTTTTTTTCTGAGAGTGTTGTCAGTCTGGATAAGGCATGGGCATCAATGTTTTCCTTTCCAGGCCAATACCGAATAGTGAAGTGGAAATCAGCGAGCTCTGCAACCCATTGGCATCCCATTGCGTTCAGCTTGGCGGATGTCAAAACGTAGGTAAGGGGATTATTGTTGCTATACACTGTAAAAGTTGGCGCATAGTAAAGATAATCCCTGAACTTCTCCGTGATAGCCCATTTGAGAGCCAGGAACTCCAATTTTCCACTGTGCAAATTGTAATTCTGTTCTGCTCTTGTCAATGTCCTTGATCCATAAGCAATCACTCTCAATTTTCCCTCTTGATGTTGATACAGGACAGCTCCCAGTCCCAGATTTGACACGTCAGTGTGCAGTACAAAGGCCTTTGTAAAGTCTGGGAACCCTAGCACAGGTGGCTTCACTAGGCAATCAATCATTTTTTCGAGCGTTTCCTGATGTTGCTCTGTCCGTTCAATCAACTGACTTGATGAAGCCACATGACTCTTGAGGTAAGTCCCTCTTTTCCCTTTACCTTTTGTTTGTACCTTGTTATTGTCATTTTTCAGCAGGCCATACAAGGGGCAAGCAATACTCGAGAAGTCCTTAATTAAGGGCGGTAGTAACTTAGCAAGCCTAAGATCTTCCTCAACTCCCCTACTGTGGTGGGTCTCTTATCCTTCAGTGCTGTCACTGCTACAGTGTCTGCTGGATCCATCCTGTTCCCTTCTTTCGACACTATCCTTCCCAGGTAGCGAACCTCCTCCTTGAACATCTCGCATTTCTTGGGCTTCAATTTCACCCCGTGTGACCGCAACTGCTGTAAGACTTTTCTTACTGCCTCAACGTGCTCGTCAAAGGATTTTGTGAAGACCAGGATGTCGTCCAGGTAAGGGACGCAAATGTCATCTCGTAGCCCTTCCAAACATCCTTCCATGAATTGCTGGAATGCAGCTGGCGCATTCATGAGCCCAAAGGGGATACGGATCCATTCATATAACCCCTGCAGGGTACTAAAGGCTGTCAAGGGCCGGCTTTCTGGTGTCACAAAACCTTGATGGTATACCTTCCCTTGGTCTAACAGAGAGAACCATCAATTTCCTCCCAATTCCCTTGGAATTGGTTGGCGGTCAGGCACTGTCTTCCGATTGAGGTCCCTGTAATTGATAGGCTGCTGTCTTTTTTACTGACACACACAATTGAGGATTTTTCAATCCGCCCCTGGGTGATCATGAAGGTAATCTTTCATGTCTTGTTACAATGGCTTTGGAATAGATGTATACATTTTCACAACAGGTGTCTGATCTGTCAAACTGATGCTCAACTGCAGGTCTTTGACACACCCAATGTCCTCATCTGACTTCGAGAAGGAATGACATTCCTCTCGCAGCATTTGTCTGACTTTCCGTTGCTGTTCCAAAGACAAATGGGTCACATCCACAAGTGGGTCCCACACACCCTCACTCGTAGTCTCACACTCACTTGCTGATTTTACACTTTCATTAACACAGGCTGTTGTTACACAAGATGATGCTGTCATTGGTAACACTGATTTTACTGTTTGTATGTACTGATCTCTCCACTGTTGATCTACGATGCACACTTGGGATCCTGTGTCCTGCAATGCCTCCATTTTGTGTCCGTTTAGATAACATGTCACTAAACATTGTTTACCCACCAGGGAAGTCACAGGCAAATGTTTGTTGACTTGACACTCAGAAATTAGGTTACACTCTTTCGTTTACTTTGCCTCTCAGCTTCATGGGCGCATGCTACATTCAACTTTTCCAACAGTGTCTTGTCTGTGACTGTGGTGTCTGTCAGATACAGTTGGAGATCGCTCTGGATACGATCACTCTGTAGACCTGTTAACACAGTGTGAAGAAACATATTCTGCACAAGTGCTGGGTCATATTTCAAACCTGACTCATCTTCTTGTGACGCGAAGAGCACACGTATAAGGAAACTTAGAGGTATTTCTTTTGGACATTGTGATTCTGCAGTCAGCTGTTTATACAACTCAGTTGCATTCTTTTCTTGGTAATGGGAACGGAGGATTCGTCTCAACATTGGTAGCGTCAAATCAGTCTTTCCTTCTAAGTAGCTACATAATTGAAGGCCTGGTGCCTGGACGTCATGACGCAGGTATGCCAAACAAACATAACTAAACTAAACATAACTAAAAAGTAACTTGATTTTTTTAAAAAAAAAAAGAATGCTCATTGAGTTAATTGAAATGTTCTTGTGAAATGTCATTTAACACAACTGTTTCCTTCTGTTTCAAATATGCTGTATTGTAGTGCACTAAGTCATAGCTTCATACACACTGTCATGTTCTTGTCCTCTCTGTTATCTTCATGTTTCATCAAAATAAACAAAGGATCCTGATAAGTAATTAAAACATACAATTTATTCTTGCCATCATTGTGTCCTTATACATTATAATAATGCAACAAATATTTATTGCAAGTATGGACTAAATCTGGTCACACTGCTGGTTTTCTTTCCTGATGTGTTCCTGAGCTCGATATTGTACTTCACTACAAAACAGATTAAAGTTGCAGTGATTTACTGTCCCACTCAGCATTTACCCCTTAATCACATAATGACATTCTCATTTTCATTTCAGTGTGGCAAACCTACTCAATAAAACCACAGCGGGAATGAAATATTTATGAAAGCAGAAGGAAAATATCATTTTACTGCATAGCTAGCTGGCTTTTCAAACAGAAAATAAAATAAAATGTGTATTTCCGGGTGGTTAATCCTGGTTCTTGCACTAGTCAGTGTAATCTCCTCAGCATGACTTTTCACAGCAGCTAGAAAACAGTCGTGTTCAGCAACATGAAACGTCAGAGCCGAAACGTGTCACTGATCATTCAGGTAGCGCTTCCTCATGAATATTAATAAGGCTCCCTCTGCCATCTTACATTTAAAAAAAAAACATTCCATTGGTAATCCAGGTTACCATAAATCCTGTTGAAACTGAAAGGAAAAAAAGAGTATTAATAGCATTCACAAATATACCAGAGTTATTTTTTTTTTATTATTTATTATCTGTGAAGTTCTGTCAAGTTAAGAGTTTTTTTTTTTTTTTTAAAGAAAATGCATAAAGTTAAAATTTTTTTTATGCATTTAGAATAGTTATTTAATTGAACATGTGGAAAATTTGGCCCAATTAGACGAATGGAAAGAGAGCGCCGCCTAAAATGGCTGGTGCCAGGAGAGACGGGGAGAGATGTTCTTCAGCTGGTGAATCTGCTCCCGATGCAGTGATGAGGTGATCCTGAAAAAGAAGAGAAAAAAGAGTAAACTATTAGTTAGTTAACTAACTAGTATAACTAATAATTGTATCAGAGAAATAGTAGAGATTTTGAGATAGAAGTGCAGATTGAACGTCATCAGTCAGTGACCACGAGTGGATGTTAGCATGAGCGCTAGAAAGGTGGAAAAATACACTTCTTTTGCCATTCTCGAGTCTTTCTAACTGAAAATCGAATTCTCTTGGTAAGTGAAGTAAATGAATTCTCAATTACTGATGTTTTTTGTGTGAATGTTGGGTAAACAGTGTTCAAATATTAAATGCTGTAGTGTTATATACATGTTGAATGTAAAAGACATATAAAGGTTAATCTTCTGTTCAAAATGGGAGGAATATTATGTGACCGTTCCAAATAACTAATGTTTCAAGGTTGAAAGCTACTTTTGAAAAGTCTACGAGTGTTATTTTAATTGTTACATCGTGTTATTGAGCTATGAGTTAATTGCTAATCGTGACGCACGTGATACGGGCAGATGAGGCCTACACGTCACTTGAAGATGTTATTCACACATTTATGCAGTTTCAGTGTGTTAGTGTTAGATAAAGATGGAGTTAAGTATGTTGAATGTTGCTTTATTTACAGATCTACTGTTGTAACGATGTATATTTTGCAAAGAAATTATAATTGTATTTCTGGCCTTGTGTTTTGCAAGGATGGGTCTTTTCTTTTGTTTTTTTTTGTTTGTTTGTTTGTTTTGTCTTTTCTTCTTTTTTTTCTCTATCCTTTCCCTTTTCATCACCCCCTGAGTTGGATGCTTCTCAATTTTTTTTCTGGACACTGGGCGATTTCAGAGGCTTTTGAACTTGAACTGTCCCTGCTTCGCGTTAAAACGCGCCATTGCGTGCAGGAACTGGCGAGCCATGCCCATATAAGGACTGAGCTTTGAGGATCAAGTAATCAACAGGGTGGTAGGACTGTACATATTATTTTCCCTTTCCTGACTGAACTGTTTTGCTCAGAACTGAGTCATTCCCGGAAGAAGGATCTCGTGTAAGCAATATTAAACTGGGACTGAAATTGACTGAAATTCCAATTTATATTGAAATTGTTGTTCTAAACTGTTTGTTGTGATTTCCATTTTCTGACATTATATTGTATTTTTTTTTTCTTTTTCTATTTTCTGGTAGTTTACAAACAAGGAAAAGGGTATTCCAAAGAATTATCAATTGAAAATCTCTAATCAAATATAAAACCTTCCACAATAAACAAACTGATTAGGAACAAATTAAATAAATAGGAGAAAAGTCATTATAAACACATATTAGCAGTTATAGGGTAGTTAATTTTATTACCTTGAACTTAAGTAGGTTGAAGGAAGAAAAACTAACTAACAAATTAAAAAATACTAATAATAGTTAAAGAACTAAATAGGATCAAAAACACAAGAAAAGTGTGTAAATCTAAATTGTTGGGACAAGTTGTTACTGTTTTTTTTCCCCCAAGTCGTGACACTGTTTTGAATTCTGCTGTTTTGTTTTCCATATACATCTTACCTATTCCTAACGCATCCAGCGCTGTTGTGTTTCCTTTCCTCCTTGTTGTTGAGCCTGTCTCTTGAGCGAGTTTAGTCTTCTGTTAGCTGGTCCAAATCTGGAAATAGTGCACCCTCTTCACACTCATCTCCATCAGTCACTGGGTGAGAGTGAGGATTGCACTCGTGACCCGACACGCTTTACAGAAAGTTGGCAAGCCAGTCAGGAGACAGGTGCATAGCAACAAGGGCAGCTGTAGGAAAGGCAGAAAACAAGAAAAAAAAATAGTAACAAGGAAACCCGGAGCGTTCTCTTTACATTTCTGTTACGGAAATCATAGAAAGAGAACACATGAATGTGGCAAATGCACTCATAGTCAAAGGCCTAACATTTACCAAGGCAGACAGCGAGTTGGAGACATTCTTGCAAACGTATGGCACCGCCAACTGTAATTTGCTAATCGATGACCCAACTTCTGAGTTCCACAGCAATGCTATAGTGGAATATGCCCACAGCTCTGCAATGTTGAGCTTAACGCCTTTGTTACCCTTAATCTTGGGTAGTCTTTTGAACCCGAATGTTACGTTTCAAGTACGAGCTCTGGCCAGTGTGTGTAATCAGACGACTAGTGGCGCAGTCACTGAGGGGTACATTGGAACATTGAAGGCTCTTGCTAAAGAGAGAGAAAGATCCTTCTCAGATGTTTTTCAGGGGGAGTTAGAAAAACTCCAAGAAGCTCACTCTGCTAACCGTACTCCAGCATTAGCACAGGATGAGAGTTGTGGTGATTCCCGGAGTGCAGAGGCAATTGCCCCGGCACCCATGTGTTGTTCCCCGATGCCCTTGTTGACCAATGTTGAAACAATAGGGAACTCCAGAATCAAAAGACCCAACCAAGGGACCAATGGCCTTTGTGCCACAGAAGGCACAAAACTCTGTTACTTTTGATATCGATCTCCTAAAGACGCAAATTGCAGAGGTCCAGGCCCAAGTTGCCACTTTAGGTCAGTGTACATGCATTGTTGTGATAGCAGTGTATGTCCCCCCAGATGCAAAGGCTATTATGTCCATGAAAGAACTTGGTGCTGCTATTAACAATCTGCAGACAGTGCATCCTGATGGAGCCTTTATCGTCGCTGGGGATTTTAATCACTGCAACTTAAGATCTGTTCTGCCAAAGTTTCAACAGAATGTCGC
>CM075006.1:8668255-8694125 GCA_037576675.1 Pangasius sanitwongsei
TGTTTAATAAGTGAAAACAAAGTGATTTTTTTGTTGTTTACATGCAGTTACATCACTTTCATCTACAGGTACAAATTCAAAACAAGATCAGGAATTGACATGTTGACATTTCTTAATAAAGAACTGAATATTTAATGGGGTGTCCTAATTCTTTCACATGACTGTACATGTGCAATACCTGTGGAATGACAAACTGTTAACTGTTGAGTGTGTGTGTGTGTGTGTCAGTCAGTGGAGTAGGAGGTACTGGGTACTGTTGCATTGTGGAGTCTGATGGCTGATGGCATGAAAGAGCCCCCCTCAGACGTCTTGAGGCACGTGGCTGGATGAATCTGTGAAAGCCAGTGAATCTGTATCAGCCAGTCAGCAACCCACGTGTTTGCATGTCATAAAATAGTGCCACACCACCTGCTTTCCCAGGCTGTCAGAAAATACTACAAGTACATTGATGTTCGCCAAGCTACAGTGAAACTGTTCCATCAGACACAATAATGCACCTTAAATGATTTTATGACCTATAGTACAATGACTTTGCCAGGTGATAGATAAAGACACAGCACCCATGTGACAGGTAGAAGGGTATTTTCTTTCCACTGAGAGTACATTTCTTGAAGGAAAAACTACACCGCAATGAAAGTCATATGGAGAAGTATTTGAGGAGCAGCTTCCTCTGTTAAACCTTTTAACCAATGAGAAATTGTCTAGTGGGTAAAAAGAAAACATGCTACTGCATGTCTTAGTTGAACTGAGCCTGGATTTGTGTCACACTTAATATCAGATTCAGAGAGGTGAGTAGTGTGTTGCTTCAAAATAGTTTTGTTTAAAAGAAAACCTTACATAAATTCCTTAGCTACATAAAAAAATCCAATTTAAAGTTCCACCACATGTTCATCTCAGTATCGACAGCAGTCTCTCAGCAGAATAGGGCATGAAGCTCTCAGGTGATTGTACAGGATTCCTAGTTACATAATATACACAGCCACATGCCTCAGTGACCTGAGGACTGATATTAAATAAGCAATGGAATTGAATCAAGGTCATGCTTGAAGTCTATAATAATGGCAAAACTAGAACAGCACCCCATATGATACACACAGTAGCCTACAAAGCACCAGTGTTCATCAGGAGCCGCTATTACACAGTAATCAAGCAAATTTGCTGTTAAGCCAAGCACACGCTGTATATATTCAGTGATTCATCGTCAGTAAGCCTGGTCAGGGCTGTGCTGGATCCGGAGCCTATCCCAGGAACGCTAGGCATAAGGCAGGAATATTATCTTGATAAGATGCCAGTTCATCACAGGGCACCATGCACACACACATTCACACCTAGGAGCAATTCAGAGTCACCTACTCTGACAATTCACCTACGGACATGTTTTTGGAAGGTGGGAGGAGAACATGCAGAACTCTGCATGAGATCGAACCCAGGACTTTGAAGCTGTGAGGTGGCACCACTACCCGCTGCACCACTGTGTCACAATGTACACAACACAAAGCCCCAATCCATATCAGTGCCAGAGCACTTACTGCGATGTTTACTTGGATAAACACACACAGCACTGGTGCAACATAAGTCACCTGACTCGCTGGGTGTTATCACATATAGTTCTTTTGCAACAAATAAATAAATAAATAAATAACTATACTCAGATGTGTTAAAGTGGACCCAAAAGGGAAATATCTGGAAATTACCTCAGTGCTTTTGGTGTTCAAAATACAAGTGGACTCAAAAGGGTACTCGGTTCTCTTTCTGGACTTTTTTTTTTTTTTTTTTTTTACCATTGCTATGATCACAGACTATTTGTTTTTCACACCATCACTTCTTTAGAACTCACAACCCAGCTGTGTAACACTGAATTATGGATAATGTCAATCAAAAAGGTTATTTTACACCATGATGTCATTTGGTTATGGAAGAAAAATAAAGCAAAAAAGCAGAACTGAAGTGAAATAACAGAAAAAAAGAAAGCAACAAGGAAAGGGAATTTTGCTGTAGAGAAATCAAAACCAAATCATGCTCAATAATATAGGGCTGCTTGTGACTCTCATGTAAGTGGCTGGCAAAGACAAAATACATACACTACATGCACTCACTGTCCATTTTAATAGGAACACCTGTACACCTGAACAGTCATGCAGTTCTCTAATCAGCAAATCATGTGCAGGTCATGCAGTCACATGCAATCGGGCAGATACAGGACAAGAGCTTCAGTTAATGTTCACATCAAACATCAGAATGGGGAAAAGTGTAAGTGTGATCTCTGTGACTTTTTATCATGGCATGGTTGTTGGTACCTGATGGGCTGGTTTGAGTATTTCAGAAACTGCTGATCTTCTGGGATTTTCACACCAAACAGTCTCTAGAGTTTACACAGAATGGTGCGGGGAAGAAAAAAAAAAACATTGAGTGAGCCAAAGTTCTGTGGGTGGAACACCTTGTTGAGAACAAAGGTCAGAGGAAAATGGCCAGATTGGGAAATTCAAATAATCACTCTTTACAGCCGTGGTGAGCAGAAAAGCACCTCAGCATGCACAGAACTTTGAACCTTGATGTAACTGGGCTACAACAGCAGACCACCACATTGGGTTCCAGTTCTGTCAGGCAAGAACAAGTATCTGAGGCTAATGTGTCGTGTTCATATTCCTGACTCATTATTATACATATTATACATATCATTATTATTATTATTATTATTATTATTATTATTATTATTACTGCTGCCTATCTTTACCTCAATAGCATAAGAATTCATATGGGCAGCAAGCCTCAAGTTTTCTAGCCATAAAGCAAAGCATGAAGTGGCCTGGGACCACTTTGTTTTTACAAGACACAAATCAAGTAGACCACAAAAGAACCGTAAAAAAAACCACACTGAGACCATCTCAAGAGGTGGTCTGAGTGTGGTTCACTTGTGGGTCGTTTAAGAGTGGTCTGAGTTCATTTGTTGTGTTCACCACTTGGACTGCATTAGGAATGCTAACACAGTGTGAAAACAACCTCCGTTTCCAACATTAGCCAGGAATATTTTTTGTCTTTACTGGGGCATTGAAATCTTAATCAGGGCACATCAGAACTTAGATCCCTCCCGAACACCCCTGTAGTTTGCATCCTGACTTAACATTAAACAGAAGCAGAATATAAAAACCTGACAGTGGTGTCAACAGCAGGAAGTCCAGTTACTTCACTGGTGCAAGTCCATGTGTTTTAGAGCCAGTGTTCTATACAAGGTGGATCCTGTACAGTATGGAAAATATTATTTATTTATATACCATATTATTTACTGTGCGTTTATTTATACATGATAGGGAATAGTATGTGCATCATATTGATGCATGTGTGTCCTAATCTCTAGTTTACATGTTTATTTACATGCCTATGTTGGAGCAGTGACAGCTGCTTGTTCAGCATAAGTTACTATGCTATATTATTATTATTATTATTATTATTATTTACATATTGTTTGGTTATTACATTAGTTATGTATTTAGCTATGTCAGTTATGTATTTATGCTGTAGAGTGTTTGTATAGCTTTGGGTGTTAAAGTGTTATGCCGGAGCGATTGCGTCATAGTTAGCGAACAATTTTCAGTGTGATCTTGGCTGCATATCTTTATATAATTTATTATGTTTATTCATTTGGCCAACATTGCAGTTATGTTTGTTGTATGCAATGATGAACCCCTGATGATCCAACTGTCCCCTTGACTATGCTGGAAATATTGTGATTCTTTAGGTCACCCGTATGAACTCTAATCTGAAGTGTTTGGACAGGATGCTTACAGCACACAACAGTGCAACTGGTTTGTCAGATGACAGATGCTTCACAAACGTTATGTTGCGCGGATATGCCTCTTTAAATCTGTGTCTCCCCTCCTCATGCCACAGGTTTGCAGAACAAAATCAGCAGCGCTAAATGAACTCCCACTGAGTTAAATAGAAGCTGTTTAACTGTGCAGAACTAAATTGAGCCCAGTAGGTGTTAATTTAGCCATGGCAAGTTCACCTGCCTTTCCCCCGGCCTTTTCATTACAAGCAAGTGAACGGATGCAGTATTTCTTCCATTTTCCTGTCACTCTGCTGTTGTTCTTTCTCCTCTCCTCCCTTCTTCCTCCGACGCACTAACTGCAGATGGCTGGAGGCATCTCACGCTCACCCCCCCCCCCCCCCCAATCCCTCCACCCACCAAATGCTATAAAAAAGCACAAGTCGATCAGGTCCTTTCCTGCTGACCTGAGAGCATTTTGTGCATTTCCTCTCCCACTGGTTCTAGTAGCAGATGGCCGACGAAGCTGCTTTTGGATCAGTGCTGAAGTGCATCTCCTGTCTTAACAGTGCGATAACCTTCCCCAACGCTGCAGTCTAAAAGAAAGATTCACCGCATGCTCCTCACTCTCTCCACATTTCATTTCAGAGGCTTTTAACCTCACTTTGAATGCTTTTCCTCATTTTCAATGCGAGTTCTTCGCTGAAGCTGCAACTCTTCCGGGTGCATTAAGGACTGCCAGACATCGTCTGCATTAATAACCTCAATGGGCTTTTACCATCCAAATGATCTTTCACAATATTCGCTTTGTGACAGTAAGCGGTTATTATTCCACGCTGCCAGAAGAGAGCAAAATTGCAACGAATTGCAGTGTGCTTTCATGGTCGATGTGCCTTATTAGAAGGTATGCCAAGAGCTGAAATATTGACTGCTGAACTAACAGATCTATATTTAATATGGCATTTATTTACCATTTACTCTCACTCACCTGGTCTCTGGCTCCCAGTACACACACACATTGTCTTACTATCCTTGTGAGGATCTTTCATTGACATAATTATTAATCCACGCATTTAATGCTGTGCTACACCTAACTCTAAGCATAATCCTAACCTCAATAAAAAAAAAATTAAAAAAGTTTTAAAAATTCCCAAGTTTTTAAATAAAACCTGCAGTTTTGTCTCATCAAGACCAGCCAAATACCCATACAAGGTCTAAACATGTCAGCTATTCCTATCCTTGTAGGGACATTTGATCTCAAGATATAAAAATATACCCCCCCCACCCACACACCCGCCCACACACACCCGCATGTAGATAAACAAGGACTCAGTAAGGTAGACCAGTAATGTAGTGGTTTTCAGTTCCACTCTTGATGTTTCCTGTACATGGGCTAACACACATATTTCAAGCCTGACTTTTGAAAGGCTTGATCATGAGCTGATGAGGCAGGTGCCACGAAACCATGCAGTATGACTGGATTTCAGGAAAGAAAAATCAGGGCCTATTAATGTGCTCACTGTACTTCTTAGTGCGTGACTCATTCCTCAGTTGTATAACATGTACCACCTGTGGCTGGTGAAAAGCATGGCGGGATTTTCAGCCTCCTCACTTCAGGGTTTATTGTAAGCGTACAGCTCTCTGCTGCCACCCAGCGCTCATGCTCCCTTCACATTGTCTCATCACCCCGCAGGCTGCATGAGGACTGCAAACGCGTTAGTAACCGAGTGTGCACGTGGTGATTTTCATACACAGAGCGAATGATCTGCAGATTTAGCGCAAGGCTTCATCACGGGGCTATGCGCCGCACAATCTGCTTTAATAAACTGCGCTATGAACTAATGACAGTCTATGCACGTCCAGGATGAAAGTGATGAATAGTCACTGTGCTATCCGGCTGTCGCGGGTGTGTAGCGTCACGCGGTGATGACGTCATCGCCGGCATCACCCTTCAGCCCACGCTGCTGCTGCTGCTGTTAGTGCACGCGCATGCAGAGGCACTGAGCTGGAGGGCAACAGCACTGCAGAGTTAGGATTTTTATTTATTTTTATTTTTTTGAACAAACAAAATCAATTCCCAAACACCCTAATAATGTGATGGTTAGTTGAATTGATTAGTTGGTTCGTGTGTGTAAAATGAGGGGAAACCTAGTGGGATAGCAAAAGCTGGACAAGAGCACACTAAGTGGTGACACCACCCAATTATATACAGGACAAAACTGCATTTACAGAATATTGATGTAACTGAATACAAATACATTATTCAGAATGGACACACAGTCTGTTCCAAACAGATTCAAATACACATACGAATAGGAAAGATTTTTTAGAAGGCTGAAAGGTTCATATAGTGGCATATGGTGGAGACTGGGACTAAGATCCCACTGGACACAAGAAAAAAGTTACACGACAGAGAGGTTTGTACTTTCATGCAGGCATGATAAAGTGGTTAAATTTGAAGCTCACGGGACATAGAACGGCCATGTTCATTAACACAAATGTGCAGTGCTGCAGTGATGCATTTACAGCGTTCAGTCATTCATCTTTAGTAACTGCCTGGTCAGGGTTGTGGTGATTTAAATTAGACTATATGTTTGTTGATCTTTTTGTTGATAGGCTCCCAAGTGGCTCAAGAGAAAAGTGCTCACCCCGTCGTTCAGAGATCGCCAGTTTAAATCCAGCTAATTCTTCAGTTAGTATTCCAAGAGAAGGATGGCATACTCTCTCTCTCCTGTCAATCAGAATGACACTAGCCAATCGTCAGTGCCTGTGAGCTCATGTATGCAGAAGAGGGTAGATAGCACTTTCCTTTGAGTGTGTTACACTGCCGGTGACTAAATGAGTGGCCCTGTGAGCAGCAGTTCGTAAAATGCAGTTGGCTTCACATGTTTCTTAGGAAGCACATGCTAGCCTTCACCCTCCCCAATTGGTAGTTGTCATATGATAGAGAAGAGCTGGCTTGTGGTTGGGAAAAGCAAGTGATCAAATAGGGGAGATAATGGGGAATATCATAGGTGGTTACAAATAAAAATAGTAACCGCATGACCAGGATTACAGAGCAGTCTCATGCACATCACTAATTATGACTTGAGGGATTTAGCTGAGTGAGGAACCAGAATTTACACACTTTTAGACCACACCAACTTTTAAGTTGAAATGTATGGATGTATGGAGAATACGTATACAGATATAGATAGTGGCATTGCTACACCCTTATTACAGAACATCGGATTTGCTCTTGCTGAATGAGTGGCCACATAATGACATTACTGCACTGGCTCCATAGTTGCTCTATAGTTTCTAATACTCAGAGACCCAGGACCATATAAAATGGGCTAATAGAACAGCCCTTAAGATGGCATCAGGTATTCCCTTAAGGGGGAAAAACTAGGGCAAGTCAACCAGGATTTTTTTTTAAAGCAATAATGAAACAGGGCCTCAGTGCAATCATGCACAGCAAATTTTTAATGCTGAATTAACACCTACACCTTTGCTTTCTGTCTGAAATTTATAATTATGACTTATACCCATGAAAGTACTTGTAAACAGGACATGGAAGCTCATTTAGATTATACCCCATTCCTGAGTTTGATGATATGAGACCACTGGCTATACAAGTGTTCAGAGTTGTGTCGTGTTTTCAAAGTGCCAGAAATTCAGAACGATGCCACTGTAAGTAGGCAAACAACATTTTCCAAATTCTCAATTTTTTTTATATCAGGCTAACAAAATCAAAATTTCTCACAGCACAAAATTTCTGACAGAAGTTCTAAGCACTGGAAAACAACAGTTTTACATAACTATGTAGTTCAATAACATTTATGTCATGTCTCTGTCTACTCTTATCTCAAACTCCCAGAATCCTCAGTGAGCCACATAATAGCCTCCTGGGTTTCCTTTACTCCTATGAGAGAATGACTCCCAAGTATTCTGTGTCCATGATGAAATCATTACCCGAACCCCGAATGTCCATCCATGTCTCTGGTATCCTGTGTCCATGTCCCAAGTCCCTGCTTGTTATGCTGAATATGCTGTAGTCTTCAGCAAGACCAATGCTTGTATACTCCCTCTACACAGGCCATATGACTGTTCCATAGACCTACTGTCCAACACAACCCCACCTAGATTCAGAATCTATCCTCTGTTGGCTGCCAAAAACAATGCCATGGAGGAATACATCACTGAGGCCATCTAGCAGGGGTATATCTTTCCATCTGCCTCGGCTAGGTTCTTCTCAGACCATGCATTCATTACAAAGGACTAAACTAGGTCACTGTCATGTTCCGTTATCTGCTGCCCTCAGTCCTCTGAACACTGAAACAGCTTTGTAACACCCAAAACTCAGTCTCTTTCAATTCTGTGTAATTCTGTATGAATTGGTCAATGACTGTCATTATCAAGGCATTCATAAATGACATTCTACATCATTTCCTATATTGTTAACGTTCTTCCATGGAAGTCCATGTTAGTCATATCAGGTGTGTCCTAAAGCTCTATGTGAAAACTGAGATATGTGAGATTCACGTTCATGTGGTACTCAAGTCCAAGATCAGTGACCTCACTGGGTGGCATCAAACACCACTACACACAATCTTTGCCAACTTTTATAGCTAATTCATTCTTTGATTCAGCTCTGTTGCCACCCCCTCATATCCTTGCTGAAAAAGGGCACATGCAAGCTCACCTGATACACACAAGAGGATGAGGCCTTCCTCTGGCTGAAAGAGGCGTTCATCGCCGCCGTTGTTTTGTGACATAATGAGCCTGCACTTCCTTTTGTTGTGAAAGTTGAGACTTGGATCTCAGTCCCATGCTCCACAGTGAGTTTCCCACCCACTGTCCTGATCGTCCTGCTCCACAGGCCAGAGACAGGCCACAAAAAATGCACAAAATCTTTTGAGAAGTTCTGTCATATTTGTGTCTGTTCACATCTCAAACCCCTAGAATCCTTAGCAAGCCACATCACAGCCAACATAGAAGGGTATACCAAACTCCATATCTCAGCCTACTACAAGCCATGTCACCTGAGCAGACACATGAACCTTTTCACTCACAGTCTCATTACTGATAATGTATGCCTGTCTCCCATTTATAAACTCCTGTGTGATTCCAAGC
Source organism: Pangasius sanitwongsei (assembly GCA_037576675.1). Classification (NCBI taxonomy): domain Eukaryota; kingdom Metazoa; phylum Chordata; class Actinopteri; order Siluriformes; family Pangasiidae; genus Pangasius; species Pangasius sanitwongsei. The sequence goes on from CM075006.1 coordinate 8,677,137, forward strand.
ATTACTCACATTCTTTCAATCACAGATTGTTGAATTTTTTTGAGTACTTCTTACTCAAAGACCATTTGTCTAGTTTTGATTGTGATTTTGAATTTGCCCTTGTTTACAATGAGTGACTTGTGATCTACAATAAACACCCTGCAGCTGAATCCAGCTCTGGGACTCATACTTGACAATTTGCAGTTTGTTTAAATTGCTAAAGAACATGAAGAAAGCTTAATTAATGTTATAAAGACGAAAGATTATTCGGTTATTCATCTTATGGTAAATTATTCAGGAACTACTATGACTTATTCAGTAACTACATTGAAACTAATAGGAAAGGTATGTAGTTGTGAGAATGACAAATGTAAGTCTGGACTGACCAAATGGCTCCTGGGAATTTATCCCAGTATAGTTTATCAGAGAATATGAAGGCAGAAATGAACACCCCTGTTTTAGATAAACAGCAGAAACATAGGCTACCATGTGTATTACCAAATACAACATATATATAGTCTATACACTGCATGTAACAAACAAAGTCCGTGATTTTTAAATAGGTCAGAATTCTGGACCTTTAATAAATACATTAATGCCATTTGGATATTACATTTTTACATTTTTACTTGTCATGGGACAAGTTATTGTCATAAACATTTTACAGTTGCCTGCTTATTATGTCAAATCAATTAGCTGTATAAACAGGCACTTTTCACACACAATCCACAATCAGATGATTTATGCAGAAGAATAATTCTGCCATTGAGGTGCTGGTTACCATGAGAACATGCCTGCTGAGACACTCAGCCGTTGAATGACTAGTGATTCATTTCCAAGCCATGGGGACGTTTTGGAAAACACTAGGGAGGCCTATGAAATGCACGTAAACATAAATACAATAGGTTTTTTAAAAAAATTGAAAGCTATTTTAAATAACCTTGTTTGTTACATGCAGTATATAGACTATACATGTTTTGTTTGGTCATACACATGGTAGCCTGCAGTTTATCTAAAACAGGGGTGTTCCTTTCTGCCTTCATATTCTCTGATACTGGGATAAATTGTATACTTGGATAAATTCCCAGGAGCCATTTGGTCAGTCCAGACTTACAGTTGTCATTCTCATAACTACATACTTTTCCTATTAGTTTCAATGTAGTTACTGAATGATATTTGCAGCCTTAGAAATTAGAAAGATTGGAAGTACTGTATTGTGTATTCATCCACCATTTATGTGATAATATAATCGATGTTTTGGTGAACTCATAACAATAGCCAACTATAACCAGCTTTCATGCACTGCTATGTCACAAGTTAATTACATGGACTTACAGTATATGAGCTCACAAACACAGGCCAATTCTCTCTCACTCTCCATCACCCCCTCTTGTAAGCAGGAGAAAGACAGTATTGAACCAATAAGCAGCACCTCATGACCATAGATTTTGGTGGAGCAGGACAACAATAATAACGACATAGCCTCAAATAAAATGAAATCGAGAGGCTATCACACTTGACTTATGCTACAGTCTACTATCTAGTGAATTTTTAGTGTAACCCTGTGGTATGTAGTTGAGAGTCAACAGCGTAGTCACCCATCACCTTGCAGCTTCCTTTGAGTGGTTATAGATGTAACTTTGTGTAACTGTGTTCAGTACAGCTGATGCTTTTCCCGTTGCCTTTAAACAAGGTTTCAGCAAAATTGTTTGCCTTACTCGTGGTTCAGATACATACAAAAGTAAAACAAACATTTAAGTAAATTACAAATTTGTACAGAATTTGTACAGAAAAGCTGTAGTTTTTTACAACTGCAGTGGGGTCCAAAAGTATGAGACCACATTGAAAATCTGGGATATTTTTTTCCATTTAAATTGGAAATAAACAGAAGATTTTCGAATTCTGAGATACTTAAAATAAAGAAAATAAATGTTTGATATATACAATATCTTGAATATATAAATATATTAAATGTATGTCGCTATTTAAATGTAAGCAAATTTGTTTTATTGACCATGTTAACTGCTGTTTTCCTTGAGTCTTATCCTGTCCACCAAAGCAAGTGTTCAGACACTAGCATGGTGTTGATCTAACATGAATAACGCGAGACATACCAAATACTAAGAAATTTTCAAATTCATATAAATTTTCTATAAAATTTGACTTTTCACTCAAGTTATTGCTGATAATATCATTTGTAATTAAACACTTTGTATTAAAGCATTTTCTTTAGTGGTCTCAGACTTTTGGACCCCAGTGTATGTACTGTAGAAAATGTCAGCATTTCATGAAGCGTGTTCCCAGTCTGCCACACACACACAAGACAGTTCAGGCAATGAAACATTATATATACCAAACTGCAGGAGTAGCACTAGGGTCTGGTTATCATGAACATAAACACCTGTGCTTCTGATCTGATGAAAATTTTAAGAATGAGGAGCTGCACACAATAAAAGTATCATATGTGATAGACCAGGAGAAGCCACTGGGTCTAGCAAACTGCCATCTTGGATGGCTGCAGTGATGTAGGAATCTACAGAGGTAGGCAATACTGTAATTTCTTATGTAAGTTTTTAAATAAGGCATACCTGTCAGACTACTTTTTATGTAGGTTCAACAAGACCAGTATGTTCTAGCCTATGTAGGGGCCGTATAGAGTAAAATAGGAAGCCATTTTTAATTAGTCCTGTCTTTTGGAGGGGTACAAACACGAACGCGAAGATGGCAGATTACCGTGAGTAAATAAATGAAGCAAATGTGAAGAAAAAGAAAGTGGACTTCTAGCCAAGGCATGTGTTTTAGGGACATGGCTTTGGAGGATGGGTTGAAGGATGTGCTGCATTTCATTGTATTTTAAATTTCAAAATAGCCCCAGCTAACTTACTGTAATAAATCATTGACTACACCTTTAGGATGCTGGCAGGAATATCCCCAAGGGAAATGTGAAGGTAGTTTATAAATAAAAAAAAAGGAATCTGATACATTCTGTATTTTAGCTATGCTTTTAGCTACTCCGCACATCTCTGGAAAGCACTGGGTTCACAGAGTAAGTGAACAATCGCATTATGAACTCATTACCTTTTCTACAAGCCATAGTTTGCTCTACACAAAGCATGACCCTACTCTAGATGAAAGGTTTGGCGTGAAGCTGCTGGTCATTGTGCAGTTGGACTGAAGGCTTTAAGAGCAGTGTGATGGAGAATGAACAGGAACCTTTCATTGCCGGCCAGTGGATTTAAAACCATCACACACACACGCACACAGCTGTTCTTATCATTGTTAACACTGACAACAAAACCTTTAAGTCCTGAGATGCCAAACTGACAGAAAACAACTTTCTCATTTTTTTCCATTTCCCATCCCTCCTGTCATCACTCACCTTTTCTGGTCCTTATACTTTCACATAGCTATTATCCATCTCTCTCAACATCACTTGTTCCACAAATACACCAGATCTATTTTTACCCTCTATGGCCCTGTTGTCGCCCACGGATGGCTAATATGATATGACGTGCTCCTGTCAGTTGGAGGACCTTCGTGCTAAAGCAGCATGGCCATGTCGCACTCTTCAGCAAGAACTAATAGAAACCCCTCAAGGCTTTCTCTGCCATACCAAGGCTCCTGCTGAGCATACAATATATCCTACTGAGTCTGGATGAAACAGAGAAGCAGCCTTGCCCATACCTGGAAACTCAGCACATCATACGTGAGAAAACGGAGCTTAGAGGTCCACTGGTGACAAATACGAGAAGGTTGGGTTAAACATGTAATATGTAATATGTAATAGCTTTCTCAGGAGGACCATTTTCATGCTTTTTTTTTTAACACACACTTATGTGAACTCATATTGATAAGTAAAAATTAATCAACACACTCATACTGTATAAAATTTTATACCACAACACTGTTGAATGCTCAGTGTGTTGAATAATTTTCCGAAACAGCACTGCTTGGGCAGTAGTTCCAGCTGCAGGGTTTATATTAATGCGCTCGGTGTAATATGCAGTTGTTTCTATAGTAACAACTTGCACAGGCACTTGAATGTCAGCTGCTTCACATGATCAGATAATACAATTTGTGTAGGTTTTCTGTGGAGATTTATTTATTTAGCATTTTTTGGAAGGAGTCTCCAGTGTCAGTGCTTTGCAACAGTCAGAGGTGAAGTTTTAACTTAAGTTAAGTTTTAATTTAAGTTTTAATTTAAGTCTTCATGTTGTGGTTTTTCAGTAACAAGCAATTTTTTTTGTCTTAACTTTACTAAAGGAATAAAAGACATGGCATGGGAACAGTTGCTTATATAAAGTAAATGATAACAGGAACTAACTTGTTTCGCAGATGTTCCACAACATTACATTTAACTATTAAAAAAAATTACATTAATTATATTATTTTAATTAGTAAAATAATGGAAATGTTGGCAATTTGCTGTGGTGTAAGAGGAAAAAATACTTCACTACTTGCTATTATAGGAAACTAATCATCATCGAGGTGGTACCAGTAACTCATTTTTGCATTGGCCACATCATACCACACAGTCATCAATTAGTTTTCTATAACAACATGACCTGAAGTTTTTTGTTCATCAATTAATGACTGTTAACAAAGAAGTTGTGTGCTGTTGGCATGCTAGAGTTGGTGATAATACAATACGTTATCAATATCACAATACATTCGGTCAAGATACACTTTTCCTAAAGTACTATGGATATGGACAGTATTTCTATAACACTGGCCAACTGAACTGTGACTCTCAGCAAAAAGTAACTGACTTTTTTCCTCCTGTTTTTGGATAAATAGTTTATTTTTTATAAACACTGAATTTTAAAAAAATCCACTTTATAAATGCTGCAGTACATTATTGCTGTTCCTAGCAAAAAATGTTGTGTTCCTAGCAAAAGTGTAGCAACTTGCCACACCAATTTGCATTGTGAATAAAGAAGGGAAGGTGGATTCAAACATCAGATGGCATGGTGATTTGAATATATGGGGTTTTTTAAATCAGGAAAATTAGTCTAGTTAGCATAGAAAATTAGTCTAGTTAGCATAGCTAGCAAGGTTTCTTTTTCATAAATCCCAAATATTGTTAAGTCGCTCAGGGATTGCCTAAAAGCAACTTCATTTCACATGGAGGAAAAAAAAAGTTCATTGCATTCTGACAAGAGGAAGAAACAAGCTAGAAAAACACCGACTAATGTGATAATGTCCAAATGTCATTTCTGAGGGTTATAATGAAAAAAATCTTGGATAAATGACAACTTTACATGACAGACAATAGACTGAAAAATAAAATGAAGGCATGTAGTGAAGAAGCATAGAAAGACAGAGAGAAAGAAAGTTTATGTTGTAGAAATCTCTAGGATGTGGTTAGTAACAGGTTGATCTTGTGTTTTAAAGATTTCCAGTATAGGTTTGAAGGATTATATCATTGTTACTGACAGTCTCACTATAAGACAGAAGAAGCTAAAATCATTAGCTCCATCTGAGTATGTGTCTGTAACATTTCACAAACCCTTCACCCTGATAATCCTGATAATCAATAACAGTTTAGAGACAGTCATCGTGGGTCCCTACACTGAACTGCTACACTTTCAGCTAATGCTCAGCAATAGTGTAAAGACACGAAGCAATGTAGAGAAGCCCAATAGGTCTGGATCATTATACAGTCATATAGTCCTGGACATTAACCAGCATTGTCAAGCAGCTGGTTGATATAAATGTAAATATAAATCCTATTAGACAAGTATATCTAACCATACACACACACACAAGCCTCTGCACAGTTACACACACTTGCTGATGAGAGTTCCTGTGTTGGAATAGAGTCAGCAGGATTTGCCTGTTGAATTTATGGAAGTAAATTTGCTCTCTTGGCTGAATGCACAATTGCAGTGTATTCATCAATGCAGACAATCGGAGAGTTAAACTGACAAGCGCTTAGTTAGCGAGAACACATGATCATACACAACACACAGCCACTACCTCCTTATCAAATTTAAGCTTTATAGTATTAAGTTAGACAAGGAGCTCATATAGGCACATGGGGATAGGAGAATTCTCCATTTCTGAGAGAAAATAGATTTGTATCTACTATATGAGCTGAGCTCATTTGCTTCCACTTCAGGTCTGATAAAAACATATGACAGTGCTAAATGGGAAATTAAACACTGATAAGTAAGCATTAAATTTGCTGAAATTAAATTTCAATATTTATTCAAATGTTTGAGTGTCAGTGATTGACACCGGGTGTTAAATGATCATCGATTTAAACCTGACTAAAGTATTAAAATACAGTATACAGCAAAAGTGAGTACACCCCTGTGTAATATCTTTTTAATGTCAAATGATTCACCTTACAGTGATTGTAATACTTCTCATTTGAACAGTAGGGTATTTGCTCTTATGTAAAATTAAAAACTAACAGTTTAGATTTACTGTATTTAAAAATACAGGCCCCACAGTAGGAACTCAGTGCGACAAAAGTCAGTACACCTTTCATTACTGAGATTCTTTCATTTTTTCAATACTTCATATGTCCACCTTTATTTCTGATGGCAGACTCTATCCTCGTCAGCATGGAGGATACCAGTGTGGCACAAATTTCTGGAGAGATGTTCTGCTTGGCCGGGTCATAGTTTTGGCCAGGTCATAGTTTTCACTTTTTTTCTTCTTTAGAACTCGTGTGTGATTTTGGCAGTGTGCTTTAGATCATTATCGTGCTGGAATATTCCTCTTCTGCTAAGCTTCTGGAGACTGGGAGTCATCTTGTCAGCCAGTAGTTTGGTATATCCACAGGCATTCAAGGTGCCATCTATAACTGTCATCTCCCCAAAAGCTTTTGCACTTATGTAGCCCCATATCATCACACTCCCACCCCCGTGCTTCACTGTCAGGACTATGCATTCACCGTGGTAGTCCTGGCCAGGTTCATGCCAAACATGCTGGACCCCATCTAAGCCAAACAAATTTGGTCTGACATCTGACCAAAGAATGTGCTCCCAATATTGATCAGGCTTCTTTTCATGTTCTTTAGCAAGGTTTAGTCACAGGTACTCCGATTTTCATTGATAACCCCTATGCCATGTCTGAAGCACTTGCCCGTCTGTTTTAAGAGCTAGACTGTGCATGCAGCACACTGTCCATGGCATCATTTTGAGTTTAAGATTAACTTTAGTTTAAGATATAAACTTTATTGTCATTGTGCAGAGTATGAGTACAGAGCCAGTGAAATGCAGTTTTCACATATACCAGCTTGTTAGGAAGCCGGGGTCAGAGCGCAGGGTCAGCCATGATATGGTGTCCCTGGAGCAGATGTGGTTAAGGGCCTTGCTCAAGTGCCCAACAGCAGCAGCTTGACAGTGCTGGGGCTTGAACCCCTGTCCTTCCGATCAGTAACCAAGAGCCTTAACTGTTCAGCCACCACTGCCCTTTAGGCATTTTAGGAGGACGGCCACTGATTAGTGGTACTATGGCTCGTTCTATACCTCCTGATTACTGCTGCAACTGTGTTTCGAATGATTTTTAGTTAGTCACCAATCTTCATGTATCCATCCTCCATCTTTGTGAAGACTCACAATCAGATTTTTCAATTCCTTTGGCAATTCTTTTCCATGTGGAGTCATGATGCAGACATGCATATAGAAACAGAACATAGGTCCAAAAGTGAGAAGGTTCTAGTGTTCACAGGTCATTTTATTACCATGTTCACGCAATTAGGCTAATTGGAAATCACAGGTATACTCAATTTTGTTTCAATTATCACAGGTTTTCTAACTTGTGTGTCAGTGATCACAGTTTTCACTTTTGTTGCATTGAGTTTCTACTTTGGGGCCTGTGTTTTCAGTATAGTCTTTCTAATGTTTTTGTTCATATTTGTGATTGTTCATAAGAGGAAATAATCTACATGTCAACTTAGAAATAATGCAATTATTGAGAGGTGATAAAATTTCTAAGTTGACATGTAGACTTAGAAATAATGCAATTATTGAGAGGTGATAAAATTTTGAATCATTTAAGTGATATTGGACAGGGGTGTACTCACTTCTGTTCTATATTGTATATACTGCATATGTACAGTACACAAATATAGTTCACTATAAAAATTCATTCTAATAAAATCCTAAAATGAATGCATAAGTTCATGCAGATACAGGTCAAGAGCTTCAGTAAATGTTCACATCAAACATCAGAATGAGGGGAAAAAAATGATCTCAGTGACTTTAAGCATGACATGGTGCTAAAAACGGCTGGTTTGGGTGTTTCAGATACTGCTGATCTTCTGGGTTTTCACATGTTTTAGGGTTTAGACAGAACTGTGTGAAAAACAAAAAACGTCCAGTTAGTGGTGGTGGAAATGCTTTGTTAATGAGAGAAGTCAGAGGAGAATGGGCAGAGGTTCAAGCTGACAGGAAGACTACCATTACTCAAATACCCACTCTTGACAACTGTGATGAGCAGAAAAGCATCTCAGAATGCACAACACATCAAACCTTCAGGCAGATGGTCTACAACAGCAGAAGACCACATGGGGTTCCACTCCTGTTGGCCAAGAACAGTAATCTGAGGCTACAGTGCACGCAGGCTCACCAACACTGGACAGCTAAAGATTAGAATGTCACCTGGTCTTTTTCCAGTCTTCAACTAGAAAAACCTTTAACCTGTAACTTTAAGGTTTCTAAAGCTATGAAGCAGATCTAAAGTAGTCCGTATAAATATTTCATCATTTTCCACAACATTCTACTTGAAAAGCTTAAATGCTAATACAAACACAATCCTTTAATAAGTGTGTAAAGGCTGTAGTGTCTCTGTAAGCAAAATATTGCCACACTTTAGAGCTGCACTCCTGCTTTAATTATGTTTTTATGAGAATGTATGCATTATTCAAAATACATATAATAAACAGCGGGATTTTTCTTAGTAAACAGAGTGGAGAAAATGAAGCAGAGCCCCTTTTAACTTTGGAGTGCTTTAGTACTGTACTGAAATGGATTTACTTTGTTACTGTACACTGCGGCCTTCATTCACGCACTGAGGTCCACTGAGCATGACGTCAGAGTGACTGAGGGAGTAACAATAGTCAGAGGGAGAAACAAAGCACAGTAAAGGCAGTCTGTCTGTAACCAAGCTTATTTATAGGCATATTATATAGACTGTATATATATATATATATATATATATATATATATATATATATATGCAATAATAGCCTAATCAATCATGCAAGCATGTGTTTAACAGAGCGTGCTCTACTAGCAAAAACACCTTCATTCTCAGACATCCAGAAGAACTGGAGGACAGAAATCGTGGGATTGTTAGCCATGTATATGTGCAACTAGAGTGCAAATGTCATTATCAACAAAAAATGTTCCTAATTGTTTAAAGGAACATTTTGTATGTTGCTCTGCTGCCTGCAAGGTGAATTGGACAAGGAAAGGAAACAAAGTTAAGGAAATGGACAAAGCTGAGTAGGGCTGAAGCTAATTTATAGGCCAGAAAAATGTAAACAGAGGCTTAAAATGAAGATGACATCTAGAGCGACTGGATGAAAATATTGCAAATCACTTACTTTGAGTACCATTGCTGCCTCATAGCTCCAGGGTTGCGGATTCGATCCTGAGCTTGGATTAGTGTGTGTGCAGATTTTCACAGTTTTAGTGGATCTGGAGCCAATTCTGGTAACACTGGACACAAGGCAAGGAGCCGAATGAATTTTACTTATTATAGGTCTAGGAACACATTTAAAAAAATTGCACACTGCAGTTTTAAAAAATCTATATCAAATATTCATCCCGGAAATTGCCTACTGCAGGTGAAGGCAATTTATTGACAGCACAAAGTGAAGTGGATTTCTATTGACCTCTCATCCGTATACATGTACACAATACAACGGGATGAAATCACATATCCAGGATCATGGTGCAACACAATAGATCCACAGATTTCCTGGGACGCAGTACCCACAGGGGTCTATGTATCATAGACAGGGCTTTTTGCATTGGTTTTTGCACCATTATCAAAGTTGTTATATTTATCTTTGAGTTCTTATACTTATTTGCCTGTTTGACCTGTTACTAGAATCGAATGGGTTCAATCCAAACCTTAAACCAGTAACTCAAAAGCAAGTAATGGAGTCATTATAAACGTAGTGATGATTTTAATAAATATATGTTCTATTGGTGGAAATTTAGGAATAAAAAGCTTAATTGCTCGAACAAATAAGCAAAATATTAATAATAATGATAATAATAATACATTTTATTTATAAAGCACTTTACATTTTAAAGAAAATCTCAAAGTGCTACAGAAAAGAGTACTGTGAACATTTACATAGTGATCCTGTTATTTGAATAGTTGAAGTAGGATCATAAAATAAATCTGTATTGAAGGGTCCATGGAATTTGTTCACAGTTAAAGGGGTCCTTGGCTGCAAAAAGTGTGACAGTCTCTGCAATCGACAACACAGAGTCTCTGTTCAGTGGAACAGCAAGTGTGCAAAACCATAGTGCAAGTAAAAATGACAGAAGAGCAGCTTTTATTTATACATTTGACAATTCTCAAGCACAAGGTGTGTTATGCGCATATATGCATGTATTTTTTATTTGTATTCACATCCAATATATGCTCCTGCAGCCGTCAGTGCCATGTGCGTGTGTATGTGAGTGCAGCTTTAGTGTTGTATAATTGTGGAGTCATGTGCCTATTTGAATGTACGGTATAGGAGGTGATGTAATAGGTTTACCCACAGTGCCATGCGGTGAAGATGAATGGAGGAGTGTGAGCGAGGGCGATTGGCGAGAGCTTCATCAATGAACTGGCGCTCAGGCTCATTGTCATTCTGATCAGGTTGTGTGATTCATAACAGCAGCCACCAGGGAGAAAGCAATAAAACAGCATTCCTGTAGACAGCTCAATGCGATGTCTCGCTGTCCCTGTCTTCCTCTACCTCTCCTTTCTCTTTCTCTCCCTCTCACTCTCACATCTTTCTTTCTCTCTCTCACAATTTTGCCTCTTTCTCCCTCCCTGCCTTATCTACTCATTCTTTCTCTTTCTTCCTCCGTTCATGCCTCTCTCTCTCTCTTCAACCTTCAGTCCTTCTATCTGCATTTTCTCCCACTCGCTTTCTCCTTCCATGTCTCTCCAACACTCTCCCACTATCTCGTTGTCCTCCGCGTCTCTTCCAACCTCCCTCTTTCTCTCTCCATGTCTTTCACCTCCCCCCCCCCCCATGTGTCTCCCACTACCTACAAAATCTCACCTCTTTAAGCGAGTTCATCAGTATTCTAATCAGTAATAACTTAGGAATTAGTATTAACTCCTGTGATTTCTCCTTATGTGGAATTTCACAATTTGCAACATTTAAGGAAACCTCATGAGACCGCCAGTTAAGATGGAAATCTATAAACCTCTGTATGTACATATACCTTCATGAATTCAATCATTCGTTTGAAGTGATCGTTTTATCCTAGTGAGGGACCCCTATCCTGGAAATACTGGGTAAGAAGTGGGAATACACTGTGGATGGGACACCAGTTCATTGCAGGTCATCACACACACACACACACACACACATCTAGGGGCAATTTAAAATCACCAATCTACCTACTTGCATGGTTTTGGGAGGTCGGAGGAAACCAGAGAACCCTGTACAGATACAGGAATAACATGTGAAACTCCACACAGACAGTAAGCTAAGCTCAGGATTGAGCCGGGAAACCCAAAGCTGTGAGACAGCAACGCTCCCCGCTGTGCCACTCTACAGTATATATACACCACCGGGGTACATCTTTTGTACCTCCTGGAAATGTGGATATAGTGTACCTTTAAAAATGCCCTAAGGTACATAATTGGACCACTAATTGGATCCACCTTTCGATGCAAAAGATACAGACTAAAAGTACAAAAGGTGACAAATCAGCTGCATCACACACATTACACAGTTTACTAATGTATAATGAGGCTAGAGTAGCAGTGAGTGAACTACAGTACACCCACGGGGGAAATGTGAGAGATTTCAGAACAGAGTGTGAGGAACACACACACACACACACACACACACACACCTGCTTCTTCCTCACTTCTCACCAAGGACAATTCAGTTCTCATATGGACACATTACGCTAGACCAAAGCTGTTGCGTAATAAAACAAGCGGAAGTGGAGTCACCGAGACAAAATCAGACGGGGAAAGAGAAAATGAAAGGCGGAATGCCAGCTAGCTCGCTGCTGAGGACATGGCGCACTGTAGCAGGATGGAGAAGTCATTTATGAAATGCCACAGGAAGTGTAGACATCTGGGATTGAGACAAGCATCAGTGAACCATTATTAAAATGTAAGGCACAACATGTGGAGGTGTTAAAACACATCCCAGAGAGGGCACCTTGGCACTGTGTGTGCGTGTGTGTGTGTGACCTGGGTATATTATTATATATAATAATAATTTTGTTATTATTATTATTATAGATAATAATGTTAGATGTGGACAGTACCCCAGACTTTTTTTTTTCTTTTGAGTTTTTTTTTTTTTTTTTTAAAGGATCGTGGCCAAGCGCAAAGGCTTTGACTCATTTTATTATTAGTATTATGTCTGCCTCTGATTCACAAACTCGATCATGACTGTAGTGAAGCCGCTTGACGTCAAAGCGGGAGAATCGTGGGCGGGGCGTGCGGAGGGGGGCGGGGCCATATCAAAGCCAGGCAGCGCCGCGGCTCAGCTTCTCGCTTTGATAGCAATGCTGACTGAGGAGCGGCTGCTGCGCCTCTGCCCAGGTTTCCGCCTGAGAAGTTGCACGATTGCACTCGATTACACAGAAGGATCAGGATAAGGACCTGATGATTTTCTTTTCCCCCCAGCTCTCCTCTGTCCTGTGTCCTCTACCTCCATCTGTGTGTCGTGTGAGGAGCGCGGGCTGAGAGGGAAACACACTGCAGCTTCATGGCACTAAGGTACGATGGTTGTGATGGTTCGTCTTTGCGTGCTTTTCATTGGCGTTTTTAAGGAACAACTGCGCCTGAGTGACTCTCCTGTATCCCATTTAAGCTGTAATGCCGGAGGCTTGACCTCCCGACAGTCCTTGCCAGCCTCTTTTATTGGAGATCGGGGATCTTTTTGCTTTTACATCAACACCACGCGGGTCAGTGGGAATAAAATTTATGAATGAAGCGAGTTCCGTGGTGCGCGCAGTTGGAGATTGTGGAGGCGCAATGCACGACTCCTGCACAGGAGACCCGGTTTATTTTTAGACGATTTCTAAAAATAGAACCCAAGTGAACGGTGCATATTTGAAAGACCTGCTCAAGGTCCTGACGCACATTTCGGACAAATGAGCACGACAAAACCATTTTGACCTCTAAATGATGTCATTTCCATACTGTGTGAATACGACGTGTTTGCGTGGGAAGGGTGGAGGTCGCTTTGTGTACCACTGATGGGTCAGGATGGGATGATTTACAAAATGATTGATTCTTTTAGTTAATTATAGCACATAAAGATGCTGCAAATACTAACTGTAGTTCTAGTCTTTCTATCTTTGCTAGCAGGAGATCATTATTTGGAGGTTGTCCTAAACAGGTCATTCTGATATGTTCTCCCTTTTTCTCTCTCATTTTCTCTATCCACCGCACCTCTCTCTCTCTCTCTCTCTCTCTACCTTTCTTTTTCTCTCTCAGCTATGATTCACTCTCTTGCAGCAGCAATGAGCAACCAACTTCAAAACACCTCCTCTCTGAACACAGTCGGCGTGTGGAATTTCCAGGACACACGCAACTCGTCACCTGTGCATACTGCAGACCTGCAGCCGCTTACCGTTAGCCCTTGGGACATTGCGCTGTGTGTGACTGGGACACTCATTTCCTGCGAGAATGCGATTGTGATCGCCATCCTGTTCTACACGCCCACCCTGCGGGCGCCCATGTTCGTCCTGATAGGGAGCCTCGCTTTCGCGGACCTGCTTGCAGGCCTCGGCTTGATTCTGAACTTTATCTTCATCTACATGTTCAACACAGAGTTTGTGACGCTGGTGTCAGTCGGGCTGCTCATTGCTGCGTTCTCTGCCTCTGTACTCAACATCCTGGCTATCACCGTGGACCGCTACCTGTCTCTGTACAACGCACTGACCTACAACACGGAACGCACAGTGACTTTCACCTACGTGATGGTGGTGTTCATCTGGCTGGTGTGCATCACGCTTGGTCTGCTGCCTGTGCTCGGTTGGAACTGTCTCCAGGATGAGGCTCGCTGCAGCATTTGTCGCCCGGTCACCAAGAACAATGCTGTGGTCCTTGCAGTGACTTTCCTGCTCGTGTTCGCGCTCATGATGCAGCTGTACCTGCAGATCTGTAAGATTGCCTTCCGTCATGCGCAGCAGATTGCCGTGCAGCACCAGTTCATGGCTATTTCCACCACTAAAGGGGTCTCTACACTTTCTGCCATTCTGTGCACTTTCGCTGCATGCTGGATGCCCTTCGCCATGTATTCAATTGTGGCAGATTCTAGCTACCCAATGATCTACACATATGCCACAGTACTGCCAGCGACATGTAACTCGGTCATAAACCCAATCATTTACGCCTTCAGAAACCCAGACATTCAGAAATCCCTGTGGCTAGCCTGCTGCGGATGTGTCCCAGCCAATTTCTCCCAACGGCCAAGGACATCAAGTGACGTATAGGTCAGATCACCTATTATATGAGCTTTCACTTTCATAGTTGGTGATGGAATTTGTCCACCTCCCCCAACAACCACCAAAACAAAAAAGAACAAGAAAAACACAGAAAACAAAAAGTACATATTTGATCATGTTATATGGTTACTGAGGTAAAATATCTCAAAGCTCTTTACAACTTGTGGGGATCAGTGTCTACTGTAGTATAAAACAATGTTTTTGGTGCGGTGAATTTCATCATATCTAGCCAATAGGCAACAAATGTGCACAATACTAATAGAAAAGCAGTATAGCTAAGGTTCAATGAAAAGACAAATCCTTTGTATCGTAAATCAAAGGCCTAAATTCTGGCACCCTAAACATACACACACCTAGCCATATATATCAATCAAAAATGGTGCCAAGGAAATTAGTCTGCTTCTGAATGTCTTTCTTTATTAGTTGACATCAGAGTTGGTCACTGTGCCTTCAAATGGCCTTCATATATAGAATAGCTTCATGGAGACATGAAAGGCTCTAGAAATGAAACAAAGTGGCATTTGACCAATTTTGCAACTGTCTTGACAAAAATTTAATATTTGCCTGTTAACCTTGGTTGTCAGTCTAGAATCCATGGAAAGTCTTGGTATGATATAGTATAACCATACTGCCATAGATGCAGTACATTTATGTGCACTGCCTTCAGCACCATGGACAGCAGCCAGTGCACTGACCAGGCCATTCCTGAAGCCCCACGTTCCTTTATAGCGTAGGAATGACGTTAGGGTAAAAAAAAAGCGAAATCCACATGCACTTTGCAATCTCTCTTTAGTCCAGATCTTTATTTTATAACTTTATTAGGGACAGATAAAGACAGGGCAGGTTGAGCTACATCCTCATGGTTTCTCAGGATAGTTAATGGTTCTTTAAGTCCAAATTACACTTTGGACTGGATTGGAACTCACAACCAACCAATCAGAAGCCCAAAGCCTTAACCACTGATCCATGATGTCCCCGGTGTAGAACCCTCTCTGAAAAGGGAAAGTGTATGCTGCAGTGTTTTACATGACAGTCTGAGGAACGCTTAAAGTTTCTAGACTTAATCTATTTTCCAAGAGTGCAAGAGAGCATGATACTGAATAAAATGTTTAACTGCAAATTGGATAAACCCTAGTAGATACCGTCAGAGTAGAATTAATAAGCTACTTCATTCAGCTCAATATTATTTCTAGAATTGGAATTGAAAAGTGGGCTTAAATTAGATTTGACAAAACCATGCAAAGACCTTCTCTTGTTCCCCAGTCTAATCCAAACTGACACAAAAGTCACAAGTATTATAATGAACAAAGTTATTGGATTTCTGTTCAACTGTAAGAAGCTCCACACACTAAAACCTGCCCTGTCTTTTTAACCTAAACTTTTTATAGTAATAGGCTTCTGCTTATGTTCTGTTTAAAATTATGCATTGAATTTGACACCCAGATTACACTCTGCACTTACAGTGTAACACCAGGTGTAGATCATCAACAAATGAGACAACTTTCCTATGAAACCATGGAAACTCTGATATGCACAAAACATGAGCATAGTGTAGATATAAATATATTAATAGCTTATATCGGTATCAGGTAACTGGGGCAGCAGGCACTGGACTGAATGTTCTTGAATTGAGGTTAATGAACATGGACCATGTGCTGTCGCTCAAAACTGCGGCTGTGTCTTAAATCCACCCATAATTGCATATGTAGTAGACTAACTGGAGATTCAGCCATTTAACGTGGTGTCCCATGTAAAAAAAAAAAAAAAAATCTAGGGCGCTGGAACATTCGTCCCCTCAAGCGTCACATGCCCTTCAAAATATATGGGACTAACAGCTGCGCTAACCAATCCCAGATTACACTACCGAAAACAAGAAAAAAAATTAAGATGGTGGTGGAGACATTCATATGTATAAATTATTAATAGAACATACACATTTGTATTGTGTATTTTAACTTTTGATGTTTTTTTTTTTTTTCAAATAGTGATGTGTACACTTTGTTGTCAATCAGTTGCATGGAAATAGGTGTAACAACATTTCATTCTGGAAAGAGTGGGGGGGGGGGGCGTAATCCTTTTCACTCCCTTGTCTAAAATGTATGATCTTGTTCTGGGCCTTATTTTATTATTAACTGCAATAATCTATCAATGTGCACTGTCCATTGATAATGCTAATCTCAAGGAGGCCATCGACAGAGCTAATTCAACATTGAACTGACAATGAACAGAGCTAATTTAACCTTGAACTGAACTTACCTAGAGCTAATTTAACCTTGAACTGAACTTACCTAGAGCTAATTTAACCTTGAACTGAACTTACCTAGAGCTAATTTAA
>CM075006.1:8694135-8704252 GCA_037576675.1 Pangasius sanitwongsei
AGAGCTAATTTAACCTTGAACTGAACTTACCTAGAGCTAATTTAACCTTGAACTGAACTTACCTAGAGCTAATTTAACCTTGAACTGAACTTAACTAGAGCTAATTTAACCTTGAACTGAACTTAACTAGAGCTAATTTAACCTTGACACTTGAACATGCCAAATAGGTCAGAGAACAAGTTCTGCTCTTAAAATCAGATCTGTGAAAATGTCTAGGGGTCTGGAGTTTGGTGGAGGCCCTGAACATACACACACACGCACACACACACACACACACTCTGACTAACCTCAGCCACATTAGTGACCTACACTTTATCTGATGGACTTTATTTTGGAGCTGTCCTACAGTCTAAACACTCAGAAAAGATGCTCCATTTGATTTCTTTTTTAAAGTGTATGTGTATGAGAGCTAGAAAAAGAGCTAATTGTGTGTTTATATCACTTACTTGCATCTTGAGAGGGCATCAGTGGCCAATCATGTGTGCTCGCTTCAAATCTTAATGTTTTTGATGCCAGTCTGTATTGTTAGGTATCATATTTCCACAGAACTATACTCAATGGCACGCCATAGATTCCGTTTCTTCAGGGGCACTAGGGTTATTTTTCATATGCAATGCTGTATAGATACATTCTATTTTTATACACATCAGGGCATGTGTTTTACAACATGGTGGTGTCAATGTGTGTGTATGTATATAATATCCATATTCTTGTAAGTGGTTTCTTAAAAAACAAGCAAAATGAGTGTTGCTGATGCAAAAAGTGCCATAATTTTAGTAGTGTCTTACTTACTTACTTATTGATTTCATGTTATTGTTAGTAAAGAAGACAAGCAAGGATTATAATTTCTATCATCACCTCAGTTAGAGACTATGTAGAACATAAAATAACATAATGGAGAAGCTTCACCAGTATTGTAGTAATTTGTAAATATACAGTGGGGTCCAAAGTCCAAAAAAATCTGGGACTTTTTCATTTAAAATTGGAAATAAACAGATTTTAGACTTTTGAAATATTTAAAAAAAAAAAAAAAAAAAAAAACAAAGAAAGTAAATGTTCAATATCTTGAATATTTAATATTCAAGCTTTTGCACTATTTCTAGGTCCCTATTTAAATGTAAGCAAATGTGTGATATTGTTAACTGCTTTGTACAAAAGGTCAGATTTTCCTCATGCCTCATCTCTTCTACTGAAGCACGTGTTCAGACGACACTCCGATGGATTTGATCTAAAATGGATCATATGGTTTTGCACAAACTTGTGGAGTCCATGCCGGCTCGAATGCACACTGTCATTAAAGCAACAAGGGGACGTACCAAATACTAAGAAATTCTGAAATTCGTGTAAATATTTGAAAGATTTGAGATTTCTCTCAAGTTGTTAAGTTAAGTCAAGCTGTCAAGATGAAAACTGTTGTATTAAATTAGTAAAGAATGCAAAATAGAAACATTTTCACTAGTTCCCTCAGACTTTTGGACCCCACTGTTTGTGGTACAAACTTCAATTTACTGGTAATTCTTTTCTTCTTAATACCTAGAGCCTATCATGCATTTAAAATTCTCTTGCAATTTGGTACACTCCTAGAAAAAAGAGTTCTTGAAAGGTTTAATTGGGATCTACATAGAGCCAGTAAGCTTCCCACACAGACCAGGAAACTAACTTTTGGGTTGTAGAGATGTTGGAGATTAGAGATATTGGCAATTTAATCAATTTTTGTTTTTTGTCAAATTGCCTCTAACTGTTAAAGTAAGATTCTTGGCCATGCTGAGTGATGAAAACTACCAAACTCTCTAGTAATAGGTAGATGTCAGGCCAATTATCCCTTTACAAGAATGTAAGTCTTAATATATGACCCAAGATTTTAAAGACTCACTCAACTGTGATGATCTTCCTTCAGATTCCCATCAATCCTGATTCATTTATCAGTGCAGTACCAAAATTCATAATTCAGTTTTACACTTAAACTCTAAAACTGTCATCATTTTGATTAATTTCTGTAATGGATGGTTTGTTAACTCTGTGACAGTCACTGTATTTGGAACCATTAACGTTTTCTCATCATTAGTGGGTGGTCCCATGTAGCCGCATTCTGATTTAATAGATCAGGACGCCCTCGGGAAACTGGGAATAGCCTTTGTGCATGGTTTGGACGCCTTCTTTCCACATGGTGTCCTACTGGCTCCATCCTTCACTCTGGAGTGTCCTCTCTGAGTCAGACAGTGGACAGATGGATGTCCACCTCCTGCCACCTGCTCAGCACTGACCTGTCTAATCACTGCTAGATAGCACTACAATCTCACAAGGAGGTGTAAATTTGAGGCACCACAGTCTATCCTAAAGACGAAAGGGGGAAGGGAAAGAAATAGCAAGAGTTTTGTATACCTCAGACTTGTGGTTTGTGGTCCGCCTGGATGACGCTGCTGCTTGCATTTCCAGACAGGAAGAGAGGACGTTTGAATGACAGCGCCCAACCACACGGATGCTTTATTACACCTAAATCTGGCCTTCCTAAAAATAGTGTCTAAAAATGTGAGGCGCGAAATGTTAAATTTATCCCAGAGCACTTGAAATCCCTTTTCTGGGCCATTAAGCAGAGCTCATCTTCTTTCTTCAGAGAGCGACATTAGAGGAAGAAGACTTCCAGAAAAAGTGAATCATTAGTCTCCTAGAAATAAACATAGATCTAATGTGACTATTACTTCCATAGATACGCACATTAGTCCTGTCAGTGACTGATGTCCATTTTTAGCCAGCAACCTTTTCTTTTCACTCTTCCACATGCGTGGGGTGAAAATGGAAACCGTGTGAAGACAAAAAAAATCAGCACAAATCATGGGTCCATTCTGGATGGAAATTGTAAGTCTTACAGGATAAACAAGTGGCCGGTTGTGAACGATCACTGGTTTAAACAATACTGTGATGTAAATTATCAGTTAGTGTCTGTATTATTTATGTTTGTTTCTCTCTTTGTATTGTGAATTCAAATCTGATGACAAGTATGATGCACTTTATGAACGGGACATGCTCCACATTGCACTGTACATGTGGAATGTATCCCCGAATGAAAATGATTTATTTTTTAATACTGTACATATATGATGAAAGAAAAAAAAGTACATGAAGAAAATACTTTGTGAAATAAAACACAACTACCACCTGCAGGCTCTGTGTTGGATGGCGTCTTGAATGTGAGATAGGACATGGGTATAGGGATGTGTGTGAGATATACTATTTAGCATGGTAGAGTACAGTCTGGGATATTAGGTACTGATTTTACTGTTGGGTCTTAGGGGTTAGATTTTGGGGTTTAAGGGTTAAATGTTTAAATGAGGCGTAGCAATACTTAATTTGAGTAAGGAATAAACACTTTGGGGGTGTTGTTACAGGATAACAATCAATGAAGGGAAGAGTTACTGTTACCACCCTGAAGTTGATTGTTTTCCTAACACCACATCCCAAAGTGTGTTATTCCACAGCAATTTGCCAATGATTACAATTTTTAACGTATTAATGAACAACTGTTTGAGCTTCTTAACAATTTAGTTGCATTTAATGTTATGGAACATCAGTGAAACAAATCAGTTCCTGTTAACTTGTTCCTGTTCACTTATAACAGCTATAAACAGTCGTTCCCTCACCATCATCTCTTTTTTCTCTCTCTTGACCTTAATAAGACAAAAAAAATGCAGCTTGTCCTGTTACCCAGAAATCAGAAATGCCTCTATTTTGAGGATTTCCCCATGGTGTTAAACCTCCTGACTGTTACAAAGCCCTGACACTGGAGACTCCTTCCATAAATGTTAAAGAAATGTCTCCTTATAGAAAATGTCATCATATCATTAATTATACAGGATTTCCCAAAAGTCTCCATACATAGGGGAAATGAACACTTTTTAGCAAAATGTCTTCCAAAAATGTTCATACTTAGTTTATATTATATATACATTTTTCAGATAGCCTTTAAGAATGCCTTTGACAAAAGAAGAACGTATTGAAATCATTCTCATGGGTGGATCGGGAAGCTGTCGCAAGGTTGCGATGGAATTTAACAGGAAACATGGCAAGCACATCACACACGACATTGCTGCCAAACTTATTAACAAATTCAAAAGACTGGATGTGTTGCGGACCAACCGAGAAGTGGACGTCCACAAACATCCACTGATGAAGACACAACCGAAATGGTGCTGGCGTACATAGTCCCCTATGTATGGAGACTTTTGGGACACACTGTATATTTTTCTTTGTTAACCAACATGTTTTTTAATCCATTTATCATTAGGCTTAGATTATGTGTTGCATCTGCCAAACAAGTCCAAACTAAAGCTGTTACTACAGAAATGATAATGTAGTAGAGTGAGTGCATTAATATAAACCTGTGATTTGAAGTAGAGCTGACAATATTGTCAGAGCTATTGTTGTTGGAAGTTAATCAACATCTTCTGACTAATCAGATTTGAGAATTCAACAGCATTGTGGTATAAGTTAATAATAAAAGACTGTATGTGTGTGTGTGTGTGTGCGTGTGAGAGAGAGAGAGAGAGAGAGATGTATCCACGCCCGGGCTCAGGTTGATCTTCAATTCAATTCAATTCAATTTTATTTGTATGGCGCTTTTAACAACGGACATTGTCACAAAGCAGCTTTACAGAAATAAATAGATTAAAAATATATATATTGTAAATATGTGAATTTATCCCTTTTTTCTTCATCTTAAAAGGTCCACACATGAATAATTGAAGTGTTCCGGTTTACGTAACCTGCATCGTGGGTAGCAATTCACCAAAACTCCTACGCAACTCCAGCTTCAGTGCTCACGATCTCAGCAGCTACCAAATCCATGTCCTGTGTCCAAAATGTGCTTTAACCCCCTGGAGGCAGCTCACACTACCTCTTTAACATTTAAAAATGTTAAATGCATATTAAAAGTTCCATTGTATAGACACAGTGATACATTAAGTCAGTGATTCTTAAGCTTTTTGTAGCCAGGGTCCCCTTTAACTGTAAAATAAATTCCACAAACCTTCCTCAGTATGGATTTATTTCATGAACAGTATTGAAATTTGCCAAATAATATTTAATAGAGCCATAGAGCTTTGCTTTCTACTCCTGAATTTTCCTTTGACTTTGGTGCTTGGACCCCTAAATATAACAACTTTGTAATGTGGGTTGTGATTTTCAGCATTGTAACAAAATAATAAGAAGCATGGACCCTTTGGCTATGCTTCGCGGACTCCACTTTGAGAACCACTGCATTAAGACAAAAAGAGGAGGACATATTCTTGCGTGTTTTACTGAGTTTACCATGTAGACACAAGGCGTGCTCACATACATGCGTGCACATGCAGGACAGCAAACCTTGCGTGCAATAATGACTATGCTTACATGCACAGCAAATTCTGTTTAAGGTCTATATTCGGTTGCAGCCATATTCCGAATACAATGTTTATATGCGTACAGGCATCGGAATATTCCTGCATACATGGCTGTAAGCATGCCGATCTACACATGCGCTTTTCCTTTCTCGCTCTTATTTCCCAAGAGGTTCACTATGCTGCCCTTGGTTATAGAGTATGCTCAGTGATTAGTTTTATTACTACTTTTTCACAATAATGTAATTAGGACGCTTCTCACCATCAAAACCGCCTGGCAACACCTCCTTGAAATGGAAAGAGTCAGGTAAGCATCTGTTAATCTAAGCATCCGTTAGTACCCACAATTCCTTGCGGCCTGAGCGTGCACATATATCTCCTTTCATTGGATTTTCTGAATAAGGCGTTTACATGCAACAAATTTCTGATTAAAACAGGAATATTCCAGGGGTGGGAATCTGAATCGGGCAATCAGATTGTGCCGTTTACATGACACCATACTAAACAGAATACTGCCAAATTCCTTCACCTCTAGATCTGACTCACACAGCACAGAGGCTGTGCTCTATAAAGAAGTGATCATGACTGCGCCCTACTCCCTCCAGACACTCCACACTCCACAATTCTGAAGCGTGCCCTCGTGTGAGCGTGAAATTACCGGCCATTTAAGGATGTTTTTATGAAGATTAGCATGTGTCCTGACACCAGTGTGATGTAAGTGAGCTAAGTAAGAGAAACCTCCACACTCTGCCACTGGCTTCATTTAGTTGTTCACTTAGCCTGATTTTGTACATTTGCAGATGCAAACGCACGAGAGCTGGGATTTTCCCTCAGGTAGCAATAAACCAAACAAACAAAAATAAAAGCTATATTAATAAGAGCTAGCACTATTTTCCACTGTTTTACTGAGTTTGCTTACATTATAATATTAGAATGAAAGCTAGAGACTCTTCACACACAAGAAAATATCGAATTAGCCAAAACATTGCAGTGTTCATTCTTTACCGCGAAAACGCAGCGGACCAAACCATTTAACAAACCAGGGGAAATATCAACTCATCTGATGAGTTGCAAACGGCCTACATTTCGACCATCATGATCAAACTGATGTATGAACTGTTTTATTTTGCTTGTCAGTGGACTAATAAACACTCCTGGGCCCGACAGAGACCAAGACAGGGACAGAGACAGAGCCAGCAACCCTCCCCTGTTACTTTTACTTGGACTTGACCAACATTTCAGCTAGCCAGTCTGTCACCGCGGCCGTATTTGAAGTGCCCCATCACTACAGAGATTACAGAGAGGTACGAGCTCTGCTATGAGCCTTATACAGCTTATACTGAGGGAGGGCGACTGCACACAAAATGAAGTGGAAACTGCACTTTTTAGCAACATGCCCTAATTGTATACAAATTAGGGAAACATTTTTTCTCCACTTAACAACCCATGAAAAGGACTTCAATCTGATGCCAAACAAGAACAAACCCCGACAGAAGAGTAAGCGGTGGAACAGGAGCACCAGCCACACAATAACACCAACACTGCAAACATGCAGAAAAAAGAACAAATCGTTGTATTTTCTTCCCCATCTTATTACTATTATTTTATCGAACTTCTGTTTTTATTGTGTGTAAATGTGTATATCTGCAATTTAATGTTACCAGCATTGGCAGTGTAAAGCCTTTTACCATGCTAATCAAGCTACTTGAATCTGAATTAGAGAGAGAGAGAGAGAGAGATGGGTTTCATGTAATTGTTATGATTGTTCTTTGTTATTATTGTTTTATATTTTTCTTAATTAGTAAATTCACTTTTATTCTGTAATTTTACTCATTTTATCCTTCTTTTTTTTTTTTTACAATTCTGTATATCGTGCCTTTATTTTGTCCTTAATTTATGTACATTGTTTGCACTATTTTTATTTTAATCTATTAGTATTTTATCTTATTGACCCTTTCTTTGTACTTGCTTTGGCAATACAAATGTACAATTATTTGTCATGCCAATAAAGCGCTTGAAAACCGTAAACAGAGAGAGAGAGAGATAGAGCGCCACCTGCTGACTGACACACACACACACACACACATACACACATACACACATACACACACACTCTCTCTCTATTTGATTTTGTACAGTACAGTATTTCCTTTTACTTGTATTAAGCCTATTCATTCAGAAAGCATTTCTTCCTTAGCGACCGGACATGAGGTCATAATTGTCATACATATCCATTATTATGAATTATGGGGAAACTGCGTCCCCACAAAGCTCTGAAAACCAGAACAAGGACGCGCGCGCACACACGCGCTTTCGAACACCCACACATGCGCAGTATTGATGAGTCACCGGGCGCGAGATCCTCCTACACTCGATAAAGAGATGAGCTCGCGCAAGGCGACAGTTGGCTCCGTGCCAATGCGTGTAGCTATACCATCCTAAACAGTTCAAACTCACCCTGGCAAGACTATAGCATGCAAAACTCCGCACTTCCTGCTGGTTAGGTACTATTTAGGGTCACCCCAGGAATTACTGGCACCCTTCATGAAAATGAGCAAAATGAATAACATGCATAATGAGTGATATTTTGAGCTTAAAGACACCCATAATTAATATTTGGTGAAGCCATGCCTGGAGAGAATAACAGTTTAACAAGGATGGAGACACTTGTAGAAGGATCTTGGAGCACATCTCCATGCATTTTCAGCTCGTTTATATTCTCAGGTTGGTGCATGTGGATGTCCTGGTTAGTTTAGACCAGAGCTTTTCAAATCCTATTAAATGGCAAAACATCGATTCTGTGTCCTGCCACTATGCTGTATTTATCTAAATCTAAGTATTGAGTCATTATCTTGTTGAAAGAGCCGTCTATGGCCAAGTCCTAACCTCCTGACAGAGTCAGCCATGTTTTAGGTTAAAATATCACCACTAGAATTAGCAGAATTCAAGATGTTCACAAGAGCCCCTGAACTGTAACTGCAAACCAGCGTCACCGTTTCAGTGATCCGCCACCCAAAGCAGTGGGTGCTTCTTACTGTATACAGCTGCCCTTTTCCCAAAACATGCCAACGACATTCAAAAAGTTGAATTCTGGTCTTCTTACATGCTTGTTATGGAGGTGGTGTTTAAACTAGGGGTATAAATACAATAGGATTTTGATTCTTAAGGCAATAATTCGATATTTGATGATAACAGTAAACTGCTACAGTATGATTGTATTTAGTACTCTGCAATTAATGTGTGACCGGCTTTGCTCAGAATCTGAGTTAGGCCTAACAGTAATTCGTGAATAATGATGATGTAGAGAAGGACCATTTTAAATATCAGAGTTACGGGCAAATCACTTTGGGAGCACATCATTCTATTTAAAAATAGAAATCATTTTTCACACAACAGTTGTCTGTCCGTTTTTCAATAATAATACAGTAGATTTATGATTGTTGCCTCAATTCATAACATTCATCGAATTTTCCAAATTTTCTAATGATTACACCCCTAGTTTAATCTCAATCTCAACAATTTACTAAAAATTCTAAAACTCTGCTTTTTGGTGAAAGTTTTTTTTTTCCATGGTGATGGATGACAGAGTAATTTTGTAAGTAGAAAGTTAGACTGGAATTATTTCAACCATCTGTTTTTTTGCAGGTATGACATCAGACATTGTTAGTTCATCATTAGCTGACTCAGTGCTGTCTGTATATCCTGCCTGGCTCTGACACTGACACACACACACACACACACACATACACACCATTTGGTTTTGAGGGCTCGAGAGAAGGAAATGGATTTAATCAGTGCTGCTGTCTGTTTATGCTTGTGCCACTTCATGTGATTCAACTCTAATTACTCTATATGCCACTGGGGAGTCCTATAGAGGCACATCCCATCAGCCCCTGCAGGTCTTCTCGAAAACCAGCAGCCACAAAGCAAAGTGTGAGCACCAGCATCTCTAATTAGCCAGCAGGAGGAGGCAGAGAAACAAATTGCAGGAAGGCTAGGAGAATGACAGCAGTGTATGACGATCATGGAGGATTACTCAGAACAGTCACTGGCGGAGAGAAATATGAAACATAGGAGCAATACTCATCCCTGCCATACGCAACATATACAATTGCTTTGGGTAGCAGCTTGCTGAGACAGCTGTGGCACCAACTTCTAAACTAAGTTTAACAAAGTTAAACTAACTAAACTAAGTTTTCATTTTATCAGGTAAACCCACCATAAAGGCCTTTAACCTGGCTGTTGCTATGCACAGATGGTCAGCTGTCTTCTACCTCATCCATTAATGGAAAGAGACCACCACAAGACCACAAATACTTGATACACTATATGGCCAAATGTTTGTGGACACCTGACCATCACACCCATATGTGGGCCTTCTCCAAACTTGCCACAAAGTTGTCTGGGAAGCCTTTGTATGCTGTAGCATTACAGTTTCCCTTCACTGGAACTAAGAGGCCCAAACCTGTTCCAGCATGACAATGCTCCTGTGCACAAAGTGAGCTCCATGAAGACATGCTCTGCCAAGGTTGGAGTGGAAGAACTCGAGTGTCCTGCACAGAGCCCTGACCTCAACCCCACTGAACACCTTTGGGATGAACAGGAACACTGACTGCACCCCAGACCTCCTCACCCAACATCAGTGCCTGACCTCACTAAAGCTCTTCCGGCTGAATGAGCACAAATCCCCACAGCCACACTCCAAAATCTAGTGGAAAGCCTTCCCAGAAGAGTGGAGGTTATTA
>CM075006.1:8711137-8731187 GCA_037576675.1 Pangasius sanitwongsei
ATTTCAAATCCATTGTGGTGGTGTATAAAGGCAAAATCACAAAAACTCTGTCATTGTCCAAATACTTCCGGACCTGAGTGTATATGGGAAGTATATGTGATGAGTATATATGGGAAGTATGTATGCTGAAGCGTATCACTCCACTTGTGAATATTAACATTTACGAGCTATAGCAAACTACGAGGATGTAGTAATTGCTTTTAATCCAGATTAAACTTTCCCTAAGCTTGTGCTGCATTCAGAACTGACTAATGTTTATTACCCTTGCTTGCTAGAAATTTCTGAACGCAACTAGTAGAGAGAAAATCCAACTGTGGTCAAATTGTGTTCAAATGATGGCAGAGGAGAAGATAGTGAGGTGGTTAAGTAGCTAGCTAGCCTACTAATGCAATAAACTAGTCTGCTTAAGACACTCTACAAACCATCCATCACATGATTTTTAACGTTACAGTAGCTGATGTTTATCTGCCTTTCAACAACATATCATAAAATGCACCAACAGCGTATGCATGAGCTAATTTTGAAATTGATAGGACTAGCAAAGAAGGTTAAAAATCTGTTTTTTATTTTACATAAAACAAATATCATACCATAGTGTTCAAAATCAAAATTGATGTGCTGCACTGTTAAACGCATTACCAGTGAAAAGTGTGCATTCCACAGAACCACCTCCTTAGAATGTGTGTTTTGCCTCAAAAATATTTAATACTTACTTTAACACAATCCCCCGATATGTGCCGGGAAACTGGGTGTGTAAATCTTAATATTAATAATAATATTAATATATTGATAACAGCTATATAGCATAGCAAATGTAATCCAAAGGGGTGGAACTGGTAAATGGTGAGGAGGTGCCTAAGGTTGTGGGTAAAACTGACGCTGTGTGTGTGTGTGTGTCAAGTGGATGGTAATGATTATGATTAGTAATGGAAGTAGCAACTGAAGATAAACACTGAAGCTAATCAAATACTTCTTTTAAACTCACACCCACACACACCTTCTGGCGTCTCTTCTCTTTCCTCTTGTCCTCTGTGGCTTGCAGCATTTTCTCCTTCCAGAGGTTGAAGAAGTATGACGGGTCTGTGTAAAACTTCAGCGCATCCTTCTTATCGTCTCTGAAAAACAGAAAGAGAGAAGGAGAGAGAGACAGGGAGAGTGTTACGTTATTTATTCACTTTGTGTTGTCTCGTCGTTGTTTGTCCAAAAGTGCTTTAAAAAAAAGTGTTCGTTACAGGAGGTCCACCTGTAGTCACTGCACGCATCTTCTGGACACATACTCATGTGACATCACATCTATATATTACCCACTACCTTTCCCTCTCCCACTCGCTAATTTTATCCCTCCATCACTCCTTCTTCCCTACTAAGCTCATCTGCTGCTTCACTGTGTGCATCTGGATCACTGGCTGGAAAATACAAATTTATGCTGTTTAAGTTACTGTGGTTTCCCTTAACCACGGTTGACCGTGGTCCAAAAAAATTAAATAGAAAATTCCAGAAATACAGTGAACATTCATAATTTAAATTGCGTGCTGCTCTGAGTAACGTGATGAAATCTCGTGCGGTCCTGTCCAGGACGTTAATCATCCCTTTGTATACGCTACCCAGCCGTTAATCACTTAGTAGCCATCTCAGTTGTCAGATCAGCTCTCACAGTATTGCAGTGCTTGTGTTCAAGTAACCCTTATTTTGCTTAATGATGGCACCAAAGCGGAAGAGTAGTGATGCTGGCGAATCGGATGTGTCAGAGAGAAGTCGTAAAGTGCTTCCTTTAGGTGAAGAAGAACGAAGAAGTAGAAGGGTGAGTACAGCACAATAAATATTTGAGAGACAGAGAGAGAGAGAGAGAGAGAGAGAGAGCACATTCACATAACCTCTATTCTAATAATTGTTCTATTTTATTATTAGTTATTGTTGTTAATGTCTTATTGTGCCTAATTTATAAATTAAACTTCATCATAGTTATGTAGAGTATATAGTGTTAGCTACTATCCACGGTTTCAGGCGTCCGCTGGTGGCTTGAAACCTATGCCCCGTGGATACAGGGGTCCTACTCTATGTATATTACATTTAAATGCAATACAACCTTGTAGACAATAAAGATTTTAGGATGAGACAGACGTAAGAGGAAGTTTTAACAAAACTGTTGTTATTGGGTCTTGCTCACGTTTCCTACACTGATGCAGTATAGTAAAAAGTAGATCTGGGTATTTACACCTTCCTGACCATTTTGTGTGCATAATCAGATCCACACAACTACTCTGGTAATGCACAATCACAAATTCTACCCTGTCAGAAAGGAGTCCCACTCTTAAAGAAAGAGATATATTGCTGTCACTACATCAACTGCCATTAGACTTCCACTTACAAGTGAATTTCAGGTCAAACTTTTCGAGTACGTTTTCCTAAATACATGGAAATGTTCTTCTCTGTGCTAATTACTGATGTAGTGAAGAGGAATTAGATTTAAAAAAAAAAAAAAACAACCCTGAATAATTCATTTAATAGCATAATTACCAGTAATCAGTGATTATTAAAGACTGAAGAATAAATTGTTAAAACAGTGGTCGAGATATAAATACACTGATTAGTAGTTAGGGAGAAAAAAAGAATCGAAGAAAGAAACGAATGATAAGCAAGGACAATAAATTGTCAGTGTTGTTCTTCTTCCGGCTGCTCCCGTTAGGGGTCGCCACAGTGGATCATTGGTCCGCATATTTGATTTGGCACAGGCGGTGACAGGAGGCCTAACCACTGGTGCTCCAGGGACCCGTTTGGACAATAAACTGTCGTAAGCTGGTTAAAGTGGGCATTAGGAAATGAAATGTAATTGTACAGTTGCTTGACCTGTATGGAGTGAGGATATTGAGCGGCGGAGGCTTGTCTCCACACTGATAGATCTCCATAACAGGGTTGGGGATGGAGGCACGTGACACCACCTGCTGATCCTGAGTGGTGGAGCTCTTAAACGCCTTCCTCATGTTGATGTCCTGCAGTGAGACTGAAAAAAAAAAGAGAGGGAAGAAAGGAAATAACAGACACAATCAATAAAAGTAGTACAGCCATATTAAATAAATCATGGAAGACCATAATGGGTTATAGTAATAATGTGTATGCTTATCTTCAGTCGCTGAAAATGTATCATGGCAGTGAGGAAGTGTGTGTACAGGGTTATGACCTTTCATATAGACATGGCCACATGGACAACACAAGATGACTGACCTCATTTACCCTGCTCAAAAACAGCACATTCAGTACCAGCACTAGACCAGAGGTCTCGGTCACACTTCAGTCTAGTCTATCAGACGACATATCTAACACAGCAAGAGTGTGCAGATACACCAGAGCTCACAGGCATCACTTTTTATGCTGATTTGCAGCCTGTTGTATATTGTAGACAGTGATGATACAGGTAAGGGCAAATCCTAGCTCAGGTTTGCAGGAGTTCCTCTGGTTAAATCCATCCTAAAGCTCTTTACAGCAAAAGGATTTTCCTCCACAGAGACTGAACAGAGCACACTCACAGCCCTGGCAGATGGACATTCTCACATGCTCTCTTTCTCACATTCTGTCTGCAGAAAAGGGTGCACAGTCTGGCTGGTTAGAGCAATGAGACACACACACACACACTCACAGAGAAAAAAATGCAGCTGGGCAGATTCTGTTACAAACATATAAAATGGCACCACATTTGTGGCTATGCTGCATGTGGGCAGAGTGCTTTAGCTCCATATGGCTTACTGCTGCTTTAAACAGCACCATCATGTTCACACAGCATAATATTCATCTGATAATGACTGTGCATAAAAAATATGTAAAACCTTGGAAGGACAGACTATACGAGTAATAGGAAAACTATATAAAGCATTAATAGAGCATTCATTCATTTTATCCTAGTCAGGTTCACTGTAAATTCAGAGTCTATACCAAGAACACTGGGTGTGAGATGAGATTACACCCTGGATGGGATACCATTTAATCACAGGGCATCATGCACACACACACACACACACACACACACACACACAGACAGACTAATTCACATCTAGACCAATCCACCTACTGGCATGAGAAGTAGGAGGAAACCAGAGAAACCCACACAGACACTAGAAGAACATGTGAAAAACCCACACAGACAGTATTAATAATTCTGACACATTTCCCTGAACTGAGAACTTTTTCAGATGGAAGAATTTGTGATTGTGTATTAGAAACGTTGCTGTGTGGGTCGTGCACACAAAACCGTCAGGAGTGTGTGAGGAACTGGAATTGCATTTTCTTGTTGGATAAAACTCAAGGTGAAAACAGCTTTGGTAAAATTTCCTTTTGTATCCTAAGGCCTTCATAAACAGAGTGTAACTGATGTAGTTTTGATTTTATGTGATACAGTCATGCATTTTAAATGTTTGCTAGTGGAATCTAACAACTGCCCTTAGACTTTTACTCTAAGTGAAATTTTCTCAGTACAGGGAAACATGTAGAAATATGATAATACACTACAGATGCGCTAGATAGAGCTTAAGTTGAAAAATGCTGGAGTATCCCTTTAATATACTGCATGTATTAAAGGTATCCTTCAATACAGTTAGGAACTGATTATACAGTAGGTCAGTGTTCATAGTGCAACGTTATGTGCTAGTAAAGTAATAACAATGCTAACGTGTGTATTTACGTTGCACACGGTGTGACTGTTTATCCTGACTGCGCATTGAACACAGATATAATTATTATGTAAACACAGTGAGACAGCACAGCAATGGAAATGCAGTGACGTGTTAATTATTCATGAGCTGCTACACAGAGCTCAGCCAGAATAAAGCTCTGATTAGGCCTTAAGGGCCACGGCACCGCCTGACTGAACATTAAAGATTAAACAGGATGCAATTTTGTACACGGGAGAGAAAATTGTAATCAATCTGCAAGTCTTTATGTGGGTTAATCTAAAACAGGCAAGTGTGATGGACAGAGACACTCTTTCTAATAAATCTGTCACAGTAAATGTCTACAGATTCCAGCAATGCAATAGCTGAAGCATATGAATGTGCTTCATATGCAATTTTAATAGCCGGTAGTGTCACAGGTAGACAGGAGCGGGATTTCAGCATCTTGTCTAAATTTTCCATATATCCAGTGACTAAATTAACAGTACCCAAACCTGTCAGGATATACCATAACACTAGGCAAGCTAGCAAACAGCCTTAGCATGCATATTTACATTATTTTTCATTTCTGCATATAGTCCTGTGTGCTGTACCACTGCACTGAGTGTTGCACCGTGAGTGACAGGGCTTAACCACTTCCAATCATGCTTTTGAGTTCAGGTCAAAATCGTGGCTACCGGAAAAGTGTTCATATTTGCTGTTAACATCTGGTCAAGAGAAACTGAGTTTCAGTACAAGCACTTATCTCCCAATCAGGCTGCAGATGTTATTGATCTGAACATGGCCGTGCCTGTGCAGTGCTCAGACTGATTGGTATGCAGCAGGACTCTCTCATTGACACCAGTATCTCTACACTTCATTCTAGGCTTCTTTCTCTCTTTTCATCTCCAACATTTATCACTCTCTTCCTCCCTTTATCTGTGTGTGCACGTACATAAGGAATAAAAGACCAGCAGAAACCCGATGTCTGGTTATGAATTAATAATCACAGCGCTCATATTGGGGGAAGGGCTGCAGTGAACCTCCATTTACCCCTCATACACGATGGCCATGCACAGAAGTGCACACACACACACACACACACGCACGCACATCTGGTTTATCAATATTCAGGGGCTGTTTTTTTTTTCTTTGCTTCACTCTGTTCTCCGCCATCCTGCTGTTTTTCCGGAGTATTATTCCCACTCGGACTCGCTCCATGCCGTATACAGTCACAGGGTCATTTGCAGGTCGGTCGCATACACAAAACATCAGTTAATGGATTCCCTATGGACCTTTATCAGTGCAGACGTTAAAAGTGTGTGTGAAGCATGTGTGTGTTTCTCCCGCAGGAGCGTCCGTGTCAGGTTTAATTGGACGATGGTGCTGATAATTCCTGCCACTCCTTTTAAAGGACTTTTGTCAAATTTTACATTCATTTTCATTCTAAATAATAAATAAATAA
Organism: Pangasius sanitwongsei; assembly: GCA_037576675.1. NCBI lineage: Eukaryota > Metazoa > Chordata > Actinopteri > Siluriformes > Pangasiidae > Pangasius > Pangasius sanitwongsei. The sequence continues at coordinate 8,717,243 of CM075006.1, forward strand.
ATCTGCCACCTACTTTATTATGAGTAATCTAGTCAGAATGTTGTTTGGGGTGTGTTTACTGTGTAATGTTTAGATCAGTGGTGAAATTTGTTTCATGGAAAATTCCAATGGTTTCTCTAAAAAAAAAAAAAAAAAGCCTTGGTATAATATCTTCTGTGTGTTTGTCCGGATAATAAATCCCCCACCCCCTTCTTTCTCCCACACAACCTTCAATTGGTTTCAGCCTGATAAAACGTTTATCAGTCAATTTGAAGTATAAAACAGTGCAAAAAGAACCAATGAGCCACAATGTTCCCAAAGCTAATACTGTTATCTGGCACAGTCCTGTCCGCTTCAATCATAAATATAACTGCTTTTAAACGGAATGCAGCGTAGAAATAGAAAACAAATCAAACATTCTTATTTTATTTGATACATCATATTTTTGGGGGATTTTCATTAATTATTATTGTTGATGCTCTCATATAGCTTAATTAGCAAAACTGCCTGGCCAAGAACCAGCATGAGGAGATGTATGAATTAATACAAACACAAAACAGTGCGGATATAAGTGCTTCAGCTCCACCTCTCACAAAGAGAAACTGGGGCATCACTGCACACTGCACATGGAGGGGGCAGGGGTAAACGGAGGGAGGGTAACTGGATTCACCCACAGATGCTCCGAGAGGGAGCTGCCCAGAATGAGGACACGAAACGCTGTGATAAAAAGAGCGCAAGAGCAGGGGCACAGCAAATTATTTCTGTCAATAAGGCATTCTCTCTCTTTCTTGTTCTTATTTAAAAGCTAGGTCACTTTACCAACTATAGTCTCAAAGGAGATTTTAATAGGGGACAGCGCTCAGAGGAGAGCTCGCTCCCTCTCACACTGATAACATGAACTTTACAACAGCTCTGGATCAGCACATACCTTCTTCCACAGTGGAATCCAACTGGGTGACTTTAACAGCCAGCAGGTCCACGCGCTCCTGCAGGTGACTCATGCGCAAGCAGAAACTGTTCGCTTCTTTAAACAGCTCCCCGAAGACGTCTTCTGCATGGCGACCTGCAAAAGGGCCAGCTGCATTAAGTACACAGCAGCAAAAAAGATAGTTCATCTGTCTTCAGTACCTCGCAAATAAAAAGAGGAATCAGAAGAATGAGAGGAACAAAGAGAGTAAATATATTTAAAAAAAACAAACAAACAAACAAACAGACTATTGGATATTAGTGATACGCAACTGAAAAAAACCCACAAAAAAACAAATGAGTACTAGATATTTAAAATAAAGAATCTAACACACGAAACAGTTTAGCTTTACTTAACAGAAGCCTCTTTTTGGGCGAAGTAGCAAAGATTAGGCGGTTGACTGTATAAAAGCTGCTGGATATACGATTTTGGAATTCTGTCCTCTGTGTTAGTAAAATACTACTGCAAGCTACATGCAGAAACTTTTTGTAACGTGTGCTGAGCTCTTCCTCCACTGCATGCAGTAATGTGATGGAGTGCCAAAGCAATACACATACAGAGAGAGAATTAAAGACTGCGATCGAAAACCACACATAACGCACACTACATAGTATTCCTAAACAGTACTGATTACTATAGTGTACTGACATAATATTTAACAAGGTAGTATGGAGCACAGCACAAGTACTGGCGACTCTGAGGATATAATTATCTGCCCCAATTTCCTTAATATTACAGAACTTTTTTGTCACAGTTACTGAGTACCGGGTGTAGGAGACAAATCTCTCAGTTACGCTTCTCGGTAATCTCCGAGCTATCTCTGAAGCCGATTAGACACAGCTAGCCCACTAACCCTAGCTAACTGTCAAAAGTACAGCTTAGAGAACATAACTATCACCTCTGGTCGCTTCCGATGAGTGTATTTTTATTACCTGTTACGTGTTCTCTAATCTGTGCATTTTGTTCTCCACCCTGTCAAAAAATGTGAGGTATGAGAGGGATATCTAAAATACAGAGCAACAGATGTAAGTTATACACTCACAGTGAGCAGACACCCGAGAGAACTCACTCTCGCCCATTATAACCAAGTTTAACATACAAAAAGACAGAGGAACACACAAACACTTCCTGTTAATCACTACTATCATGAGTTCTCTAGCTAAAACCACTGGGTAATGATACAAATTCCACAACGAGGGCAAAACAAAGCTAAAACTCCATCGGTCCAGCAGTACTTTTTGTTTTGCTGCTACTGTATTTATAAAATATTGTACATAATTTCATTACTATACTCTCTACCTGGCTGCTACCCCAATAACTGCTATGTCCATATATAGTATAAGCTTATTTGCCAAATACTATGCCATAGTATGTTATGTTTACATTCACAGCAATTTATTATACTGTTATTCTTTTGCACTACTGTTATATCTGACACTTTCTTACTAGAACTGTGTACTGATTGGCACTGCGCTGTCTCTTACTGTGCCTATTGTCCTGTTTTAGTCTCTTGTCGTTCTGTGTTGTTTGATGTACCTCGGTCCTGGAGGAACGTTGTTTCGTTTCACTGTGTACTAACTAGCCGTAAATGGTTGAAACGACAATAAACTCCACTTGACTTGACTTGAGTATAGTAGAATATCAGATTGTTTCACTGACCTCTGTCCCCTTATAGTCAGACTTCTTTCGTGCCTAAATTCAGGATGTGGTGACGCTTGACATATCTGAGCTGGCGTATGACGTACATGTACAAATTTCCAGCTTATTCTGACCCAACACCGCTGACACAGAGCTGACTGTGAATTGCTATTACAGGATTGTCAGTGTGACTCACAGCAGCTCCGGAACATCATATTATACATATTACAGTGTTTTTATCTCCCCTGACTCAACTGTCTTGTTTTTCCTTTTTAACAGAAAGTTGAAAAAGATAGTTGGAAAAAGAGCAGCTGTTCTGATGAGTATAATGCAGAAAAAGGACTGACTTACTGAGGCTACCAAGCTGTTTGATGACGGCTGCCAGAGTGCTGTTGGTGACACACTCAAGCTCACTGGAGACTCGGTCAGGTAGAGCACCCCTGCACAGGTGCCTGGGCTCAATGCTCCTCTTTACCAGTGGCATGGCGATATACTGCACAAAGAGAGAGAGAGAGACAGAGACAGAGAGAGAGAGAATCATCATGACCGACACAGTCAAGACAGAATGAAGCCGTAAGTTATAGAAAGACACTTAATAACTAAGACCTGTCTGTTCTTCCTTTCACAGAAGACTGGAAAAGCACTTCAGATGAAAGAGGCAGTCTGAAAAAAAGTCACTTTCCATATCAAACAGAGATTGGTCAGTTGTGATGTATGTAGCAGTATCTTTGTATAAGCGCTTGTATTTCACTTACTTGACTACAGAAATGCCATGAAACCAAACAAAAAAGAAAAAAAGCTGAAAGAAGACTGCAAAAACACACTTTCACCTACCTTTTTTTTTTTTTTTTAACTATTCCACCTACTTGTTTATGCATTTTGCCTAGAACCTGCTGTTCTGAAAAAACGATGTAGATATTTAGAAGTTTGTTTCATTTGCAATTCTCAGAAGCACCTATGATATGACTCATAAACCAGCCTTCTGCCATCTGATGTACGCTCTAAAGACACACTGACCTCCGTAGTCTAGACCTTCTGTTGGGGTATAATGATGGCATAAAGAGCATCACATTAGAGCAAGCATCCCCGCTATGAGCCTGGTGTGTGTGTGTGTGTGTGTGTGTAATTACCCTTGGGGCCAATTTTCATCTCAGGCTGTTTGCGCTGTGGCAGACAATGCAGAACAAAGATCTAATGAGTCACAGATACACGACCACACATACATAAAACCCTATACACAGGGGACACACGCAGACGACACGTCATGTAGGTTGTGCAAGGGTAATAAAAACTCGATGAATTCAGTAGTAAACGGCAGAACCATTCTATTAGCATACTTTAACATTCCCAAAAGCATAGTACATGTTAAGCTCAATGTATCCCAACTGGACTGAAGCACATCTGATTAAAATGTATGATTAACTGATGAGTTGGTTCAGGTGTAATGAGGTGAAGTAAATTGTGCACCAGGGACCGCCAGCTTCTTCCTGCTCAGTCTGACACTCTTCAAAGATGTTCACTGTACTGATTCTAGTACCCCCCAAACCAACAACCCCCCCCCCCCCCCCCCACACACACACACACACCCCACAGCTTTTTTATCCTTAAAGTGAGATATTCAACCGAGCGCAAATACGTTTTTCTGTAACATCACCTAAAGAATCCAGAAATTATCAATATTGAGTAATGATCAGCATGTTAGAGTAGAATGTTAAAGAATGATAGGTGTGGCACAAGTATACATATCACACATGCACACACACAGACAGACACACACACACACACACACACACACACACAGAGGCAACACACACACGGAGGCAGCACACTAACTTGGACACAGACTGCACTGCTTAGCAACCAGAGCGGGTCGATACCGCGTCACCAATGAGAAATGAGGAAAACGACTCTGGTATTCTTGTAAGCTGTGTGTGTGTGTGTGTGTGTGTGTGGACGCTGCACAATTACAAAAAACAACCTGCGGTAGCTGGTCACCTTCATGTTGTCCTCAAATTGCTAGATTCTGATTTCATCCTAGTGTTGTTTTGAGACAAACAACATTATTATTTGTAAAATCAGGACTTTCTGTATTTTTCTATTTTTCTTGCCCTTTGCTCAGACTTCACAAGTGGGGGACATGAAGATTTGGCATCGAAATCAGTAGATACACTAAAGCTGTGTGTATACTAGGGATCTATATATATATATATATATATATATATATATATATATATATACACATACATTCATCAGATGTAATTGAGATTGTGTTCTAAAAGAATACAAATACAGATAAGATGTTTTTTTAGCAGGCTTGCCAGAAAGGTTCTTGGAGCATCTGGCTTAGACTAGGGGTGTTCACTGGGATTGGGATCCTGCAGGATGCAACAGAAAAGTTGTGTAAGCAGACGAGTGGTGAGATAATCAGCTTGCGGGAAAAAGAAAGAAGAATGAAGGCACTGTGCTACATATCCTTAGTAACTGCCTGGTCAGGGCCACAGTGGTCTAAATAAGGCTACCAATTTGTTTATGTTTTGGGAATTAGAAAATATAATGGGCAGGTACAAACAAAAAAACAGCCCAGTGCATACAAGGAACTGATGAGGAGCTTCCAGAGCCAGAATTCACAGACAGTGCTGGCATTTTTTCCCCCAGAGTTTTCCAGGGTTTCTGGGGGAATAGTGGTTTCGGCTACACCCAATTTAGGTTTACAGACACCTCAATATAAGCACACATCACCCTAACAGACAGTGAGTGGTCTGACCTCACTATCCCTCCACAGCAATGCGTGATGTCGAATTCAAGTCACACACCAGCTAGCTTTTTGAAAGCCAAAAATGCATTCTCCTGAAATAAAATATTTACAGTGTTTCTCTGTTCTGTCAATCCTCCTTTGCTTTCTGTCCTTTCTTCTTTTTATTTCACACTGTTACTCCATAAATAAAGCATCCAGGCTGTGTATGTGAGCACAGCCCTGATCAGTGTTATAATGGTCGCCTGGAGCAACTGCCCTGAGATCAGAGATCTGTAGAACATAAGTAAGAGAAAGATGGGTTAATTAAGAGAGGTAAAGTGATGCTGCATTTGTGATCTCAATCTTGAGCCTATCATGCAAAAATGTACATTCCCATAACCCAACTGAGAGTGCATTTCACCTCTTGACAAGGAGACTGAAGGAAGAACCCCCCACAACAACCACACCTGAAAGAAGCTGTGGTACAAGCCTGGAAAAGCATCACAAAAGAAGAGTGCAACAGTTTGGTAATGTAAGTGGGTCACTGGCTTGATGCAGTTATTGCAAGACAGGGATGTGCAACCAAATATGAAGTATTATTTACTTTAAGTCTATCTGGTCATATAATTTTGCTCTTCTAAAAATGGAGTGGTCTGCTAACAAAGGTGCCATGTTCTAATTTGTTCAACACATCTAGATGTAAATCAGAAAAAGAAAAGCTGAAATTCTGATCAATCATCTCATTTTACCCAAAGGTCTTCAGTGTATAGCAAAAACAAAAGAACTGGCCTTGCCTTTCCAATACTTTTGGATGGGACTGTATCTTAAACAAGTGCATATCTGTACTCATTACGCATACAAAATATTAGGCACTAAAGACCATTACTTACTAGCTAGTACAGTTCCTGTTATTTGTGTTTTTCTGCCCTTCTGCACAGCAAGCAGCCTTTAACACTGTGCACTGTGTGGCATGTAGAGATGACTGAAGCAGAACAGCAAAGAATAGACGAATGGATTTGGATGGCACTGTTCCCAAACCCCCGCCTTCCCCTGATCCCCTTTTTCCACGGCCTGGCAAAGGCCCTTTGATGTGTGAATCTCCGCTCTCTCTGGAAGTCTCTTCTAGCTCAGCCAAAACGCAAACAAAAATGTGATGGCTTTTTCCGGCTGCTAATCCAGTACGCATAAAACTACCCCAAATCCTCACAACAGACAAGAGAGAAAATGTTACCATGGTTTCCTTTCACGTCTTTCAATTTTTTTGCTTGATCAAAAAAATAAGAGTGAGAAAATTACTGACAGAGAGAGAGAGACATATCTAGAATATGGATGAGAGAGAGAGAGAGACACACGGACAGAGCAAGAGAATGACAGTGACCGCCATGTACTGAGAGAGAGAGAGAGAGAGAGAGAGAGAGAGAGAGAGAGAGGAAGGCAGAGACAGAAAGTCAGAGGGAGAGATAGACAAAACGAGAGAGACAAACAGAAAAAGACAGAGAGAGACAACAAGATGGAGAGAGAAGGGCAGGGGAGAGAGCGAGAGAGACATAATGAGAGTGACAGAAAGAGACAGAGACCGAGAGAGAGAGAGAGACAGAGAGAGGGGCAGAGAAAGGGAGAGAGACACAGACAGAGACAGAGAGAGGGAAAGGAAGAGGGGATCTCATTGGGCTGCAATGGGGCAAGTTATGAAAAGGTGAGAAATTATGAATAAAACATGGTGAGCAGAAAGAAGCCTCATAAAGCAGGAGAAAACACAGATTGGTTATTAATCACACACAACCTCAGACAGACAGGAGACTGCATGAGGATACACACTGCCTACAAATGGGCAAATAAGAAAGATCATCTTTTTTCAAGGCTCTGAAGTGAAGTCTTTGAACTAACATGCTAATATAAAAACATGCTAATTTTTAACTGTCGGACGCCATTAGAGCTTCACAAGCTTCATCAGATGTGCTGTTTCCGAGCACCGCACCGGGCCGGTCTTTGGTAACGTTGTGACCTTAGTAAGATAAGCTTCTATCTGGGTGAAGAATCAATGGCAGACAGAATCACTAAGGTCAAAAAGTCTAGGCTTGCATGGAGCCTCGGTGTATTTGTATTTCATATTCAGTATGTCTTAACCATGATTTCAGTGACAGAGGCTATCAACACTGCGACCAGTCACATTTGAATTGAGATTTTATCACGCATATCATGGTGCAATAAAGCGACAAATGCAAATGATTGGCACAAACATTTCCTCAGGACAATCCTTTGGCACATGTGGTCCAACGTTGCTTCAGTTCCCAACTGTGTAAAGAGACATTAGAAAGAAAAATAAAGCTGGGAAGGAAACAGCAGGGATCATTGATACCTCTGGTATATGCAGCTAGAACAGTTAGTTTGCTTTGCTAATCTGCCAATGAAGCTAGCATGAAGTCTATCATGTAACATATAAATCAAACTTTTTTAAACTATAGTGGTGTGTATAAATCATACATTGGGCTGTAGGCTATATATTTTGGCTACTAAAAAAAAAAAAGAAAAAAAAAAAAAAAAAAAAAAAAAACACAACTGCTAGTGTGAATGTAGAATTAGAAACTGCCTCTTATTGGATTGTCCCTGTTACTGCAGGCACTATTTTCAGATTTGTCAGAGGATTTGCATATATATTTAGCATGATCTTGTGATTTATTTAGACATATAAGAACATTATTCAGATGACTGGGAATTTTTTTTCTACATGACAGAAGAAAAAAAAATGGGGATACCTATGATTCATTCATTTTGACTCACGTATCAATCAGTTTAACTTCTATACCAACTTCGAAACCTTGCTCTAAATCCAACATTCCCTCTATCCCTCCCATTCCTATGCACTCCTGTCACACACAATTAAATGTGGTGCCCTCAGCACAATTACAAACTAGTCAAGGCCAACGTGAGCTGCGGTGTCCCCATTCCCCACTGTGTGCCGTCCTGGTTGAGCTAGAGCTTAGAGTCAGATCTGCAGAACACATCCACTTTATCCAGCAGGGCTTTCAGTAGTGTCAGAGAAAAAGAATGCGCATGATGTACTTACAAATACACTGTGATATTGTGTCTGAAATCAATACTACATAAAATACACACTTACTTTAGCAATGGGGAAACATAATACTCACCAGTGTGGACTTTTTATGCAGTTGTAGCTTAAATATATTCGCTTGTACTGGATTTTGCTCCAATATGAAAGTCGCATTGGTAAAATAGTTGGATATATGAGTAAGCATAGATGTCAGAAATGATAGAAATTACTTTGGACTTATAAGAGGATGTCATTTTCTTGGTTTACATTCTCACTCTGGTTAATCAGGATCACACCTGCCTCACATGACACGGTTTACAGTGCAGTAACTCAACTGTGCTCAGTGGGAGGGTGGCTAAGCCTGATCCCAGATCAGCCCAAAAGGGCAATAAGGGCAAATTAAAGGTAATATCTGCTAAAAATGCAGAAACTCAATATCACTAGGAAAAAAGCTCAACATCACTTTATTTCCCTGCATGAGAGAATCATACGTCTTCCACCAGTGTTGCATGAGAGTGATGGAAAAGAGAAGCCTGGGTGGAAGGTAGATCTGATAAATATAAAAAAGGAAGTGAGGACATGGCTGAGGACAGTGAAGGAAACAGAAAAGTCAGAAATGACAGCTACACTAAGACCAAACAATGAAAAATCCATGTCTTCTCTTTTTCCAATAACACAAGTCAAGTCTGTGGCTCTGCAGCTACGACTATTTATAAGAATAAATAAGACTGATTGTTCATCTTTATCAATCCTGAGCTCAGGTTGCTCTCAGTGTGGATTTCTTCATGTTCTCCCTGTGTCCCTGCGTCCCATATAGAGTGTGTTCCTGCCTCATACCTAGTGTTCTCAGCATAGGCTCTGGATCTACTGCGACCCTGAGCAGGATAAAGCGCTTACTGAAGATGGATAAATGACTGAATGAATGAATGTTCACCTTTAATGAACCATATAGGATGTGGTAGCCCCGACAATCTCAGAACTATCAGAGTCACTGCTGGGCCAAATCAATGTACAAATCAATGTGAGCTATGTAGCCAGCTAACTGACAGACTGTTAATGAGTGTGGCTTCTTCGGTATCTATTGATTCCGAATCCCAGCCGAATCCCAGCTGTGCCGGTATTCAGTATGACCACACTCTTGCTCGTGCGATATTGCTTCATTGTAAACCAACTGGAATAGAAGTGTCTGCTAAATTAATAAATCTAATCATAGATACACTTCCAGTTCAAGACTGTGACTGTTGTACTTGATAGTATTGCTTGCTGTACTGTACTTGTAGTATTGCTGGATACATATCCAAATATCCCATATAACATCTAGTATAACTTTTTCAACAGGAAAAGTACCACGTATTAACAGCTTACATCAGTATGTATCGCTTAAATGATACAAAAAAAAGCAGTAATTGTGTACTGACCTTTTTTTGAGAGCAAACCGAGTAGAACTTTATTTCCTCAGTCCTCTTGTCCTGCAGCCAGTCCCCAAACACAGCACCGTTTATGTCAATGGTGTGAAAGCCACATGGATGTGCTAAAATCACAAGCCTCTGTATAGACACGGCCTAATTGGAAACTCTGAAAATGGCTTCACACACTGCTGTTCATGTTAATCATCCCAAACCCAAATGTCTGTAATTAACAGCTGAGGCAGAAGGACGGGTCATCAGTCCAGCCTGACTTTTCTGACTTTTTTTTGTCTGGTAACTGCACCCAAACACTGATGGACTTGTAACAAGCTCTGAGCCAAGACTGATGACATGAATCGATCGATTGACATCATCCATGATCACCTATGATCTAGTGCTTAGATTACGTCCCACAGAAAAAGGGTATTGATCATGTGCTGCTGCCCAGTGTTGCTGACTCAGCATGCCTGGATATATATGCATGTGTGTGTGTGTGTGTGTGTGTGTGTGTGTGTGAGAGAGAGAGAGAGAGAGAGAGAGAGAGAGCAAGAGAATAAAGGCATATGTCCAAAAAAAAGGGTGATATTACAATCCCTATCTGCATGCATGTTTATTTCAACAGCAAGATCTGTAGTGAGGACTGAAAAATTCCATGCTTCATGAACTCTCAATATTTCCTGGAGGTCTTACTCACGATACAGTGAGGACACTGTATGTGTGTCAGTATAAGTTTGTGTGAGAGACAGACAGCTAGGAAAAACGACAATAATGGGCTATTCCTGTTATGCACCATGCTGACTCATGTTATTCCACTGTTGATGTTTTCAAAAGAGCCACCATGCTTGCACTTTGCTTTTGTGCTGCTCACAAAAAAAGGCCTTAATGTTAAAAGACAAAGCTGTTTATCCCACACAGAGAAAGAATGGCAAATGTCTGCGTTACCTACAGCCACATGCAACTACAATATGGGCGGGGGTGGTCAAAGACACACTAATGTTACAGGGTGTTGTGCTCAAACAGCAAGCAGAACAGGGTTCTAGTTAAGGGTTTAGGATGTCTGAAGAGCCAAGATAAGTCATGATTTTGCCCTATCGGTATCGCATGCTGTGAAATTACAAGCCCAGATGGACAAGCCATAGAAGGCTTAAGAGTTCTACATTTGACCTATTTTTGGAGAATGTAAGACTCAGAGAGAGGACCTGTTCCAGATGCAGAACACAGACCTCCTCAGTAACATCCTCTCAAAGGACAAAACAGAATTCCTGGAAAGATCAGCACACCACTCTTCACAGACTTTCTCTTCCTGTCATATAAACGAGTACTGGACCATTTTTCCAGAGATGCCCTGGTAGCCACAAAATAGAAAAGACAGTCACTTTTGGCCTGGCTGAAAATTCCTAAAGAGAAACAGCCATAGGAGCAGCTACATGATACCACCACCTTCCCATTGATACACTCTCAAAAAAAAATACTAAACTAAACTAATACCTTTCCTTATCACGGGGATGGTATCCTCAAGGGTTCATCATTTGTACCTTAATGTACATATATTTTTCACCTGGAAACAAGGATATACACTCTTCTCTGGAAGTATTGGAACGGCAAGGCCAATTCTTTTGTTTTTGTTATACACTGAAGACATTTAGGTTTGAGATCAAAAGATGAATATGAGACAATAGATAAAGAATTACTTTTCACTTCCTGCTATTTACATCTAGATGTGTTTAAAAAAAAAGCAACCCTTCTAAGTTTTTAAAATAAAGTTTTAGTAGGTATAGCCTACCTCATGCACCATTCTATCTAAATATAATTTTGTGATATGATAGTTTTCATAGGTATCATAGGGCCCTCCTGTATATTAAACATCACTGCAGAATGCATTAAGAAAGTAGTCCAAGTGTAGCCTTAATTCAAGTCCTCTTGTCCTGAGGCAAGTCCCAAAGTACAAGGCAGCTAATGTTAAAGGTATGGCAGCTACACGAAGAACAGTTTTTGGAAAGGTTCAAATGTAATGTTTGCCAAGAAGACCAATTAGTGTAGTACAGTACAGTACATTCATAATACTAATAAACTGTAACATAAGAATAGCTCATTTGTGGTTGTGTGGATGTGACAGGAGAACAGACTTCACACTTCCTTCGCTTTAGCACTTAGCTGTTTTGCTTTTGAGGAGATGAGCTGTCGCGCGCGCAGGTGACAATATTTACTACAGCGGAAGTGCGCGTGCGCGGGAGAGCGCGAGCGAGAGAGCGCACATTCAGCGTACAGTACAAAACAACAAAAATACACTTAGCTCCAAAATAAGGACATTTTAAATAAATCACGGATATTTGAGTGAATGTCAGAGCTTACATTTAACCAGTATATGAGCTAAATGAACTCTTTGAAATTATATGTAAGTAATAATAATAATAATAATAATAATAATAATAATAAAGTAACATTCAGATGTATGTTTGCTTGATACATTAAATGCTAGTACACACAGATGCAGAATAATTAATAATAATAATGACTGGGAGTGAACAGAAACAGCAGGCAGGTCAGTCAGATGACAACAGTAACAAACCCGACGCTAGTTAACATGCCACAGATTGCAGCTTTGCTTCTCCCCCCTCTGTCAGCGATTTGAGACAGAAACTAGCTGCATGTTTTCTCCTGTTCCACAGTCACTCTTTTCCAAGAGGAGCATCAGGGGTACGAGGTTAGCATTAGCTGCTTAGCCCAGTGAAATAAACCCGATTAAATGCCCATGTTATTTACCTGCACGCAGCAGACGTTAGGCTGACTTATCTCACACTTTTCACTACGACTCCTTCTTCTTCTTCTTCTTCTTTTGTCTTTTTCCCCCTCACATAGCTTCCTGTAGTCCCCGGCTGCACGGTTTTCGCATTAAGCTGATGTGAATAGCAGTCATTTGACAGTGTGTTTGAGGTTTGGAGCTGTGTGTGTGTGTGTGTGTGTGTGTGTCCCCGATGCTGACTGTATCTGCATGTGTGTTTCCTTGGCAGCGTCAACTCTTCTGCGCGAGCGGAGTGCTGCTCTACGCATGCGCAGCACTATAGCACCAGACCACCACCCTGCCGTACACTGGGGACAGTGACACATCAGTCCATACAGGACAAGACATGCCACTTTAAAAAAAAAAAAATTTTAAAATACGGTAGGTGGTGGAATTGGACTATATTTTGAATTCCAGGACAAAAGGACCTGGAGCTGTAATGTGGGGCATTAGGGGTAGAGGGCCAAGTCAAAACCGTATACAGCTAGCTAGTATGATGGATATTACAAAGTGGCTTACATAAAACAAACAAATAAATAAATAGTAAGCAGCAGCAGCAGCAGAAGAAGAAGAAAAAGAAGAAGAAGAAGAAGAGGGCCCTGCAATGGACTGTCTTCGTCCAGGCTGTATTCCCGCCCCAGGCCCATTGTTCCTGTGATAGGCTCTGGATTCACCAAGACCCTGACCAGGATATAATAGTCACTGAACCTAAATGAATACTACTACTACTACTACTACAGAGAGAGAGAGAGAGAGAGAGAGAGAGAGAAGGAGGAAGGGAAAAAAGAAAGAGGAAATCAAAAGCAGAGATCTCTGTCTCTAGCAAGAGCTGTAGTTGACAATATCAGATATGGCTGGATCAGGTATAATGGACAACATTGTTGACCTTTATTGCAGTCTCATCATTCATTCATTCATTCATTCACTGATCAGGGTTGCAGTGGATACACCCTGGATAGTAAGCTGGTACATTCAGGGCACCACACACACACACACACACCTGGGGCCAATTTACAGTCACCATTCCACTTACCAGCATGTTTTTGGGAGGTGGGAGGAAACCGGAGAACCCGGAGGAAACCCACACAGACACTTGAAGAGCATGTGAAACTCAGCACAGACAGAAGCCTGAGCACAGGATCGAACTGGGGTCTGTGGAGCTGTAAGGTGATAAGGCTATGTGCTGCACCACTGAATTGCAGCCCCCTGATGATGCTTTAATTTGGTTTAACCCTCCTATTATCTTTGGGGTCAATTTGACCCCATTCAATGGGAAAAACATAGAATTATGGGGAAAACATAAAACATAGACATAAAATTAACATGATGATATGTTTTCAATTTCCTGTACACATTTTGTAGCATCAGTGTTCCTTGGGGTCAATTT
>CM075006.1:8731287-8741353 GCA_037576675.1 Pangasius sanitwongsei
CTTCGATCACATCTTGATTGTTTTATTTCAAATCCATTGTGGTGGTGTATAAAGGCAAAATCACAACAACTCTGTCATTGTCCAAATACTTCCGGACCTGACTGTGTGTGTATATATATATATATATATATATATATATATATAATTTTGAATGAAAACTCATTCAAAATGCTACATGTATTGCCATTAACATGTACTATTAATATCAAATATTAATCAATTTATAATCTTATGCCTGGGCCACGAAGATTTACACAATCCTAATTGATGTTAAAAATGTTGGTCAGATATAACGACAGATTTCACAGATCTGTCATCAAACACCCACACCAAACACCCACATTACAAGATTTGGCAAAAAAAAACAAAACAAAACCACCACACACATGATTTTACACTCGAGAATTCCCGCCAATAATCCCGACTTGTTTCTAATTTCTAATGAACAAACTTCAGATGAAAATAAATGTGATGACTGACAGTTCAGCTCAGCTGCCACTGGTTATTGGCAAGACTATATTGCATTTTCATCCAAGACAAATGCCTGTGCTATTTATGCACAATGTCCACATTCATAAAACGTTAATTCAAAGTTGTTTTTAGAAATATAAGAGATGTTCATCGCCTCCATACTACTCCAGTGTTATAAAGACCATTGTTCTGATTTTTTATTCTCCATTAATAAAACACTCCCAATCCAACATGGCTGACGGTGACAGATATAGCATGTCTCAGCAATTTCTGTTTAAGGTTTCAACACAAAAGGTCTAATCAAGTAAACACAAATGTCAGACTGCAACAAACATAATTCTTTTTAAATGACATCATTAAACTGAATTAGTACTGTATTTATTATATTTATAGATTTACTATATTTATTTACATATGTAGTTCTGATTTTATCAGGACTTAAAAGGTTCAGTGTTTTTTTATTCTTTTAAAATGTGCTTTATAATTAAACTTTACTTACTACTTATTACTTACTATTAAAATTTTATGCAAATACAAATTTTCTCAAAGATAAAAACATAATGTAATAGTTTAAATTGCAAATTGCAAATATTTTCAGCAGTATTTAACCCCATTTTACTTTTACCTGATGGCTTCTAACTTCAGTTTATTTGTAATATATGTGATTTTTAGAATAAAAATATTTGAATTTGCATGCCTTTTTGAGTAATGAAACCATCTAAAATCTTCATATGCTTTATAATAAATTGTGCATGAAAGGGACAGAACCATTACAATACTGTAATAACACAGTGTCCTATACAGTATGTTCGATTCTTAACATGTTCCAACATTTATCACAGCAGTCATTTATGAAAAATGTGAAATGGTCATCCCCCTTTTTTCATAACACTCTTTTGGGTAGATTACCAAACTGCCTCTTATTTTTGTGACAAAACCTCAGGGCCTTTTATCCCTGAATATAACCTCCATAACTTAAACACTGAACTAGTATAAACACTAAGTGCTCTTCAAGTGAAACAAACAAAAAAAATCATTAAAACTGAAAGAAAGCTTATAGTCTAGTTGAGCCGCTGCTTCAGAGTGGACTGTAGAATCAATAAGGGGGAGAGACTGACCTTGTGCTTCTTGTGGGCTGACAGTAGATTTGCACTTGCACTAATGTTTAATAGAACTAACCTTGAAGCCCTGAATGCACGCATAAAAGTAATTATTGGCATCCTTTTAAAAAACAGGCTGACAGCAATCTTTTAGTGAAGGGAAATTATTCAAAGCAAACATCTTAAAAAAGCTAAACATTTGCCACGGTTATTGGCAAGCCTACATGTAGTGCTCATTTGCCAAGTAAGCAGCACTGAGTTTTCTCTTACAATGCAGGATGAGGCAAAAGAATTCGTAAACTGCTCTGAGAGCATTCCTCTGTACAAAAAAAAAATCTCCAGGTCCTTCAGTCCTCGTGTATAGTGTCTTCTCTTCAGTACATCCCAAACTATTTTTGTGTTGGTTTGGAAATATGCTAGATGATCCACAGCTCTGCCTTATGGCATCCTGGCAGAGGCAAGTACATGATGTAATTTATGATGCCATGTATTGTAACAAGTTTCCCAGGGTGTTTGGAAGTAAAACAGCTCCATAACATCACAGACCCACCACCGTGTTTCACAGTGGGGAGTTTGTTCCTTTCTGCATTTTGTTTGCCAAAATGTTCTAGTGAAGTCCAACTGTTTATTTGATGATAATAGTCACTTTGTTCTTTTAAGCCTTCTACATAGTTTGGCATGGACAGGGTATTCTCATTTTGGAGAATTAATTTTACTTCCTCTTTAAGTGTGTTTCTCATTCAGTTTAAGCAAAACCTCCAGGTGCTTTAAACTTCATAATCATTTTCCCCAGAATAAGTATTAGTGTGTGTAGCAGGTGGGGGCGTGGTTTAGTCTGCACTCTGAAGATGGTGTTTGGGATGAGATGGAAGAGAAATATTTAACGTGGCACACTTGAGCCCTGTTGTGCCATGTGTATGTGATCTCTCACTCTCTCTCAACACCCCTTTACATATGTCCTTCTGGAGCAGTCACATAATGATATTTTTGACCACATTGCTGTAACTGATGGTCAAAATGTTTGAGCTGGGCCAAACTTTCTCTTTTCCACTTAATTTTGTCCCTCATTTTCTCCCAGTGTAGTCATTTGCCAATTCCCAACTACTAGCCCGATCACATGACAGCAACCAACTAGGGAGGGGGGAGGCTAGCATGTCCTTCCTCCGAGACACGTTAAGCTACATCACAAAGCTAACTGCCATCTTCTGCATACATGATTTCACAGAGGCCCTTGATTGGCTAGTGTAGCTCTGATTGTCAGGGGAGCGAGTAATGCCATCCCTCCTACCCAGAAAGCATGGCCAATTTTACTCTCTTTGACTCCCGGCCATGGATGGCTGTGGCATAATCAGGATTAGAACCTGCAATCTCCTTATGATAGGTTGAACACATTTCTGTTGTACAACTCAGGAGTCCACCTTTTCCAATATTAGTGACAAGCTGTACACTGTACACACCATTTATTGGTCCCCAACAAGCTGCATAAAACACTACACCACTCATTGGCTTGTTTCACAGTGATATATGTCATGCTGCAAATGTCAGCTAGTGAATCCACCAGCTACCCCAAACATGTTATTGCTTCCTCTTCCCATTATCGAGATCCGCTTTGTTAGAATTGGTATAGATCTCCTTGTGAACGTGACGTGGTATTCCTAATTAGTGCCTCTGCAGATGATCTCTAAAAAAATGTGTGGCTGAAGCACTGTTTTGCTTTTTTTAATTCGACCCAAGATTTGACCAAGGACTTCTGGCACATTCCCTTATCAAGTCTAAAAAAAAAAAATACTTTCCCCATCCTAGTCAGTTTACAGCAATTTGTCACTCTTCCATTCAGGCTTTTAGTACCAGCTATATTTCAACTGCTAATGCACCAGGTGATAAAGCCCAACAGTGCATATGTGGCTGCTTATTTATAATCTAGAGTAATGATTGGCAACAGCGTATGCAACAGCTGAGGGAGGTCCCGGAGAACCCGGAGAAGTGTGCGATTAGACTGGTGGAGGTATAATATCTGGGCCTCCACCTTGGCAATGGGCAGATAGACTTCTGTCATTGTGGCCTGCCTGTGACCCAAGACCAATAATGGGGGACAATTCTTGGTTCTGTTGGGACATTATAGTAGGTTTGTGTTTACTTTTTCAGATTTCAGCAGCCCGCTGACTGATCTCACTAAAGAAGGCGCTCCAGATCTTCTCTGGTGATTGGAACAGTGCCAGTGGGTCTGTGAGAGTGCTAAAGTAGCTCTTTCCCCCGCAGTGGCGCATGAAGGATGCCAGTATGTGGATCGCTTGTTAGTATCTGATGTTACAGCCTATTAAGTTCACAGTGGTCCAGAGGCCTGGGGCGCAGATGGTAGTGGCTCACTTTCTCTCATTTCTCAACTACAGCTACAACCATTGGTAGGGTACAACGAGGTAGAGGGGTAATGAGTAATGTGGCACACCTGAACCCTGTTGCCCCACATATATTTATACAATCTGTCTTTCTGTTTCTTTCTCTCTCCCTGAGCAGTGTTCTGAGCATGTGTGTGTGTGTGTGGCCACACAAAAAAGTTGTTACTGATTGACAACCAATGGCACAAGCCTAAAGAAAAAGCTCAAGAGTATCTAAAGACTTAAAGGAGTTCTTAATGTTACATTGCTCTATTAAGCAACAGAGAATAGTTTATTAAACCATTAAACAAGGCCTTTTTTCATAGCTTATCTTTACTACAGATGCCAAAAAAATCTCTAAACCACTTACTGGTTGATGTATCTCCCTTGGACACTCCCTTAATTGTGCATACAAACTTGCATTCTCAGATTGATGTATCCATGTATTTGTCACCTCAAACATAGAGGCACACTAGCTGTATAGTCTTTCACTTCACTTTGCACTTGTTTAGTTTAGTATTTTAGATGGCAGTAACATCATGAAATTATACACTACCAGCCCTTTTTAAATGTTATTATTTACAGAATATTTTAGAAAAACATACATGTTTACATGTACAGAATGAATGGCATGGGCAAGAATCAAGAAAAGTATGAAATGGGAAAGTGTGGGTCCTGGGGCCACTAACAGGACTTATGGTGGTTAAGTTAATTTGGCTGTAAATTTTAGCCATAAAGTTAAGACCATTGTACCAACTGGGCTCAAAATTCATATTCACTAAAAACACGCATACATTTTATAACTAGCCTGAAGTCAAGACTGTTTCTATGGTAACTACTTTAGATATTACAGGGTATTGGGCATCGCACACAAACACAACCACTTTAGAGTAGTCAATTTGCCTACTGGCATGCTTTTGGGAGGTTGGAGGAAAGTGGAGAATCCAGAGGAAACCCAGATGGACACAGTGAGAACATGTGAAGCACTGCACAGACAGTGACGCACCAACCCTACCTGCTGTGCCACTGTGCTGCTCACATCAGCAATGCTATCAGTATAATCAGGGATACTTGTAGAATGGACCCCGTATATATTTGTTGTCCTTCTGAATCTGTACAGTCATTTGATGCTGATATGTACAGCTGATAGCATGCAGACTGTAATCAACTAGATTTCAAATTTTACTGTTGTAAAAGTCTCTCTCTTCTTTTTAAACATTGCTGGTAGCATGACAATTGCATTGATTGCAATTTAGCTATGGACTAAGCAGTGGTATTGATATGTGCAAAGCCACTAACATGCATAGCAACTTTTATTATTATTATTATTATTATTATTATTACTATTATTAATACCACAGTGCTGTTGAATTTTTGATTTTGATTGGTCAGAAGGTTTTGAAGGACATGCCACACGAACAGGTTAAAAAAAAACACTTGTATAATTGTTGATATGATGATGTTTTCTGTGAGGAGATGTTTATTTAGCATTTTTCAGAGGAGTCTCCAGAGTCAGCGCTTTGTAACAGTCAGAAGTAAAGCTGTAAGTTTAGGTTTTCTGAAACGGTCTGAAGAGGGCTTAGCAGTTTCTCGGTAACAGCTTCATTTTTTTCTTATTAACTTCAAGAGATAAAAAAAAACCAAAAAAAACAGTGATGCTGGTAAGGGAATGAGGGATTAACGTTTAGCTGCTGTAACGTTAGTGATAATGGAAACTAGCTTGTTTAATAGACATTAAATGTAACAAGACATTAAAAACAGACATTAAATATTGTAGGATAATAAGTAACTTAGTATTAACTTAAGTATTAACATTAACTTTGCGTTGGGATGCATCTCAACCCTGGCATTGATTATTTTCCTCTAACACACCCACAAGTGTTTTAGTTCTTATTTATCAGAGACATCTTAGTTCCACCTATGTGTAATTTTGATTGGTGTGTAGTTATGACTGACTTTACATTCTTCTTTAAAATCAGTTTTTGCTTTAGCCTATTTTTAGCTTTAGCCTATAACAGCACCCTGTTCTTTAGTTATGAATTTTCTTTAGTTACGAATCCAGTGAAATAATGAGAAGGAACGAGAGACTGAGAATCGAACCAAGAACCCCCAAACAAGATGGATGTTATACAGAAAGAATACACAGTGAAGTGAAAGAGAGGTAGAATCACACATCCCTCATCAGGACAGAGAACAGTATGCTCTCTCTCTCTCTCTCTCTCTGATTTATTGCTGTAGTAATTGAATGATGAAATGAGAGAGAGAGATATATTTTGAGATGGGGGTCATAACTTTACTAGATATAAATATTTAACAAATAATGATGAATTATGATGCCTGAATTAGCAAAAGCACCTCTGGAAATTTGCCATATGTCTGTTAGATTTTGATGTGTTAATGTGGTTGTAACTCATCTCTCCTTCTAATCACAAGCGCAGTCTGTTTGCACTGTAAATCTCTTGCTCCGATGACAGAGAGCCCCAGCTTTGATTGAATGACAGTTGCCATATCAAACAGTTCTACATTTGATGCCAACAGTGACATAAAATGAGCTATGTTGATGACTTTCTCTAGTCGTCTGCCCCAAGTAAAAGAAACAACATTGATCCTGTGTCACGTCAGTTTGACGGCTTCTACCTGATCAATACCTAAAGTTGTTTCTGACTGCAGGGAAGAAAGCCATCACTCTAGCAGTGGTATCTGCTTGGAAGGACATGCTTTGCATTTACCTGCTGATAAATGCACATCTAGAGGCGATGCTTGGATTTATTCAGCTGTCGTTACCAGCAGAGCATCAGGATTTTGCATTTCCGTCTCTGGAGTTACTTAAGACTTACCTTAGACTTTAGAGGTGTGCATGGGGCTGTTTGTGTAATCTCATTCCCACCCATTCGTGAAGGAATTCTAACTCATATCATATAAATCTCAAACATAAGCAGCATGTACTCTCTCATATTCTTTGTCCCACCAGCTTCCTTTTAGATCGCCATTTCTGTTCATGCCTGCTGAAGCAACTTTTTTTTGGATCCCAGTCCTGATGCACACTTCTACTGTATAGCACATCATGAGTAACAATAACTGTAATGTTAACAGTAATGAATAATTACATATGTAACAATATCAAACAAATTGTGACTTCTAAAAGTAAGTTATGTCTAGTTTTTCAATATTTTTTCCAGTGCTCCTATTTTGAAAGTAACCATATCTAATCTTCATATGGAATAACGAAAGAGGCCTTGAAAAGTATTCAATCAAAAATTCAGGCACTGCTTTCACATAGAAACAAAGTGCTGATGCTGAGCGTTTTCAACGCACTGACTAATTAATTTACAAAGCCACAGCTAACCTTGGGTCAACATTCAGCGCAGGTCCTCACACTTCAGCATGCTAGGACCAGAGCTAGACTCTTTCTTTCCTTTCTCCCTTCTTTTCATGTCTGGAAACTAATAAAAAAAAAACCCAGACTCATTGAAATCTCTCTTTGCAGGCTGTCTCGGTGAGGCCACACTGAGAGTTAACGTCCTACGTGGATCCTCCTACACTGAACTGTGACTGCTCTCCTCACACCTTCTGTGGTTTTTATTACTCAGCTTGAAGATACCCAGCAGCCTACACGGCCTTTCTTAGGTAGAACAATTCAATTAGATTGATCTCCTGAACTTGAGCAGAGCTTGTTTCCCTACCTTATTATTTCTCTCCAGTGACAATGAAGGACCAGTGGGGAAACTTGTGGTATTAGAATGCAGGGAGAAAAGTGAGAAGGAAAGAACAGGAGGAAGAGAGATTTATGACAAAATCAATCTTGACAGCAGTTATTTGTTATAATATTGCTAGCTTCAACCACTCACTCCCTCTAGTCTGGACCTTCAGGGTTTCAGACTGCAGTGAGGAGCCACACGAGTCTACGCTTAATAGTTCAAGCTCATTCAATACACCTGATTCAACACAACAGCCAATTAAAACATGGAAAAAACATGTCAATTTGTATAAAAAGTTATGAAGAGCTCAGGTAAAGGTAAGCATAAGGCAGGGTTGGCAAGTCAGTGGTTTTCCCTGCTTCTGAATTATGGCAGGTTGATTTTTTTTGTCTGTGGGTTCGTTGTTAGACATTTTACATACATTATATCAATTATATTAATGTATTGCAAGCCAAATATGGTGGCGGTTTTGTATGTATGCATGCTTGTATATAGTGGAGTGCAGCATACTGAAGCAGAGTACACTTTTTCCAGAGAAAACAGGACATTTCAGAAATATCAGCTGTACAAGAGAAGTGCTTCTCAGGCTGTAGGAGGTAAAAGCCATGTAAGTAGGCATGTGGGCTATATTTATGAATAATATAATTAATGAACAGATGAAATGGTGTAACAGTAGCAATGTGGTATAATATTACAGTTAGACACAGAAACATTATGCTAATTGCCCTGAATAATTTTACTCTTTTATATAGACAATACATGTAATAATACAAGACCATTTGGGACCTTGATGCTCAGTCTGCATGGTTTTAATATTGTTTTCATAAAAAATGTATGATGTGGTGTTACTGTTTTTGAAGAACAATACAGAGTTTTAAGTTTAGTTTTTTTTATTATTATTCTGACATTATTTGTACGAAATCCACTGACATTGTCCTTGCTCATTTGGAAATTCTTCCAAATATTGCATGATATCAGATTTATCTTAGCTTCAGTTGGCTCACAGAACATCCGATACACTTTGTACACTTAGCTGGCTACAATCATAAAAATCTCGAAGGCTTTGATTGCCTTTCTGCGCTTCTGTGTACATGCAATTCCATTTGGCAATTTCATTTTCCAACAGAAAAACCTTACAGCGTGACACAATTAGCTTAGAATCAGGATGTAGTCAGTGAAAATAATTAATGCCAATACATCTTTAAAATTATTATTACAGAGTTTTATTTGAAGCAGTTAATGGCAGGTTAAGAAAATATCTTTTATCTTTCCATGTTCAGAGCTGCCAGGACGAAATGAAATAATGCACAGTGCTGCAGAGTGGGTAAAAACACAGTACATTTATGACACAGTCCTTTCACAAATCACTTGTCTACGGTGTACAAGGTTTTATGTCTGTTTTAGTCGATGAAGATGAAGACACCAAAAAAGGTTTACATGCTCGCTTTCTTCCTGTTCTAGGAAAAAAGATGTTTTGTACATCAACTAATAAGAAAGTGCCATTAACTGATGGTAACTATATATTTGATTAATGTATAGTTTTTTTGCTTACAGGGGGTCAGTAAATATCAGAGAGTCAAAACATCTACGCAACTGTCCATCATTCCAGATTCATATGTGGATTGGAACATATGCATCTTTTGACATATACAGTGTTTGATTGATAACTTATAGCAGTGTACACTGGCGTTAAAATCTGGAGCTCCTACGCAGAATTCATAAAGATTGGAAGGTCTGCATGTTTGTGGGAGGTTGTATTCAATGTCAGTCCAGTGGCTTTTTCCTGGAAAAGTGGAACGTTCTAGGCTACATTTAGTGACAAGGCGTATTAGACTCTCAAACTAGAACAAATCTCTGTAATTTATGTAATTGCTAATGTAATTGCTAAATGAACTCAATAAATTATTTGCACGTTTTGAAGCACACAACACCACGCCTGCACAAAAGACTCCACCTTCTCTTGAAGACCAGTTCTGTGTATTTCTCCAGCCAGTGTGAAGAGATCCTTCTCTAAGATCAACGCCCGGAAAGCAGCTGGTCCAGACAACATACCGGGTCGCGTGCTGAAGGACTGTGCAGAAGAGCTCAAAGATGTCTTGACAGACATCTTGAACATCTCCCTGAGCCAGGCTGTTGTCCCCACATGCTTCAAAACTACCACAATTATCCCGGTCCCTAAGAAATCATCCCCATCCAGCTTTAATGACTACCGTCCTGTTGCTCTGACCCGCATTGTCATGAAGTGCTTTGAGTGGATAGTCATGCAACACATCAAAGCCATCATCCCCCCTCTCTTGACCCCTTCCAATTCGCATATCAGGCCAACCGGTCCACCGATGATGCACTCTCCACTGCTCTCCACTCAGCTCTCTCTCACTTGGAAACAAAAGATGCTTATGTGAGAATGCTGTTTCTAGATTTC
>CM075006.1:8741453-8754234 GCA_037576675.1 Pangasius sanitwongsei
AGGTTTAAATTGCTGGGGTCAAATTGACCCCAAGGATAAAAGATGTTAGTAATTTTGAGGATAATAGGAGGGTTAAGGAGTTAGGATTATCTTGTGTCATAGTTTTTGGATTCAATCACCTTTTGGTAAGTGATTAGTAGGGTGTTAGTATATGATTGAGCTATACAAATTGTGCTATAATACTGGGTTGTATTATGCTATGGCCTAATACCTAATACTGAGCCTGGAATATCTACATCCTTCCGGAAGTGCGTAGAATATGTAGAGAAATTCTATTAAAGAAATTGGAGTAAAAATATTAACCCTTGGTTACTACACTTTTAACGTCACCCCAGTGCACCTACTGCTGTTTTGTGGATTTTATTTAACTCTTTAGAAACCCTCGATTGCAAAATTTGCATGCTCTTACTTAGAAATGACAAAACGAACAAGATATTTAATGTGAAATGTTCCTTCATTATCATAAGTAACACAAATGGACAAATATGTATTTGTATGATGACTGTCATTAGACACCTTAAAGAGGTGAATAAAGCTTGTCCACTGAGTGCATCATTTTGCACTTAACTGTAGCTATTAACCGCGTCCTCAGCTAAAATGATCCGTAATGAGGCAGATAAAACAATAAGTGAGAACAGCAGGTGTGCTTGCTTTAGCTGAATTCAGTAAGCTAAGCAAACATTAATTTAATTTCAGTCAATTATTGTACGCCTAGAGCAGTGACTCATAACTACCCATAGAAGGCCACAGTTTACACGGTATTGTTTTCCCTCATCTGCTCATCATCTAAATAAAGCAAGCCTCCAGCATGAAACACATTAAATATGTTTATATTGAAATATTTTTTATGCTTAGTAATTTGTTGGTTGGTGCTTTAGTTCCTGTGGGATGTTAGTGGTTATGTGCTGCTCTGATGGGGTGGGAGGAGAAAATTTTCAACCATCTCAAACATGGGTGATAATCAGGTTTTGCTCTTAGCGCTAAGAAAAAAAAAAAAAAACCCAAGAGCTTCTGTCCTCACTCATTATTTTTCAGCGATGTTCAACATCATATTAATGATGTTACTATGAGAAATCATAGTAATGACAGTAATGCAATGCAGCTATATGAGACTCGGTCACAGCAGAGACTAGTTAGCGATGTACTAGGTGACAAGCACAGTGGTGGTAATGGTGCTGTTATCATGAAAGTTGAAGCTTGAAACCTGATCTGTTGGACTAGAGTGTACAGATGAGGGCGTGAGAGAGCTGCACAGACTAAAGTACTAAAGCACTGCTGCATTTAGGTAGAGCTGCATTCTCACTGGCACTAGTAGGCATCGAATGACATTATGGGAAAGAAATTAGTTTCAACCAAAACTGTAAGCATTCATCATAAAATAAAGCTTTTGCACAGTTGAAGAACACATATTGATTATAAATACTGCAAGTCATTCTGGGTGGACATATTGTCATTGAGAAAAACACTGACAGGAATGATAATGGAAGTTTATTAAATAAATAGCAGCATCACAAAAGAAGGTCATGTGTAAGTGATCGAAACAGGAGAAGTGATTTGAACAAACATTCACAGATTTTGGTATAAAATGGCAGTTTGAATGAAGGACTTTTAATATATACTGAGTACTAAAATTCTACACACTCACAAAACAACAAGCATTTACAGCATTTTACACAACACCACACAACTATAGTTCCTCTGAACATATGGTTTGGATCTGCCAGACTAGGTTTTGCTGTTTTTTTTTTTTAGATGTGACTTTTCATAACCCTACAGCAGAAATCATGTTTCTTTCCATGCATTCGGTGTAGTTCTCCTGTGTGTTTGCACCACTAGATAACTGACATTTACATTCAAGAGAAAATTCTCCAACTATTGTGGTATTGCTTGAGGAAGTAACCTTTGAGAGAGTGACATTTCTCATGACTTTGCAGCATTTTCTATGCAAGTCTAAACCACGTCTTAAACCTTTAACGTCATGATTTAAAGCATAGCTCTGGTGCCATACCTTAGATAGCCAACAAACTGCATGCTTTGATTAGAAATGATCTTTAAGATTTGAACTGCATTCCATTCTACAGATTTGCCATGGATGCGCAATTACAGGTGGGTTTGTGGTTATGAGATGATCTGAGGACTTCTTTAGGCCTTTGTCTTCTAATCTGTTAGGTTATATGAAATAAAACAATCCAGATCCAGCCATTCCAAAATGCATCGATTATTATGCATAGATAGTCCTAGGCTGCTACCTACCAATGATTGAAAGGTATATTGAAACAAACATATGTAATGGAAACGTAATTTACTCAAAGCTTTGATGTACTTGGTGTAGATAATTTAATGCCTGATAATTTTTGGGAGTGAATGTAGGTCAGCCTTCTTTCTCTCGCGTCTCAGAAGCCATCTGCAGTTTTTGTAAAGAACCACATGAGGGAGCTGGAGCTCTCTCTTTGGAAGTCTTGCTGCTTAGTCACACTGTTGGGTTGTTTTGCTGAAAATCTAGATTAAGCCATGCAACACTTTATGGCATTCAGATATCTGAACCTGTTCAAACACATCATTTAGATTTTTTTTTTTTTAAAACTTCAGATTCAATTCCCACACAGTGCAGAGTGTCCTGGATTGTCCTAATGCATGTGAACCAGGTTAGTCCCTGATGCTGTAAATCTCCGCCCCCCTTCCCCGCCCTGTGCTCCGCCAACATACATTCTACAGTGTGGTGATGGCCAGCCCCAGTGCTGGTGCGGGTTCCATTGGGGTGGCGCTTCCTTGAGTAAAAAGGAGTACACAAACACACAGAGATGATACTGGTGGCCATGCTACAACAGACAGCTCAGCCATAGTGAATCAAACACTGCTGGTGTGTTCTGCCAGGGTATGGCAGCTGTTGACGGATATCGCTGATACTCCAGTTTGCATCTCTATCCCAAGATGAGTGTCAGTGTCGGGTAACTCCAGCTTCTGAAGTGCGTTGCCGTCTCCATTGCGGCAGTTACTGTTCCGATCAACGTCTACGCAAATTAGAAGCGGCGTGACGGCAGCTTGCGATGGGCACGGTACAGGGATGGCCACAGGCTTGAGCCGGACTCCGCTATACTGGCAGCGCATGTAGCTGGAGAAGGCATGCCTGTAGGTCTTATTGAAGAGAGTGTATACCAGAGGGTTCACACCCGACGAGATGTAGCCCACCCACACAAACACATTTAGCAGGTCAGAGAGCAGGGGCTCATTGCATGCGCCTCGACACAGCACAGACAGCACGTTGGTGATGAAAAATGGGCACCACATAAGCAGGAAGAGGAAGAACACTACGCCCAGGACCTTGGATGCACGCCGCTCGTTTTTGATGGCCTGCATCATGCCACGATGGCCTTGGGATACGGCCGGTGAGCTGAGCTGAGACGGTACCTCCGAGCCAGCCACCATGGAGATGCTGTCGGATGTCGCTGGGCTTAGCGAGTTCCCAATCCGCAGACAGTTCAGGCTGCTACGACGGGAGGGGACAGGGGCTGGAGCCAGCTGAGACGAGGGCGGGGGTCCCGGCTGCAAGGGCTGCTGGGAAGAGGCTTTAGCCTCATGGAGGAAGACAGAGGCTTGACGCTGAAGGGCCTGGACAGTTAAACAGTATGTGACCACCATGATGACAAGAGGGATGAAGAAGGCCACGAAGGAGCCGACCAGCACAAAACGCCCCTCATTCAGCATACAGCTTCCATTTACAAAGACTTTATCTGTGTTGTGGAGGCCAATCACGGGAATAGGCGTGGAGATACCTGAGACGGAGAAAGAGAGAGGATTAAGTGGTAATAATGAAATTAAAGGTGCAATATATATCTTATTATATATCTTATTACTATATTTTATGAATTTTCAGGCATTTGTGTCTTATTTTTGAGTGTCTTGATGAAACACATCAAGTGATTTTTAATGAAATGTTAATGAAATGTTGTAGAGCATATTTACAACTCAAATCTGCTTTTTCATCCATTCATTCATATGCAGACAGTTTCATAAGTAACATTTTCAACTGTGATGGCTACAAGATAAAATTTAACAGCAGTAGCCCACTAATTTCTAGGACTATGATATCTAGGAGTCAGTGAAGTAATATTACTACTCTAGTGAATTAGCTGTTTTTGAAAGCAGAAAATGAACTTTACCCACTAGTTACTGAGTCTTTTGCCTTTTGCCACAGGAATCTTGCTCCTGAGCCATAGCCAGTACACGAAGAGGCTCAGCTCTCAGAGATTTATTGCCTACCGGCTCCTGATACTTTACCTACAGAATCAAATGATCTATCAGGCTATTAATGGCAGTATTCTTTGGCTTCAATCCCAATTAGATTCATAGTATGTAGAAAATAAGAATAATTGAGTAGTTTGTGTCTTCTTATTTCTGTTTTCTTACAGCTTATAACAACTTGTAAAACTACAGAGAGGTTTTGTCTCTGCTGAACTGAGGAAAGCACACTTAGCTTTCAAATGTCCTCAGTGTAAGTACAGTTAACAACGTCTAAAAACAATATGCAAAACGGCGAGAAGCCAGTATAGCCCCTCTAGCATTGAAACTACTCTGGTAGAACAGGATCACAAAAGAAAATCCCTACTTTAAATAGCAGATGCTCTTTTATATTGCAGATCTCTCTTTCTAATGGCTGGGTTAAGTGCATATTCTATTCCTTCAGAGATGATAAATCAGAGCCACAGCAGATATAGCAGGTATTATTCTCTTTAGGAACCTACATCGATAGGTAATTAAATAAACAATAGACTGCAGTTTAGATAACAGATGGCAATGCGCTTAATAACAAAATGCATCAACAAGAGCATAATGCTAGCAAACAGAAACCAGAAATGAGGTGGTGGTTTGAGAGCACTTTCTTGATGAACACTGGCTAGACTACAAAGCACAAGCGCTATCAGAAACCCACAATGCCACTACTGAAGCTGCTCGGAACAGATAAGAGATTTTTCTTTCTACAACTTTGGGAAAATAGAATGATATGCCAGGATGTAATGTATAGGTGCCTTCTGGCGCTTAATATAACCTTCTACACAGGTGTATGTGTCATGACGTATGTTCCTGAAAACTTGTTCCTGAAAAAAAATGACATCTGTTTCACAACAAACATCAATATGTGATCTCCATGATTTGGCATGGTTGATGGTGCCAGATGGGCTGGCTTGACTATTTCAGAAACTGCTGATATCCTGCGATTTTCATAAACAACAGTCTCTAGAGGTTACACAGAATGGTGCAAAAAAAACATCCCAGGAATGGCAGTCCTGCGGGTGGAAATGCCTTTTGATGAGAGAGCTTAGAGGAGAATGGCCAGACTGGTTCAAGTTGACAGGAAGGTTATGGTAACTAAAATATCCACTCTTTACAACCGTGGTGAGCAGAAAAGCATCTCAGAATGCACAACTTTGTCGAACCTTGTGGCAGTCAGGCTACAACAGCAAGCAACCACATCTGGTTCCACTCATTTCAGCCAAGAACAGCAATCTAACTTTATAATATTACATTTTATTTACATAGCACCTTTATCAAACTCAAGAGCTTTACAGAGGAAACATCTGGTAGACACTTTTATCCAGAGCTAGGCAGTTAAGAGTTAAAGGTGGTAGTTAATGGATGACTCTCTGGCTGAGTTTTGAACTCACAGTTACTAGCTCTGAGGCTACAGTGGGCACAGATTCACCAAAATTGTTGAAGCTGAAAATTGGAAAAAGTCCAGGCATTGAAACAAAAGGCTTTGAGCCAGAGAGTCAGCCACTGACCAATACCTTTAACTCTCATCTGTCTAACTCTGGATAAAAGTGTATACCAAATGTTTCCTCTTTAACGTGACCTTGAGTTTGATAAAGGTGTTATATAAATAAAATGTATTATTCGCATGATTCTTTTTAATATAAATTCATAAATGTAAAAGCAAAGGTGTTACATTTACAGCAAGTGCAATATGATGCTGTGACATCCCATATGTGTGTTGAATAGATATGTCCTTTATATTCATGGGTGCAAATGCTTGTGAGCTCGCGAGAGTGTGTGTCTTTAATATACTGAATGCACATGCTTTGTAAACTGTTTGCTTGTGCATTTCTGGAAAGAAGCAAAGAAGCTAAAGCTAAAGGCCCTTGGTTAATGCATTCCAAAGACATAGTCTGGTATTGCCAGAGTGCAATAAACTATTTTAGACACTAGTGGGCAATCTACACCTCTGAGAGCAGTGAGAGCACATCATGAGTGGAGTCACTTATAATGCTGCATTAAGCTTAAGTTCACATGGTGTCTTGTAACGCCTCATACTGAGTGCTGGGGAATCCTATTCGAGTGGATATTTTCAAATCGTAGTTGACATGCAGATCAGGAGTTACAGCAAGGAGGATGAACTTTATAGCCCTGTGATAACATTAACAGATATCCAATATGTACAACAGGTCCATTTACCAAGCACTCAACACTAAAACCTGGGTTATGAATGGAAAACATTATTTAAACATTATTTAACAAATGCACAAATATACGTACAGTATCAAATCGACACAACATATTCCACAAATGCAAAGTTTTTATCTGTAGCGCACATATCTGTATTTGTACAGAGCTACTGAACTGATATGGTGGTTATTTTTAAGTCAGGTGTGATCACAAATGAATATACTGAGGCCATGAGATTCAATTTTGTTTGTATAGCACTTTTAACAATGGACACTGTCACAAAGGTTTACAGAAATAAATTCATTCAGGATATAAATTTTAAATGTATGAAATTGCTAATGAGCAAGCCAGAGGCGACGGTGGCAAGGAAAAACTCCCTGAGATGATATGAGGAAGAAACTTTGAGAGGAACCAGACTCAAAAGGGAACCCATCCTCATCTGGGTGACACCGGATAGTGCGATTATAAATAAATCCCTTCTATAACTGTGTACTACATGGTCAAATTGTACAATTGTGACTACATGGTCAAATAGTGCAATTGTGGATAAGCTTCTTGTGGCTACAAGTTAAGTTTTTTTTGGCCATGAAATCATTAACTCATGGCAGTTATTTTTAAGATGACATTTGAAAATGAGTGAGACAGATAAATCAATTGAATTCTCACAGCAAATAGACTTTTCTTTTGCACATTCACACTAAAAAATTCACAGAAGGCCATGTATTAAGTATGTCTGTGGGCTCAAGTTACACAACTCATGGCATGACTTTGGTATCTCATGGCCACAACATAATAAATCATGGCCACATGAGAAGTTTGTGGCTTCGAAATATTAACTCATAGCATTAATGTATTTATTAATGGCCATGTCTTATTAACAAAGCATCCACCTCAGAAGTGCCTTACTTTTGAAAATATATGGAATATGGAAACATTAACATTACATAGCATTCAGAAGTAAATGACATGATGACATGCAGCTATATAGTATGTCGCATGTCACCTCCTGTCTTTCGTCAGAGTAGACTATGGTCTAAGGGACCAGGTCTATCCTCTTGATCTAGAAGAGGTTAACTTATGTAAGAAACAATAAGTGTATTAGCACTGCCTTGTTTGTGTTTGTACGTCAATACATTTGTAAGTGGCATCCTTCATGTCTGTTGTTTTGTGGCTGTGAGTCACAAAAATGAACAGCTGATATGTTAACACCCTGCATTACTATTCTCACAGGATCACAGACTACGCTAGAAAAATCCATCTTGATAAGGTTAGTCATTACTCTGCATCTGTTAGTGAGAGCAGCAGATCTGCCTGTTCATATTTTTTTTGAATCACTAAATGTATGCGTTGCCATTACAATTAGCTAAATATTTATATTTATACTGTAAAGTACAAATATTAATGATTCATTGTACGCTCACTAATCCACTTGATGAGGAACACTTGGACATGCACATTCATGCAATCAGCCAAACATACAGATACAAGTCAAGAGCTTAAGGGAATGTTCACATCAAACATCAGAAACAACCGTGGCATTGTTGTTGATGCCAAATGGGCTGGTTTGAATATTTCAGAAGCTGTTGATCTCCTGCTTAACACCTGGCCTTTTTCCAATCTTCAGCTGTGCAGTTTTGGTGAGCCTGTGCCTGCTGTAGCCTCATAGTCCTTTTCTTGGCTGATGGGAGTGAAACCTGACGTTGTCTTCTACTGTTGAAGTCCATCTGCCTCAAGGTTTGATATGCTGTGCATTCTGAGATGCTTTTCTGATTCACCGTGGTTGTAATTATTTGCATTACTGTAGCCTTTGTATCAGCTTGAATCAATCTGGCCATTCTCCTCTGAACTTTCTCATCAACAACATGTTTCTGCCTGCAGAACCGCTGCTCTCTGGGTGTTTTATGTTTTGTCTTTGCACAATTCAGTGTGAACTATAGAGATTTTTGTGCATGAAATTTCCCGGAGATCAGCAGTTTCTGAAATACTCAAAGCAGCCCGTCAACAACCATGCCACAGTCAAAGTCACTGCGATCACTCATTTTCCCAGTTCTTATGTTTGATGTGAACATTGACATGTATCTGCATGTTTTTATGCATTGAGCTGCTACCACAAGATTGGCTGATTGGATAATTTCAAGTCAAGTCAAGTCAAGTCAAGCGGAGTTTATTGTCAGTTCAACCATATACAGCCAGTTAGTACATAGTGAAATGAAACAACATTTCTCCAGGACCAAGGTGCTACATAAGACAAACACAGAACAACACAGAACTACAAGGGACTACATAAATTTACATAAAGTGCAGACAGCACAAGACAGTACAATGACTACTGGGATAGACAATGGGCACAGTAAGTCCCAGTGCAGCACCGACCAGTACACAGTTCTATCTGCATGATAAGCAAGCGTACAGGTGTTCCTAATAAAGTAGGAACTATTTTACTCTTTTACAAGTGAAAGCTTTTGATAGTGTTTTACCTTCACAGCATTGAGGTACAGAGTGCTTATTTCTCTGCACTCAAGCAACTTCATTGTGGAGTGCAGCTTCTACCTGATACCTGATACATATCTTAATTCCTGCACTGAACAAAGATACATGGTGTCACTGATGCTGAGCGCCACTCAAAGTCTGAGTTTAGAATCCAGCTGCCGTGAACACACAATATTCAGTACCACTCCCAACCTTGTTTCCATGAATACCTACAAATCAATTTCATAATCCAAAAGGACACATTTTTATAAATCGGCTAGAGCTAACAAAGCTCCTCACTATTAGACACATCAATTTCACCATTAACACTGATAATAAATTGAAATTGGATAAATGCTTAAATCTGCATGGCCAGCAGCCAAAGTAAACCATATTAAAGGGTTTATTTTTGGTTGTATTCTACTAGGCTGATTTATTGGTGCATGGTTGAGGCTAATCATGCTTTAGACTGCTCTTGAGGAAAAGAATATTGTCCAGTGTCCCTAGTGTAAATGGTTTCTCCTCTCTTAAATAACAAATCTTACAGCTAATACAGTAATGACACTTTTATCTTCCCATTCTGCCATGTTGAGCAGTGTGTTATTGGGAAAGTACCTCAGGATTGATGTTGCGTCAGTGGTGGTACTGCTTCAGCTGTCAGTGTGCTTCCTCAGTGAAGATGTACTGAGCTTGAGGAGGTGTTAATAGTTTTTTATCACTGTTTACAAGCAGTGAAGCCCCCCCGACTGGGTTATTTTACTATCTCAGATTGCATCAAAATTCTCCGATGTAACCGTGAGTGATGATCCATTTAGTTTTGCTATTGCTAACTCAGACATTTCATTCTTCTTTGCAATCTTTGTGCTCTTTTTTTTATATAGTATATAGAGCTATACTTTCTGCTCAGAATCAGTCAAATGCTGTAAAGCTTCATAATACAGATGGATACCGCAACCCAAGAGCTTCTTAAGGCAAAAAAATAGAATTTTCTTAAATGCCTGAGTCAGTCACCTGACCTCAACCCAACTGAGCATGCTTTTCAATTAGTAAAGAGAAAACTGAAGGCAGAAAGACCCTCAAACAAGCAGCAACTGAAGACGACTGCAGGAAAGGCCTGGCTAAGCATCTCAGGGAGGAAACTCAGCATTTGGTGAAGTCTATGGGTTCCAGACTGCAAAGGATTTGCATCCAAGTATTAAAAACAATCCTTACATTTATAATTGTTAGTTGTCCAGTTAATTTTGAGCCTGTGAAAATAGAGGTACTATGTAAGAAAAAGGCTATAATTCCTAAACAGTTAATGCAATATTTTTTGTTAAACCCCTTGAATTAAAGCTGAAAGTTTACACTTTTTTTCTTTTTTTTTACTTCTTTTTATTTCACCACAAATGCCACTCCATCTTATGGATACTCCTAAGCTTTTAAGTGAGTAAAGGAAAAAGAAAAAAGCCTAACCTCTCAAAAAGAGTCATACATATCTGCAGTTTAGTCAACACATGACCCAGACTGAAGTAAATGTAAGCTCTGACCTATAGAGATGGTCCAGACAGCAGCGATTTTCAGCATGGCTTTGGTGCGTGAGTTGAAGCGGCTGTGTTGGATGGGGTTGCAGATAGCCACGTAGCGGTCCAGAGAGATGGCACACAGGTGCATGATTGAAGCTGTGGAGAAAAGTACATCTAGGTAGATCCAGATCGGGCACAGAGCTTCAGGAAGTGGCCACACATAGTCTAGAGCAAAGGGAACACAAGGGAAGGAGTTCGGATTTAAAAAAAAAAGGTTTTAGACATACTTTTTCTAATTAGCCTAATGATTTTCATTAAACATTCAGACGTAATGGTTTGCAAGGGTCCACTTATTGCATCTACATTACCATTAATGCTGTATACCAGTGCTTTTTTTTTTGGTTCCTTGCAGATATCCTGCAGTGCAAGATGATTACACATAGAAATACTGCCACAAACTCATCATGAGCCATCAGACTCATGTTGTACACTTTTTAATCCCATTAGAAAACCATCAGATACATCTCGAATCAGTCACACATCACCCATTAAACCATCAGGACTTAAACACAAAACACCATGGCCTACAGAATCATTTAATGTTATCTCTTTCTTTCAGCATGTTTAACTATAAATTAGAAAAGAGTGTGAGAGAATAAGAGGAAGAAAAGGAAAAGAAATGTAATTTCAGTCTTTACACTGCATTAAAAAGATAAAATAAGGGTCCAGGAAAAGGAAAAGGGAAAAGAAGAAGACATGGTTATGCCATGATAACTAGCAGACTGATTAGAGAAAAGAAATAAGATCAAAGTGTTCAGTCTAGTAGATTAGACGATTGGAACAAAATAAGGGCCAAGTGTATGAATTAAAAAAAAAAAAAAAGCCAAGTGTATTGGAACAGAGATCAAAGCTGACATTTGAAACTCTAGATGAAAGTTTCCTATAAGACGTTCCACAAGCTTCTGCAGCCAACAATATCTGACCTGACCGTTTTAAAACTTAATTACAGCTGTAACAATAATGAACTTCGTTAATAAGAGACAATAACCATAAGGATACGCAAAGCTTCACAAAGACCTTACATTATAGATTAGAGAAGAGATTTTTTATGAATATGAGAGCATTTCTCAACACTCAACATTGCTATTTGCTTACACCAGACAATCTTAAATGTTTTTGACTAAAATAGTGGTTCACATAGTTTTGAAATTCACATTCTGATATTTATGCAGCACAGCAGGTATTGTTTGAATCGTGAGCTCAGGTTACTGTCTGTGTGGAGTTTCTGTGCACGTTCTCGCTGTATTCACATAGCTTTTCTTCAGGTTCTCTGGCTTCCTCGCGCCTCCTTGGGCATCTCTTTCAGTGTGTATTTCCTGCCTTGCCCCCAGTTTTACAGGTATAGGCTCCAGATCCACCATAGCCCAGACCAGGATAACATAGTTACTGAAGATGCATGTTCTGATTTTTAAATCTGGCTAATGATATTATGTTTAGCGATTATTTTACAGTTAAAAATTGATGCTAGCTGCAGTACCGGCATATCCCGCTAGGTAGCCTAACTGCAAAGATTGAAATCCAGTGCAATAGAGAATCATGTTGTTTGAGACTTGTTTCATAATTGTCTTTGCAGTGATCCTTTCAATGAAGTTGCCTTTATTCCCATCAAGGTCTGTGGTATTGATGCTCATACAGCCAGCACTGGTCTTAGCACTCAAGATAGACAATGGGACAGGAATTATGTCCTTCAGCTCTAATTCTAATTCCCTCTGAGCAAGATTTCACTCATGATTTCCAGGATCTCCCCTGTTCTGTGTCATTACAACGCCACACCAGGCTACTAAGACATGAATGAATTATAAGATTAAAGACAGAGAGAGAGAGAGACAGACAGGCTAGGGAGAACTAGAGGAGAGTGGAGAAAAGAAAGGAGACAAACAGAGGATATAATGATGATCTTTTAGTCTGTTGTATGGATTGTCATTTTATCATGTAATTTCTACACAGTCAGTGTTACATGCGGTGCAGGAGAGGACAGAACTCAGGCTGAAATGGAGACAGAAGGTGAACTATAAAAGAAGTGCACTGAAGTATGGCATGCATATCGTAAGAGTGACTGAATCTATGACAGACAGATAAAGCATGCACGCATGCACACAAAATTCATTAAACTATTCACGCACATTAGTGCACTAAAAGGCTGTGGACAGTGTAGGGAATCAGTATAGACAAGACTCATTTTGTATGAAAAGTTGCAAAGTTGAAAAGAAACTCCACCCTAAAAAAAACAATATATATATACACTATATTACCAAAAGTATTCGGTCACCCATCCAAATGATCAGAATCAGGTGTCCTAATCACTT
>CM075006.1:8757708-8768749 GCA_037576675.1 Pangasius sanitwongsei
AGATCTTTTTATATCCCTTACCAGACTCATAAGCATCAACAATCTTCTTTCTGAAGGCCTCAGAGAGCTCTTTGGATGTCACCATGATGATACCTCTCACTTCAACAATTAAGAGCAAACCAAACTAAATGTCTGAGGGGTAAATAAGGCAAGCCTCCTTCAAAATGCTCTGTAACCATGTTCTAATAATTTGTACCTGATGTGATTCACCTGTAGCTAATTTTAGCCATTTTAAGTACAAATAAATGTGGGGGTGTCCTTATTTTTTCCACACAAGAAATTGGATTTTTTTAAAATTACATTTTACAGATCATTTTAAAAAGACTTTTCATTGGCTTTATTTGTTTACTTATATTACTTGAGTCTCCCCATATTGTTAAAATGAAGATGAAATGTCCATATGTTTAACTATGTTAAAAAAAACACAGGCTTTCATGGGGTGTCCTAATTTTTTCCACATGACCATATATATATAAAACAATGGGAACAATTGTTTGTAGTTGAGTTGCACTTTGTTACTCATATGCAGATCTGTTATGCATTGTGGCAGGCGATACAGATGGGCAGCAGCTCATCAATAAGCGGCGTGGCTTTAAAGTGACACTTCAGTGAATGAGGATGTCTGATTATATCGATTGCTCTGTTCTCAAATCTCAGCCTTGCATCCTTGAAAAGGAGGGAAATGCAAATAAAGACATTCATTCCTTCATTCTCCCTTTCATTATATTTTCACGTCCTGTTTGTGTTAACTTTCTCAGTGTGATGATTGATTCCTTTCCTGATTGTTTCCACTTGTTGCTTTTTACTTTGTGTATTTATACCCTGTGTTTATACATGTTCATCTGTGATTTGTATTCATCTGCCATGTTACTTCTAGGCTTAGTTTGGGTCTGCATGTTTAATTAGATCAACTGATTTAACTTTCTGGGGTCACATTGATCTCTTTTGACTTGTGTCTGATTTACCAACAATAATTACTTGAGTAAGCTAAATAAAGAGGATTTCAGTTTGCACTTATATCCTACACTACACTCCTAAAATTATCCAATACAAATTGCATTCATTTATTACTGACATATCTGACGATTAATCTAACAAGCAGTCTGAGGAATTTTTTTTTTTTTTTATACAAATTCGGAAACACACTAGCCATACAATACACCTTCAATCTGTACGGTTTATAAAGCATAGGATAACAATCCTTTTGAGAGCTAAATTAAAATATCTTTAATGAGCTGGATGTGACTTCCTGCTTGATCTGCAGTTTAAGTGCAAAGTAAGAATGAGCTTTTTATTATTATTGCAGTAGCATGTGTTTAACTTGTTTAGAACTGAGAGAGAAAGACAGAGAGAGAGAGAGAGAGAGAGAGAGAGAGAGAGAGAGAGAGAACAACCTCTTCACACCTTTCTCTGTTCTAACAGGCCAACACACTGACATACATGACACATATAAAAAGCCTTTTTTTTCTATGACGTGACTGAAGCTTTTTATGTGGGATGGCTTTTTTCTAGGTTTTTGCACTAGCTTGTGATAAACAAACAGATGCATTATAGCACAAAGATAAAGGATGAAAATTGGATTATGCAGCAGCATAACAAACTGTACGGAAGACTGGAAGCCCGATGTGTCCTTGAACCTTCTGCCTTCTTGCATTTTACAGCCTACCTGTTTTCACAGGAGAATTTTGCCAGGGTGTTAAGCACATTAATTATATTTTGTCCCGTTTGTTACTTGCAACAGGTTCTCACAAGCGTTTTAAATGCAAAACACATTAACAAACCAAAAACACAACTAATTTGGAAACGCACCAACATTAAATCAAAACAGAAAGTTATTGAACATGGCATGCTCGTTGCTGACTGGCTACAGGAAACTGTGGAAAACTGGGAGCTGGAGGATGTTTACAGTACGAGGAAATATGAGCTCAAACGAATCTACTGATGCTTGTATTCATGCTTATTTTGATCAAGGGCATTCAAATGATGTTATTTTAGATATGCTGTCAGCTCTGTACAGCATTATAACAACATCAGTATCTTACTCACTGAGTCGTTTTCACTACGCTAACTAGGCAACAGTGTAGCATTGAAAAAATACCATAATTTTTCCTTTTGATAGTCGTCATACTCCGTGACCAATCAGCATTGAGCATGTGATGTTCAATAAGGACTCGTCTTTACAGTTTTTAGGTAATGTGTTTTGAATTTGCGATTGTGTTTCTAGACTTGCTGTTGCGATGTTGGCTTTGTTGTTGTGTTTTCTGGTTTTGCTTTTGTGTTTGCTGTCCTTCCGAATTTACTGCTGTGTTTGTTTCTGCTGTTGTGTTTCCGAATTTGCTGTTGTGCTTTTAGGTTTGTTGTCTTTCTGGTTTGGCTGCTATGTTTTCTGACCTGATGGTGTGCTTTTGGTTTTTCTGAATGATCTGTAGCATTTTATGTTTCTGAATTTGCTGTGATGATCTTACTTTTCCTGTTGCCAATTTCGCTGTTGAAATTGTGGTTTTGCTGTGGTGTTTCTGAATTTGCTGTTGTGTTTTTGGTTTGGTAATGTGTTTTACACTCAGGGACAGTTCATATGTATGACCAGCATTAAAGAAAGGACTTTCCGTAGCACTGTTCTTTCATCATTAGACAAATTTGAGCACAAGCTTTTTATGCATATGCTAATCATTCATTTCAGTCCAAAGTATTGTCAGGTACATCGGTAATCAAATCCTTTCTTTCATGTGCATTCAATCCGTTAATTATTTCAGCCAGGCTATAAATCTGTGTCATCATTCCCGGGATTCTACTTTCACTCAAGACTGGTAAAGATAATACACTGAACTACGGCACGCTCATTGACGGGTACACACAAACACATGCTCACACACACTGATTGTTAGCGATAAAGCTGATTGAAATGACCTCCAATGTCACCCTGATGATTGCGTTTAAAAGTTTGCTGCCCGTCACACTAAGGCGCTATCCAGTTTTCATTCAAAGCACAGAAAAAAGGACTAAGCAGGTCAAAATCTATTATTGACTGTCATAAGCACAGGCTATCTGTGTGTGTTTATGCATGTGATTATTCCAGCAAATGATGTTTGGATGTTCTCTGGACAGATTGCCAGCCATCACAAACTGCCAACCCATTTTAATAGCCAGGCATGAGATAACATGTCCCACTGCGTACATGGTCCTGCATACAAAGAGTTCATTGATAACCCTCCACTTCTCTCTGTGTGAGCCTTTCCTTCTACAGTTAAACGCTAGGTGATGGGGTGTGTTAATTGGCATGTGTAATGTCTGTTCATCTTTGATTTCTGTTACCCTGTTTGCATTGACAACCTAAATGGTCTGTTAGTGATCAATATCTCTTTAAGGGCTACACCACTGTGCATACAGATCAATAATCGCCTCTTCTTCTGCAGTCAAGTCCAGCCTAATCATGCAGGCTAAACTATAGTGGATGCCGTAGTACTGGATTGATTCAACGCAAATAGATCTTTGTGGATCAATATGGCACACGGAAGGTGCCGCTGCATTTTACTGTGTGTTCATGTGCAGCATAAAGACAAGTCATGCGGCCCAAAAGCGACTCGTCTTTGACTTCTCAACTTATGAATAGTAAAGAAAAAAATGAGTGCAGCTCCCTTTTTTCTGTGAAGACAAAGCAAACGCATTCTGTCTTCATTAGAGTATTGTGCAATGTGACAACGTGACAGTTCACAGTTCTCCTACATTAATATCCACCACACACATAAATGCCCACACACAGATTTATTACAAGTAAACCAACTGTCTTCCATATGGCGTTATCATTCGCTGTCTCCTGGACTGTGATGAAAACGAGATCTCCTGACGTCCACAGTCTTGTTACCAATCTGAACTCGCATGATCTCCTTTACAATCACCCATTTAATTAGTCATGGGAGATTTGCAATTTATGTAGTGGAACCTGTTCTGATTAAATAATTTTGCCTTGTTTTCTGGTGGCATATTGTGGAGGAGGATTATGGTGAATTCATGCGAAAACTGTGGGAAAAACAAAACAAAAATAGCAGGAATTCAGTTTCAGAAACCCCTAAGGATCCCACCATGGACATGGACACATTGTCTACGTATTTTTAATTAGAGAGGCTCAAAAACACTCTCTACAAAATAATTATATGACAGGCAGAACAAATCAAGCGATAAGAAGAATGTTAAGCTGAGAGCATGCATGCTGCTACTCACCATACAAGATGCTGATGAGCGAGATAGGCATTACTAGGATGCCCACCAACATGTCTGCCACAGCCA
The DNA here is from genome assembly GCA_037576675.1 of Pangasius sanitwongsei. Lineage (NCBI taxonomy): Eukaryota > Metazoa > Chordata > Actinopteri > Siluriformes > Pangasiidae > Pangasius > Pangasius sanitwongsei. The sequence continues at coordinate 8,761,993 of CM075006.1, forward strand.
AAGACCGCAGGAAGAAATTAGTTGCATTCTGCAGTTTCTTCTCCAGCGACACGGCCATAATAACAAGAATGTTCCCTCCTATGGTCAGCAGGATGATGATGAGTATAAGCAGCGCAGGCCAGTTCTTCTCTTTGATCACTTCTCTGGCTATGCCCTGACCGGAAGATGAGGCGGAGGAAAGGTTGGTGCTGGGGTCGGTCCAGAACAGGCTCTGGTTCAGGCTTATGGTGGTGTTCCCGGGCCAGGTCATCCAGCCACTGATGTCCACAGAGGCAGTGGTAGAGCTGAAGCCACCCAACAGAGGTCCTGCTGGAGCCCCCATCCTTAAACAGAGGCACTTCTACCTTCTGGTCCCTAGCAGGTAGTGATGTGCTCAGGACAGATCCTCACACTCATGTATAAGTGCTGGAAAATGATGGTGCGATGAACCAATTATCGATGAACAACCCACTGGTGTAGTAATGTGAAGGTAAAGTCTATAGAATTAAGGACATCCATTGTGGTTTCATTTTAGTATTACAATCTTGTCCTGGGAAACAATATCTGAAAAATACAAAGAAATATAACTGTAATAAGAACATAATCATTGATTGTGTTGATTTCTCAGTGCTTTAGGCATAATATAGATGGAACCTGAGATTCGCTCACATTTTTTGTAAAATCCATTTAAGCTGAGTCCAGTTTAAATCAAATTGGGAGCCCGTAAAATCATCTTATTGCACAAATGAGCCCATTTACGTCAGACTAGTGAAGGTTAATTGAGTCTTTGAGGTAGAAATGTTACAAAGTGGTTTAGCACTTCACGGGCCACCATTACCTCAGGTCTTTGTGTTAATTTCAGGCAAAAATGCAGGTCATTTCATTTAAATACCACACAGTTCTTCAGGATGACTGTCAAAGGCCACAATGTAGTGATGGACAAGCTAACTGGCCATATAAACCACTGGTCATTGTTATGCATTTTATTGAAACTAATAAGCTTCCTGATCATGTAATTACACGTGCAGTTAACCTATATTTCAAGATACCTATATACCAGTATATATCAGTATTATGTGCATCTGCTAATGCCTTGTTGTTCTATGCCCCAATAAAACCACAGAAGGATTACACTGAAATATGCATGGATTGTATTTAGACATCACTGATCTGACAGGGTTAAGGGTTGGACTAACAAAATAATTTACACGTGTTGGATCTTTGGATTGCTGTGATTCATTAAAACACCCACAATTCTCATCTGGAGTGTCTGCGATTAGTCAGGATGTTCACACTACACCACCAACAATGTGAAGATGTAATGTGAGGTGCCATTTGCTTATTGGAGCCTTCTGTGATATCAGTATATTGCAATAATGCTAAACAAATAATATAGGAGTCAAAAATAGCTGCTTTTGGACATTCTCCATTAAGGGCAGGTCAATAGGTGAAGAGTTCACCTATAAAGTTCACCTATAAAAGTCTTAGCCTTCCTATTTTTACAAAGAACCTGGATGACTGGCATTTTACAACTTCCTGTCACTCATTTTTATTATTTCTTTGTCTTTCTTTTACTAGTCTTTCCTCTACCCAAAGAACAAATTACTGTATTGAGCAGTACTGTATCTTATTACAGAACAAATCAATTTCACAATGTCACACAGGTCGGTTTTACTCAAACACTTATCTGCAAAATTCATTATGACGCATATCAGAATGTGTATTTTTTGTCCCCAAAGGGAACTACACAGCTGTGATATACAGTTTTTGTAAGTGGTTTTTCTACATTCTATACCTCACAAAATGTTTTGATGTACTTCTGACACAAGGCTGTTCCAGTTCCCTGCTTATTCTCTTGCCAGAGTGGTTGGAGTGCCCAACAAAGGGCAAAAGAACAGCAGCTCAAGAATAAATAAATAACTAGATAAATTCTCTGTTGCCCTGGAATAACCTTCAGTTTATTAGGATGGGCAAGCGGGGAAGCATCTAAAAAACACCAGAGTGCCGGTTTAAAAGAAACCATTAATCTCTTTAGTAGCAGTCTCACTGCTAATAAGTCCCAATATGAAGAAAAATAACATTTTATTTCAAATTAGGTATTTTGCTCACGTAACCCGTAGTGAACACCAAATATATTCCTCAAATAGCCTTAAATAGGTCTGGATCAAAGCTACTACTAACAACTAAACATGTTTATTTTGTGAGTGTCACAGAATTTAAGAAAAGTAGGTGAATTGGTGATTATTTTTTAGCCCCCTTTAGCGACCTATTGTCAAATAAGAATCTAGCAACAAATCTAGCGACTCTTTGAGCAGATGTTATCGACTGCACTCTGTATGGTGCTCAAACTCACAGCTGCTGGTTATACAAATTGAGAGGCAGGTTCGATCACCACCAGTGTAAATCCTGACTGAGTTGTGCTTACGTGAGCCGATATTCCAATGACCAATTACCAATTACCATTCTTGCCAATGACCAATCTCTGATCACCATTGTTGGTAACACACACACACACACAGATACAGCAATAATAGGAAGTACACTATAAATATGAATTACAAGTGCGCTCTCTCTCCTCCTTAATGTCTCTCTTTATCTCTTCGCTATTAATAAAGGGAACAAAAGTGCACTTCCACATTTATAGATGTAAGTCTGAATTTCATTTGAGGGTAATTAGCTTCTTCAGCAAACCCCAATCAAGTTACTGGCATTTAGAACAAGTCTCCAGTCTAATCAGCATGGAATAGAGGAGCCAGAAAAGAGGATGAACATTTGCACTGACTCGGGGTGAATGCCTACAGAACACAGAGGAAAGTTCATGTGTACCCTCAGGCATTCCTGTGTAGAGCAAGACTAATCAGAAATATATATGCTTAATTATTTATTATGCTTTAAATGTGTATTTTTTTAAATGCTGTATATCTGAACTTAAATAGTTCATACTGTGTGAGTGAATTTCCTTCCATTTAAAGCTATTCAAAGTAGCACCTTTCCATGATATCTTGCCCTCAGAACTAGCATGCAGGTTATAGAACACAAAACAGAAATAAATTTTTGCTTTAAATTCTCAGCAGAGCAACAGATGATCCATCTGAACTATAAATAATAGATTGTAGGTTTGGCTTTAAGCTGGCTTGGTGAAAAGTCTACGTATGAGGAAAGTTTGTTATCACAAACAGTCAAAATTGAACACCATGAACTCAACACTTCCGCGATAAAACCGTGTCTCACCGAAGCCTCACATAGGAAGTAACTGAAATTTCCCCACATGCTCTAGAAGCCCGGAATCCTGCCCAGCACTTTATTATATTGTTTTCCGCTCCCATGCTCTGACGACTCAGAAGTGCTTATAATCTATGACACATGAGTGGCCACTTTCGTCAAGGGGAGGAAGGTGTAAAGGGGAACAGATTTACTGAACAGAGTGCACTTGCCCTTTGCAGCAAGCAGCTGAAGCAATTTCCTTAGTGATTTTTACGGCCTACTTCCAAGTTATTACCACCTTGCTAACTTGCTGATTTACTAAATACTATCATTTTGGCTAGCTGGTCTGCTAATGACCTAGCATGATAAAATTAGCTAACTTACTAACTAGCTAGCAGAATAAAGTAAGTTATATCAGTACACACAGACCAGTTTCCTACCTAAACCCCAGGTTAAATAAAATATTTTAGATCTTCAAATACTTATATTTTTTAGTTTAAAAAAAATATATTTAGTACTCCTTACAATTAAAAACAGCTTTATATGACAGTTTTTGTTTGGAAATGAAAAATGTGTAACACTTTGCTTAGAAATCTTCATCATATGACTGACATTAACTGACCCTCACTCATTTCCATTGCTAATTATGTGTATGTATTTCTTGTTTAACTCTGTCTGCTTGTTCTTTGACCAAAGCTATGGACTATGATTACGATTATTGGATTAGCCCTAATAAAACACACTCGCATCCTGCCCTCACTCACAGCATGCCGCAATAACAGTAATGGTCACAATAGCGTCTATAAAGCTTGATGTCAAAACATCTTACATCACATGCTAAGCTTTGCTAAGTGTGCTCTAATTAGCACATGTTTATTACTTGTTTGGTGATTGATCATTTCTCATAAATGGTTAGAAGATCATATTATACCATTAAGCACCTGCATTAACATGCTAACTACAGTGGCACTAGTGTAGCATTTGATATGTAAGGGAAAACATCCAGAGCTTGATGTTAAAATGTCATGACAACCTTCCCTTCAATCCACACCACACATGTTCTGTACACACGACAAGACAATAAATATTAAAAAGTACAACCGTGTCAATCAAACACGGGGGATAAGGACAGCTGTAATTACAATACAGCTCAATAAAAACATGACATAAAAACAGTGGGACTCAATCTTGACATCTTTGAAGATTTTAAAATAAAGCTCCCAGCATATATAGCGTGGTTGAGTACTGAATGGGTGTCTATGGAGTTTCCACTTCACATACTCAGGCAAGTAATAAAAAAAAAAAAAAAGAGATGGCACATAAAACAAATTCAGCGCAGTACAAAGGCTCACGTAGTGTGTGTCTCAAATACAGCTGGTGTGGATTCAAAAGTTGCTACAAAAATCTTCAAACAGCATTCAGTGTGAATTGGCCTTCGTGATGCGTGGTTGAAGAAGAGTTTTAAAGCCCCTGGCAACATGATTTCAAGTGCTAATAAAATTTTGTGATACTAATGATCTGTCATTAAATAGGCATTTACCAATGCTAGATTCAAGAAATATACTATAGATCCCTTACTATGATTTAATTCTAACGAAAAGCTAGTCCTCTTTTTTGCCTGATCAGAACCATGTGGCTGTGTCAGAGTGTATAATGATTGACAGCAATGTCTACCTGGCAATGTAAAAACACTCTGTGAAGTGCTAGTGCTAGAAAGTGCCAGTACTACAAGCTGTGTACATATCACGCCTGGTTTAATAAAACAGATTAAAATGAGCTTAACGGTCCTCTCATGTAGTCTACAGCAGAACAAAAGGAATCCAGAAATCTCTTAACTGAAAAATAAAAGATCTTTCTTTTGCATCACAGATGCTATAGACAACAATAAGAAGGTAATTTTTATTCGACACAAAGTTTTCTGGCCGAACTTTCTGCTTCTAAAGTCTATACTCATGTTGACTCATTTGGACTCCATCAGGCTTCCAGTGGATCGCTATTAGAAATAATAGAATGGCCCTTAAGATGGCGATGGCAATGGCTACAACAGTGTGTTTAATACTGTATTGGAATGCAGGCTGGGTTTTTCCAGTAGGTACCTTAGGGCACACTTAAAAATATCTTTGCCCAAGTATTCAGTTCTCAGCACAAAAATTGACAAAAGTGAGCCTAGGAAAAATAGGTGTGAAATTAGGTTCACAGAAGTGGTGATGGTGTTGAAGTGAGAACTCTCCACTTCTCCCATTAACATTTCATGACCACAGCATATTCACTGATCAGCTGGATAGACCTGTAAGTGCTCACAAATGAGCCTGCTTGAAATAGAAGCGCTTTAACTTTCTGCACAATGTCCTGTAAAGGAATAACAACAAAAGAGTCTATAAAGACGAGCTTAATGATTCCTCCTGTAAGAGTGAAAGGTACAATTTTGAAAGAGGAAATTGGTCCTACAGCAGCGTTTAAAATGGTAAAGTGCACGAGTGCTCAATACTAACTAAGTCCCAGTGAGGAAGAAGCATTCTTTAAAATTGCTTTATTTTCCTTAATTTGCTCCACTGAATCTATTGTTGAACACGGTTGGTGTGTTAAGCACAAATCTGCAGTCCAGGTATCTCCTGAACCAGCAGACTTCTGGTCATGTATACTGCATGTGTAGCATGAATTCTGCTACAGTGAGAGGTTGCTTTACCATACTGGCTGGGATTAAGGTTTAGCTACAAAATTCATTTCTCAGCACCATGCTCCTGACAGAGACGCATAGCTGGCCAAGGGCAAATCATTATGGGATTTGTAGGTTGATGTGGTGAGGAGTTTAGAGATGTGATAATGATTTACATACACATTTTTTTCCAGAAATGCCAAAAAGAACCAATAAAAGCAACAAACAGAGCCACTAAGATGATGTTATATAAGTTGGTGTGACCATAAATAAAAAACTCATTTTTAAATTGGGTGAGACACTAACTAAGAAATCAACTGAATTATACCACTGTGGCCAAGATAATCATGGAGATGTGTAATCTCAGAGATATATATTTAGCTCAGGTTACTCAAAGCTAATAAACTTTTTTTTGTCCATTCTAACTGGAGGCCACATAGTAAGCATGAATATATATATATATATAAAATACAAATAATAACAATTTACACCAATCATCCTGTTCAAAATTTTACTCTGACTCTTAATGTATCGTGTTGCCTTCTTTAGCATCAGTGAATGTTTGCACCTTTTGTAATAGTTGTGTACGAGTCCCTCAGTTGTCCTCAGTGTGAAAAGATGGACCTCAACATCATCATATAGCTGCAGAAGATGCTGGAAAAAGTGAAGAATGTGCTGGACCTGGACTATTTTTCTCAGGACAAACAAGGGACTCATGAACAACCACCACAAAGCATAAAAACAGTCACTGATCATCCAAGTAACAACACAGTACTAAGAATGGCTTCATAGAATCTTCATATAATGAAATAACTCATGGCCACAATATTACCTCATGACCTTGATACACTATATTACCAAAAGTATTCGGTCACCTGCCTTGACTCACATATGAACTTAAGTGCCATCCCATTCCTA
>CM075006.1:8781782-8806808 GCA_037576675.1 Pangasius sanitwongsei
TGCTGATATTGCCCAAAAACCCTATTTTGTTCAGGCGTTTCCAAACTTTTGGAGGGCAGTGTATATATATATATATAAATAAAACATACATACATACAAATACACACACACACTAGTTTGGGGGGAACAACACAATGATCACACCTTATTAAGTTGTGACCACATTTGACTATCTAGTTCTCATGCCCTACCAAGTTGTGGACACGACTTATCCATCACATTCCTATGACTTAATGATCTCATTCCCACTCCTTACCAAGTTGTGGCCATGAATTAAAATCTTGTTCCCATCTGTTAATAAATCATGGCTACACATTATTTTTTATAAAGTAGCGATGTCACAGGCGGGACTTCGTACGAAACCAACGAAATGCTTTTTATGAAGTGTATACTTTTCCTTTACATGAAAGAGAGAAGAGAGAACAAACCTCAGTTATTATTATTAGGGGTTGCTTGTTTGAGACTGATGTGTCTGAAAATGTTATTTTTTCCTTACCTTGGAAATTATTATTTAGTTTTTTCTAACAGCACATTCGCCCATTTGTCATCTTACCTTTTGGGATGTGTATTTATTGTATTTAGATCTTATAGGAGCATAGAAATGAATGCTCTTTGACTGAAGTGTTTTGGCAGTCCCTCTGCATTCAAACCTATTATACAGAATCAGTCTTTAGCACTTACTGATGCTAAACAAATCATTTGAATGCCCTCAAACTAAAGTGGTAATCAAATTTGCCTTTATAACACTGTTAGCAAGCATTATGTACACCTCAAATTTCTCCAAGTATCATAATTGTGCTGATAAAAAAAAAGAATTACAGTAGACCTTACAAATTTTGATCAGCTGAGCAACAATGATAACTGACTATTGTTTTCTATTTTTTGAGTAGGTGCAAACTCACCTAAACCATACAGATGCTGACATATGCCTTTCAGAAATGCTTCATTGCTTTTTAAAAGATTTCTGCAATACTCATGAATGTGTTCTAAAGTCCATATGAAGGTATGCTTGGAATAATGTGCTGAAATTTGACATTCTTTCTCGCTCACTTGCTCACTCTTTGTCCCCCTCACACCCTGCCGTCTATCTTCTTTCTTGAGGATCCATCAAATGCTGTTCATCCTCATTCCTTGGTCGCTGCAGACTTCTTTTCATCCCCTGGTGATCTCTTCATCTTGGTGTCCTAAGATCCCTTGAGTCATGCTATCTGTCTAATCTCCCATGCTTTGTCTTCTCTCCTTCCTTTGGTCTGTCTCTAAGCTCCTGCAATAGATGTGTGAGAGTGAGGGAAACAGAGTGTGGGCCATATGTACTAAGCTGTATCGCACCTGCATAGGTGTAATTAGGCTGCAAATAATGTGTGATTGGCATACAATCCTGAACGTGCAACACGCAAAATGCACTTCTCCTTGTCATCCATACGCATTTGAGGGAGGCAAAAAGTGGGAACTCTGCACAAAAAAAAAAATCAAAGCTACACAAATGGAAAGTGCGACTGATTACATATTCTATTTGATGTACTAAACTTTGGGCAATTAGCAGCATCCAGTTTTGCATGTGATTTTGTAAATTAGTGCCATGTGTGGTGCTCAGAGCTGTATAGGAAGTGTTGCCAGGTGCGTGGTGTCCTTGCAGAATTGGGCTATGCTGCAGAACTGCCAGCGTGTCTATAATTTCAGACTATTTTAAGCCCTTGGTTAAAGTATTATTAAGGGAAATTATGTCTTTTAATAATGATTGCCAACTGGGCTGCTTTTGTCATGCAGATCTGGAAAACTTGGTCATACGTCAGACACAATTAATATCACTTTTCCTTGCATCTTGTAAAAGAAATTCAACACATTAATCAGCACTTTGTGACATTCCCAAATTTTCCAAAAGTTATAAAAGCCACAGTCAACCACAAGTAATTAGAATATATTTTAATTGCACACTTTGACCTGAAGTTGCTACTTCAGTCTGTACACAGCAGCCTTTTTTTTTTTTCCATTAAAGCCAATTAGAAATCAAATGGCATATTAGCCATATTGATGCCCTTCACACTGTTTACTTGCTAACATGAGAGACTTTATTTAATAAGAACTTTATTTATTAACATATTTTCTTCGTTATTGAACTTTATTCCCAAGCATGATGAGCTACAGACTTTGTAAATTGAATGCTAATGTCACAGACGCTCTGAGTGCATTCGCTGGCATAGTTGTGTGTGCGCTTGTGTGTGTCATTCAGGCAGGTGTAGCCCCCCGAGTAAAAGCGAGATGGAAAGAGTCGTACGTGCCAAGAGTGAAAGTGTTTTATCACCTGTCCATCACTGCTTTCTCATTTCATCTGTATTTCTGTAACTCACTCACTGCTCAACCCACTGCTTCTGGAACAGTCATAATCATGATCCCAACATCACTATCATCATCATCATCATCATCATCAGTAGCAGTATTAGCGGTACTATTTTCATCATGCCATTTTCCACGGTGCCTTCTAAGCCTCATTATCCTTTTCTGTATCGTTATAAGGGTTATTTTTGTGCTTCATCAAATCCAGTCTGTTCAATTCCCTTTCACCACCAAATTCTCATCATTTAGAGCAAAACCAAGACCCAGACCCTGTAGCGACTACATCACTACAAACTTTAAAGCTTATAGTGCATTCAAAAGGAACTTGTGAATTCGTTAACTCGATGTAGGAAGGCAAGAACAAAATAAGTTTCCCATTTAAGAGGTTATGTTGAGAGCAATGTTGCTAGGCAACTGAGAAAAATGGACGCTAAGCATGAGCTAGCTAATGACTGAGGCTTAGTTACCTAGGATGCAGCTCTTAAGTGGCAGAGTAACAGTGAAAAACCAGACACAACTGTTAAGGATCTCAATATTTCCCTCAGACGTGTTGGCATGTTACTAAGAAAACACTTCATATGACTAAAATTACAGTGAGCATCAACCGCAAATGGAACTTCAACAGATTCCACTATATTGGGGAACATCAATATTACATCAGGAAAAATTTGACTTCCGAAGTAGTGAAACAAGATTAGGCCATTCACTTACTGAATGGATAGCTGATTCAGGCAATGACACACAACTTTCAGTAACAAAACCCAGACAAAGCAATTGTTTTCATGCACATGATCGATCACGACAACTACAAAACTGAGAAAAAGGCTCCGTATTGCTGAGCTGAGCTAAAGTTAGCTAATATGCTAATGCTAGATATGTTTCTCTCACACCTCCAGGGTTGAAGGTTTGATTCCTGCCTCTGTACTCCGGTTTCCTCCCTCAGCCCAAAGACATGTGTTGTAGGCTGACTGGCATCTCTAAATTGTCCATAGTGTGTGAATGGGTATGCGAGTGTGTGTGTGATTGTTCCCTATGATGGGTTAGCACCCCATCCAGCGTGTTCCCTGCCTTGTGCCCCGAGTCCCCTGAGATAGGCTCCAGGCTCCCCACGACCCAGTGTAGGATAAGCGGTACAGAAAACAGATAAATGAGATAGATTCAAAACTTCATGCATTTAAGGCAATAGAGGCTTATAATGTACACTGTGAAAGAACAAAACCTGATTTCCTGTTTATTTAAAACAATGGAGAGCAATAAGAGAATTTAATATTGAAATTTAAAATATTGTGATGATCATTTCATTTGTATCCTTTCCTTTAATTTCTGGCAAAATCATGTCATTCAGGCAGTCTGTGTGTGTGTGTATGTGTGTGTATGCAAAGATTACAGCTGATGTTTGAGGGCAGTGTGATTTGTACTATAGGACAATTTCTGCATTTTTATATTTGCCTTTGCAGATACAGCAGAGGAAAAAAAACATGCATTTGTTTGTAAATGTCTTCTGTTTGTGTGTGTGTATGTGTGTGTGTGTGTGTGTGTGTGTGTGTGTGTATGCGTTGAGCAGTAATTAAAGGCGTCCCTTATGCTTTGCAAACACACACCTTGCTGTGCTCTGCTATTAATTTAAGTAACAGGCGGCTTAAAAATTAGCTCAATGCTAAACATTTTATGTGCTGTATAAAAATCAAAACTAAAATGCTTGGCAAAGAAAAACTCACAAATGTACGCACGTACACAGCCATGCACGCTTGTTCGTAGTCTCTTATTGCCTCATCTATCCAAATAATCAATTTCAAAACAGACATACCATGAGAGCCGAGCGTATCACAGATATCACACTGTCAGAATTAAATGAATGAACAAAACTTCAATAAACAAAGAAAAAACAACACAACAGCCAGCAATGCGTCAGCATGCAGCAGATAGACGAAATAAATCAACAGGAAACAGTGCAGCCACTCAATATAAGGTGCTTGCTATTGATTTCTCGCATGGCTTCAGTTCACTTAGCAAGACCGACTGAAAACAGAGTCTGAGGAGCATATACAGTAGTGTAGCACATAGGTAAAGTATAAAAGGCAGGACAATTCTGACACCATCCATAATTCATGCCTTTTCCCATCCCTAACAAGAGGAATTCACTTACACATCATCTAGCTTCTTCTTGACATCTTCTATACAGTTCATTTCCTCTGAAGATGGCTGTATGGATTTCAGTTGCATTGGAAGTAAAAGCTGACCACAAAAGTCCATCAGTACATATACAGAGAGAAAAAGAGAGTCAAGTGAACGTCCAACAGTCAGACTTACAGTACAGCACAAACTCCAGCTTCAGTAACACCAATCATCCATCATTTTTCTGTTAATTAAAACAGCATTTGGCTGGAAAACTTGTTTACCGTGGTTCACTGTAGCACAGTTGAGAATCAGTGAGACATTACGCAGCTATGACACGACCCCATTCTGACCTACACTGCAGCATCTGCTGTATCGGGGATAATTTTCACATTTTCTGACATTGTGCTGATGTAACAGGTGTTACTGGTGTTATATCCTGGTGGATATGAAATTAACAAAAACAATTAGCATGATTGAGGAATGTGCTATGCCATTTTGAGTTGGAGGTGCTAAAATTATAACAGAATGTGTATGATTGATAATGTAACAGTAAAACTCTATACGGCAGTTGCTGATAAAAATGTGAAATAAGTAGACAGCACGACATTACTAAATGGTAAAACAATTCCACAAAATCCGCAGCAAAGAAAAAAGCGTACAAATCTGCACATCAGAACAATGTAAACTACAAATACAAGCAAACACTGCAGGGTTGGGGCCATTTTAAAAATCGCCTTATTCATTGTACACTGTACCATGGCCATTTTGGTATGACAACCTTTTGATTTATCTGAAACTCTCTTTTTCTGACTGATTACCTTTATCCTATGATGATATATTTCTATCCTGGTCTCTTCTTCGTGCCAATCTGCAGGGCACAAGGGCTCAGTGAATGCTATGACCTTCATAGTCATCATAATTCAACCCTAATAGAAACCCTTTGGGAGCTTTTGGAGGGCTGTCCTAGAGAGTGCTCTCCACCACCATCATCAAAACAATAATTGACGGAAGAATGGCAGAATGCTGTACAGTCAGACATTTGTAGAATTTGTGCCAAGGAGCAGTGAAGCTTTTCTGGTGGGTTGTGGTGGCTCAGCACCTTACTAAGGCAATTGATGTGGTTTTTCCATTAATTTGTCCTCTGTAATTATAGCTTGATCAAATTAACAGTAGATGAAGAGGTACTTATAGCTATAGGCATAAGTATAGAGCAAATATGCCATGTTACAACAGACAAACATCTGTTCCTCATTATTCACATTTCAGGATGGTTTCAGGATTTAGTATACAAACATATCTATTATCCTCTAGCCCAGGTTCACAGTTAAATATTGGTACAGCTTAAAGGAAGCTTGGTACACTCCTTACTATAACATACTTGAAAGTAGTTGCACCAAGTATATTACTGTCAGGCAGCAGTGATGGACGCAAGCGCAGATAACCAAAAGCTTTATTTAAAAAAAGCTTGCACATGAATCCAATAAGACAATTTCAGGAACAAAACACAGGCAATGGTCAGGATATCGGCAAACAGTACAGATGGGGCAAAACAAGAATCAAAAAACAGGTTAACCAGAAACAGGATAAACAAAAAACAGAGCGTCAGAACAACAAATGACAAGGTTGGGTAATGGCTAGGTAATGACTGGCAACAATGACACAGAGTGTATACTTTGCAGTGGGATAGTGTTTTGGAAGTCCCCAGGTGTGGGTGATCAGTATGATGGTGACTGTGAATGGGACAAAGTTCATGTGTGTTGAGTATTTTAGTTTGTGGCAACAATGTTTGTAGGCCGTGTTGCATTCTGGGAGTTTTAGTGTGATGCCAGTTCCAGCATTGGAAGTACATCGACTAATGGTTTATCCATTAGTGTTCGTTTTTGCTCTCCATTCAGACTCATTCAATTGATTGATTGAGGAGTATTATGTGTAATGGCATAGAATAAACTGAACATACTAAAACTCAAAGTCTTTCACAATAACAATAATTGACACCAAATATCACATCAGCCATTACCTTGTATCCTTCGTCTTTCCTGTCCACTAGGAGAGGTACTATACAGATCCCATAGGAGAGGTACTATACAGATCCCATAAGGGAGAAATTGCCTTGTTACAGCAACCAAACACCTTTTTTTTCCCTCTGTAATGAGCCAGTGTGGCTGCTGGTCTTCTTCTCGGTGAAACTGGAGCCACACCTAATAGTCTGAACTAACTGCCCCCTTTGCCATGTGTGAGGTCACAGGCACCCACGATTGGCTAGTGTTGCTCTAATTGACACAGGGTCAATTAATGGTAACCCACCCCCCACCTAGCGAGCACAGCCAATTTGGCACTCTTATTGTCGCCTGACAATAGGCTGAATGCTGTTCTCTTGCGCCACTTGGGAACTCCAGCCTTTTTCCCTAAGACTATATATCAGCAACAAAACAGCATATTTACATTAAAAGGCTAGTGTGGTCCTTACCTTGTATAATTACGAAACCAAACAACATTTCAGTATACTTATTTATACGTCTTGGATGGTGAGAGCAGAAGTTTTATTCTGAGCAAAGTGCTTTGGCTGAAAACGAGTCTGAAAAAGATTGACAGCTCTACTCTATTGTCATGAACCCAGATATGCAGCAGCTGTGGTAGTAGGGTTTCCTTTTTATTTTGCCTTTCCAGAGGCAGCACAGAGCTTCAAACTGTGACGCTGTTCCAAAAAGCCCTTTCGCTTGGAACAAATGACACAGCAGAAACAATATAATACAATCATGAAGAGAGCCACAGAGTGTGGGCTGCACCTGAGGAAAACACGTTTATGTGTCTGCCAGTGTGAGTGTGCATACCTTCAGCTAGTTGCTAATAATGACTGAGAGATTTACCCCTGGTCATTCTACTCAATTTCTCCCTTCGCTCTCCCTCCCCCTGCTCCATCCAAGCAAATTCTGCGTTGGTTAGTCAGGGACATTAAGCTCCCAGAACTCTATGCTATGTTTTATTCATGTTACTGGTGTGTGCACGCGTGTGTGTTAGTATGCTAGGGACACTCCAGGTACCAAGCACCAGGCTGCTGCTGAACAGGAAGGACCTGAATGTGTCATCATAAAGACTAGCAAACAGCAGATCTCACTTTCTCTGCGTGCTACAATAAAAGACAGAGGCAGTATTTAAAAACGAAATTGATTATGATATCAACCTGCCAAATGAGCCCAGTCACAAAAGCAATAAAGACACCAGTCTCTGAGCTCCAGCATATCATCTCTGCCAATCTCAAAGTTATGGACTACAAATCTGCAAAACCTTTACTGCTCTATAGATTCACTATAGAATCACTTCTATCTCTCAGAATCACTTCTATCTCACCTCAGAGCCAACAACAGAAGTCGTCTGGCCTGGCATCTCAATTCCCCTACTTATACTATGCACTAAAATTATGCACTCTTTTTGTGAAGAAAAAATACATACTTTTGAGTGTGTAGCAAAAGAGTATGCAAGTACTGGGATATATTAACACTTCATGTAAGAGAATGGTGTCGCCTAGCCATGCACACTGTACCTGTAAACAAACTCCTAGTTGGGTTTTGGCATTTAACTCATTATTCCTTATATAATTTATACTATATAATTTAGTTTATCATTCCCTTGGTTTATTTTTTCCACATTTCATTTATACCTTTCTACAATGTGTCCTTGAATTCGGCGAAGCAAACCGTCACAAAACCCCTCCTCCCTTGTACAAGGAGTTGTGGGCAATATTAACTGAGAAAGTGTCCACGGATCCACACTTTGAAAATCTACCGGAAATAGTAGACCATTCAGGTACCTTTGGGATACTCATTTCAATATACTACAATTTGGGACACACTAACTCTAGTCTCGGATGCTATTTAGATGCAGGGTGGAGCTGAAGAAGAGGGACCCAGCTGGAGGCATCTCATCAGGGCCAGGTGAGCCCCACTCACTTCCCAATCGATTCTGCTGGAAAAGAATAAATAAAACAAAAGGCAAACAAATTGCAATTCTCATGCTACAATTTCAAGGATACCATCTGTATAGCCTTCTCAGAAGTGCAGATTCTGATTGTTTATCTTTTAAAATCCTGTCCTCTCAAAAGACTGATCTCTTAATCACACACTTTTAGTTAGCCATCAAGCTCTGATGCTTTGTATCCATACCATGTGGCAAACATTAGCTTTAAACAATGTGTAACGCATTAACAGTGATCACTTGACATGCTAATTCACACATTAAATCTGAACACATGCACTGCAACTCAACATATAACCTCAGTTTATTCATTTAATGTATTATGTGAGTCATTTAAAAAATCATTTAATTGCTGAACCCAGGGTGAATCTTAAAGTTAAGATTAACACTTACTAGTCATGCATTGATAGTGATACTGGTTTCGGGTCTGATACTGTGCTCATTTACTCGTACCCGTTTTTAAAAAACACTCAGATACAAATGCCCAATACCATGTGATATCATGTGGCGTAAGCCTAGTGTACACTGATGCGCTAACGAACAAACGACTCAAAGCAGACTGTGTGCTGTGAAATGTCTAATAGCTGTTGCACTACAGCAGCTTCCTACAAGTAACCTGAGAAAACATCTAAAGTTCATAAAACCCAGCACAAGGCATTCATTGCTAAAAGAAAACTCTACAGGTGTGTGAAAATAACAGCCCTTACCCAGTATGTTATTCTTTATGATCAGCCACTATCGGTATTCTGATGCAATAAAGAAAATGAAACGTTCTTTACTTACAGCTGTACAGAAGTTCTTTTCTGAAGAAAAAAAAAAAAAAAAAAAAAAAAAAAAACACACTCCCCTTTACCACCTTACTCGATCCACTTCTAACGTTATAAAGGATGAGTCTAGTGGCCTAAGGACATGAACATGAGTAAACAAAGCTAAATAAAACATTGTGATGTCCAGGATTGAATAGTACTATTGATTAATAATCAGTATTAGTATTGATTAGTACCCAATAACATATACTCATACTCGACTCAGTCTGAAAAAAAAAGGCATCAGTGAATCCCTAATACTTACATATGCAGAATACCAACATTTAGGAATAATTATAGCCATTAATATCCATTAATTCTTTCTAGTTAGGCTCATTTATTTGATATCCATGCATAATGGTAGTATCTGTCTACTGAAAATATATATTTCCTTATTATACATTACTGTATTGTCATTACCTTCCAGCTCATGCGGTATTAGGAGATATGGTTTGAATGACTGGGGCCATAACAGAAACTAAAGATCCATTAAATAATAGCATGTACTGCCAAGGGTTTAGTCAGATATAACAAAACACAAAGTCTTTCACAATGAGAAATGAGCAGGCTGAAGCCTCCTACTCATGCCTACCAAACCCCTCATTAACTTGTTGCCTCCATCCTTCCCTCACTAGACCTCCCGCATGAAGGAGAGAACACCACTCCAACTGTAAGACAAAGTGACAGTTTGAATTCAAACCTCTGAAAAATCACTATATCTGCTGTCATCTTCAAAATCCTGATCCTCTCATTTTCTACCCATGCGCAGTACAGAAATACAAATTGCCATTCTGTGCAACTTTACGGATGAAAGTTTCGCCTCTTAAGCTCTTCTTGGGCTTTCACATTCATTAGAGAAAGAGGCAGAGCGAGAGAAAGCATAATTGCCTTTTCCATCTACAGAGGCACATTTCAAGTCCCTTGTGGCGAGCTGGAAATGCTTAGTAGGTGTGATGCCGGGGCCCGACACTCTTCACACAGCCAACCGCTCTCCATGGTACTGAACCAAACGCCTCTAGCTCCATTCAGCACCGCGCGGCGCGCACGAACACGGGGTGAAGCTGCAGAAAGGAACATGACTGGAGGCAGCTTATTAGGGACAGCTGAGGCCAGTCACCTCCTCATCAACTCGCTCAAAAGATATCACCTAAAGAAGGAAGGTGTGGGGTGTGCGATTGTCAGGGTAGGATCACTTCTGTGCAGCTGTCCAACATATACCAACCCTCTTCTTTCAGCCTTAAGCAGTTTTTGTCCTTCTAGGATATCAAACACCTACCAAATAACACTACCTAATCTACCTAAACACTGATCTGCTTCTGAGTATAGGTATCAGGGCAGACACTGGCCTTAAATTAATTTTCTGGTCCAATTCATTGATTTATAATTTATGTATTTTTTATACAGATAATGCACATACACATAGGACATAAATTTCCTTAAAGCATGTTGCTATCATGTTTGTGATCTGGCACATGATGAGCTGAGAGCAGGTTTGGTTCCTAAGATATGAGGATGTTCACATCAGATCAATATTGTTTATCAGACAAGGGGTGGCCGGTATAAATGGGCTAAGCTACCTTGTCTTTCAAAGATAAAAAGACATCAATATAAGGTTTCATTTTTGGCATCCACATCAGATTATTTCCTCTTAATAAATGACTTAAGGCTGACTGTTTGGGATTTTTGTGTAACCAAAATGCAACAGCACCACTAATGGAGAAAAATACACAGAATTGTATAAATAAGCGATGCTGAGGCTTTCTTTCTATCCCAGACTAGAGATTTTTCAGCAGTGATTGAAAAAGCGCATGTGAAATACAGTGAAAGGTGTAATAATACAAACAAGGTGGAATATTTACTTGATCATTCTTTTTTTTTTTCTCCCAAAAAGGTTTTTGGAGGGGAAATTAAAGTAGCTAGATTAAGCACACACTATCAAGTGAAAGTACATTACAGTATACAAAAGGACAGATGACAGAACCATAAGTTAAGAGTGTTTTGTTTGAACAAAAGGGCTGTGTCTTTTTTGTTTACAACATTCAAAGGAAACACAGCATGAACGCAGTAGAGCATTACAAACCTGAAAGAAATAAGAAATCACAAATGCATCTGCCTATCTGTCTTTAACTACATCTCAGGCACGTTTGGAATGTGTGTAAGGGGAGAAGCGATGTTACGTATGACATGCACAAAATAAAATTGCTCTTGTTTTATTGCTGAACCATTTTGTCTGTTCATGTTTCTCTTCTGAAAGGTAACACGTAGTAGTTTGTTATCCATTTGTCAGAATCAATCTCAGTATTAATGCTTAGAGTAACAAATGATAAAACACAGTGCTATAGGAGTTTTTTTCTTCCATCTAAAATACATATTCATAGATACCTGAGGCTGCACCTGGTCAACCAAAAACCGGAAGGGATCCACAGTCACAATGCTGACCAACTATTTGCTGTAACGTCTATAAAAAAAATACCACTGTTTACCATAATACTATAATTTCTTTCTTGTAAGGTGACGTCCAGGTGTTTTCAAAAGAACACTTTTGAAGGATACTCAAAATAAAAAAATACTCAAAATCAGCCACGTTACAAAGGTAATATTTAATAGTTTGCTATCCATTTGTCAGAATGAAGTACGTGCAGAAGAAAAAACACCTCACACACAGGCTACATATCTCTGTCAGGTGACTCACGGTTCCTGAATTGTCAAAGTGTCACTGAAAAAAATAATAACCAATCAAGACCCATTCAAAAAAAGAAATCAAGTAGCACAGTGGAGCTGATAACAGAAAGTCTATTTCTCTGGTGCGATGCAGTGCAGAGTTCCAGCAGATATCTCACCATGCACGACTGGCTCACCCACAGAGGACTGGCTCCAAATTGGCTGGCGATGTCATTAAATTACTCTGGCAAAAAGGCCACAATCCACCTACTTGATGGGCCTGTAATATGGCATCTCACTTCTCTCTCTCTCTCTCTCTCTCTCTCTCTCCCCCTCTCCCTTTCTCTGTCTTCGACTTGAGTCCTGCTGGAATACAAGAGGACGCATGCTTATACTCTAGGAAGTGATGACAGCTCCTTGACTGGCATCAGTGTTATCTAATCTAGTCGCCAAAATAGACTGAGGGAAGGACATACGCTGATCAGCTTTACACTTTGAAGGAGATATGAGATATGGATTGTGGACTGTTTGGACAGCAGTCAACTCTCACTTGTCCTCGTCACCTCTCCTGCCTTCTCCTCTTCACTTTCTTTCCTTCTCTGCTCTGATGAATGTGAATTATCTGTGTAAGCATTAAAAAGCATGCTCTGGTTCGTAATGCTAGGAGCTAGGCTTATCTACCATCTTCTATTTACATAGTTCTATGTAATGTAAAGCAAACTCCACCCTAAGACACATTAAATGTGTTTATATTGGAATATTTGTGATGTGTTTAGCGATTCTGGTACTACTTTGTTGGATGGTGCTGTATTTTCATTATTCCAATGAGAAGATAGTGGTTGTGTCGCACTGACAGGGATATTGGGGAACACAGGAGAACACTGCTAGCACAGTTACAAACAAGTTTAATAGGCGAAAAAAAATTCAGTAAGCTCAAACACAAGGGATAACAGTGAGATTTCATTGTTAGTTCCTAAAAACAAAAAAAACCAAGAGCTTCTTTTCCCACTTTTCTCCATTTGACGTTCAACAGGAAATCCAACATAAATAGCATAATGGAGAAAGTTCCAGAATACAACGCAGCTATACGACGCAGTTGCGCCGAGTTACAGCAGAGACTCGGCTCAACTAGTTATTGATGATAAACATGACGGTGTTGATTACAGACAGAGTACAGATGAGGAAGTGAGAGAGCTGGACAGACTAAAGGACTAACGCACTGCTGCATCACTCTAATAATATGTAGATATTTATAAATAGCAGATTGTCCTGAGTAAGGAGCTAAAAGTCAGTGAACCTTTACTAAAAACACAAAGCAGAGACCATTCAATACCACTGTGCATTAGGTTAATGCATTAGGTCTATGTGCTTAATTAAAGTTGTTAACAGGTAAAAGGTTCTTAACACATTTTAATGCATTAAATCAGACATTCAATTTCTGTCACTTGTGCTCCATAGTTTTAGTTTTGCCAAACTCTCAGCAGACTACTGTGCAGGGACTGTTAATAGAATTAACGACACAAATCAATAGCCGCCAAGAGGGCTTAAGTGAAACTTTTAACACATTACACGATAAAACCAAGATTAGACTGTCTGTATTAAGTTGTTTAAATATTGGCTGAATGTTACTTCTACACAGTTTCTGTTCTCAGCATTTGTTTCACCTACATGGACAGCTGCTAACTACAGTAGTGATCTGGTGCGTCTTCTGGTCTTTGGCTCTATTACTAATCAAGTGCGGGCTATGCTTATAAGTTAGTTGCTCATCAAATAACATTTTGCACTAATTTTCCACTACATGCAATTTGTTTTGTTTGTGATGATTTGAATAGAGCAAGATCTTTCTTTGCGTTGCCAGAAAGTAGGGCAACTCTTTTCGGCTGCCCTTATTGTAGCTCTCTTGATCAAATTTAATTACAAACAGGGTTGTCATGTCATTCATTCATTCATTTATTTAAATAACACCAACCTGGACTAGTTTTAGAACATAAATACATAGCCCATAATAAAATGAGCCTATAAAACATCCACCCACTGACTTGATTAAAAAAAAAAGCAAGGCAGTGGGTGGAGATATGATGGGCTAGTTTAAAAATAGTCCACGACCGCCAACATCTTGTTTTAAATAAACAGAATTAAAACTAATTGCGCACAGGCTATGGGAAACAAAATGAAAGTGCAACATTCATTCATTCATTCATTCATTCATTCTATGTGTTTCTTCTAATATACTATCCAAATGCCAAGTAAATGATCTAAATATGGAAGAAAATATTGCAGAGATTGAGAGAGGCAAATGGAGATTATGGAGTGGATAATGGCTGTACCAGGGGATGATAAATATCCATGTTACATATTAATACACCAAAAGGACCCATGCAAAGAAACACTTCCGATATGGCCAAATGTTTCGGGTTAGTTTCAGGTTTTTGTGTGCAGATGTAATTGGGCTGGAAATTTACAGGGCTCACAAACCCAATAAATGGCAGAAATCCTAATCCTAGTCTTAAAATAGTGTTCCACTTAAAAAGGACTTGTTTGTCAGTACACCTTTAACTGTTTTAGTGCTCTGATACTTTGACTGTGGAACTCTTTAATCAGAATTTCATTTCACCTGAAGGTTTGATTAATCATGATGAATCGCAGCAGTCTCAGTGTGTAACCTGTTAACTCTTTAATTATTTGATGGACCATGATTTGTTTTAAAGATTAATCACTTTGCCTTTCGGTGACATTTCCCAGCTTTGTTTTTTTTCCCCTCCATATTCCACTACCCTGCAATGACATTTTCTAACCTCTTTTTTTCATCTTCTTGGGCTGTTTGCTTTGCCTTATTTTGTAGGAGTGTAAATGTTGGCAGGATTTATACTAAAGAGCTTGACAAAATGATAATCTGAGCAAATCAGTCTGGTTTGCTTTGATGGATATTTTTCATTCAAAAGCTGATCAAAAAAAAGAAAATGATCCTGAGGAAATGTTTCTTCTACACTCTCCTGCATATGGGATTTAATTCTTTTTTTATGTACACTAAGCCGATCAAGACATTTATTCTCCAAACGGAGTTTAAATAAGGAGAGGCCAGTGCATTGGGGCTGAGAGGAGAGGTGTTAAATTGAAGCCCACCTCTAAAGATAGATCAGTCAGAGAGGTTTAAGCGCAGACTGAGCTCGAGAGGTGGCAGGGAGATGTCTGTGGCTGCCAGGTTAAGCATTTTAGGGAAGCTTATATCCACCTGCGCAAGAGAAACAACACCATGCTACAGTTATCAACACTAAGAGCCCAAACTGCATGAATGCTGTCTAAATAAAGATTAGTTTCTTAATCCTCATTCAGTGTGGGACCTGAAACGTACAGTCCACAAGAGCAGACACACAGTTAACAACAACAGTTAAAAGATAAAGAGCTATTAGAAAATGTTAGACGCTGCCACTCCATGCTAGATTTTGATTTTGTACACTGCTAAATGTTAGCTGGAAAAAGCTCCATGTTGCACAAAAGGCTGCATGTGATCTGTATGCCTGGTGTGTACATACACTTATTTTCATGATGGTATCAAAAGATCTGCACCAGATCTGAAAAAAAGAAAATTCTAGTACAATATAATCTACTGAAAAGAATAAGCCTAGTAGAGATTTATATTCAAACAAAACATACTTAAAATATTTACACCACCAAACTAGCTGAGAGCCTTTTTGCGTGTGATGGATTGAATCAGCCTGTCTGTAGCATAGAGCACAATTTTGATTGGTGGGTCAAACATCAGCGTCCACAATACGCCTAATTTACAATGAACAAATTACACAGTTTAAAGAAAATAATCTCTAAGCTGCATTTATTTGCAAAATATATTATGAGGGTCACTGCAAGCCTACACTGAGTTTTATGTTCAGCAGTTGATTAGCTTACTAAGCTGGAACAAATAGGATCAGAATATTAGGTCAACCTGGCATGTTACTCCATTTGCTTACTACATTTTCTCTGACAAATTATCTTAGTGTGCTGTAATATCACTGGTTTAAATAAAAACTCATTAAAAATAAATACAGTGTGTTCAGGGTTTCCTAAAATGCATTTTTAGCATTGTTCCAGCACTATCAGAGCAGATAACCATCCTTTTTTTGAATATGAATCAACATTTAAGAGAAGAAAAAGTTGTAGCTAAATGTGCTAAATAACACAAACTGCTAGCTAGACAGCTTTCTGTTTGCAATTAACATTTTTTATTGTATTAATCAACACACTATACAAAAACCTTACCACTGAAAATTATGAAAATGATGTTATTGTCAAAGTGTGGGCAAGGAGCCCCAGGGAGGCTGATTTTTAATTTAGTTACGGTGCTGGAAATCACAACACACCATTGCAAAAGTAATTATACATTTATTATTGAGGTCTTAAGAGTTATTAGCCTGTTTGCCTGGTCACTTTGATGAAATGAGTTTAATCCAAACCTCAATAACTCTAATGCGTTCGCTCAGTGGAAAGTTTGGGAATAGAAATCTCTACGGCTCCAATAAATAGGTAAAAAAAAAACTTTTTTTTTAAATCAGTCTTTGGTTAAAAAAAAAAATTGAGAACCCCTAATCAAGCATTTTCCAGCATAAGCATATTTCAAACCTTGAAAAGATTAAAAAATCAAGCATTTGTAAACTTTTCTGAGCCCTGTAAAAAATGTTCCTGACCCCTGCGTATGAGAAACATAACTGATTCCCTGAAACGTCTGCAAAAATCCATGGCACAAAAGAGGAGAGACAGTCTGCCCCACTCTAATCAATTACAGCAGAAGCTCAGCATGCTGCAGCTCCACATTATTGATGCTAGCTCCTAGACTAATTAAATGTCTTGCACATAGCTTATGAGGCCAAATGAGTTTGGAGAACTGAAAGTCTTTATTTTCCCCATAGCCTCAGGACTAAAACATAAACAAGGCAGAATCCAAAAAACCAATTTAAGAAATGTTATAAAAGCCTGACACAAACTGTACTAATTTACAGAAGTGCTGAACCATTGTGAAAAAAGTTGTGAAAAAAATGCCATGTCATTATTTTGACTTAATATCTTGTTATTTCGGGATATTGCATCATTGTGACGTTATTATCTTATTATTTTGACTTCTAACTTGAATTGATAAAATTCCATAATTGTCATAGCATAGTCATTTTGACTTTGATTTTGAATCTGATGTACTATACCTGAGTTTAAGTTGATTACGCATCATTAGACGTATAGATGTCGACTGAATTCCACTAAAGCTTACCTACTATCTGAGAACCAGTGTACGGAATAAGAATAATGAGTAAATGTTCAATAAATTAGTCTTAGTGATAATATTCAACACTCCATAATCTAAGTGATAATGAGATAATCTGTCAAAAATAACAATAATTCAAAATAAGTTATTAAGTTGAAATAAAAAGATATTATTTTGAGTTAAGTTATTAACTCAAAATAAGATATGTTAAAAAAAAAAACAAAAAAAAAAAAAAAAAAAAACTTATTGTGCCAAAATAAATTGAAGTCAAAATAATGAGTTATTAAGACAAATAATGGTATTAAGTAAAAAGAATATATAAATAAAGTCAAAACAACAAGATATAAAGTTGAAATAATCACAAGATAACTCAAGTTAAATCAAAATGAGATATTACGTCAAAAAAACGAGATATAAAGTTGAACTTATGGGATAACTCAAAATAATGAGTCTTTAAGTCAAAATAAGAAGATATTAATTTGAAATAATGACACTTCAGTATTCTTTTCACAGCTTGTGGTTCAGGGCTTCTGTACTGCTTAACACTTACATGAGATTGTATTTTTTCATGTCCAGACCGAGTGTCTGCTTTTCAGGACCTCAGTTCTGACTGCAGCTCAGTGCAATGTTTCATGGCTTTTACCTCACACACAGTCATAGCCACAGAAGCCATTCTATTGATTTTTATAATGGAGCTTACTATAGATCTTCGGAAACTTTCAGCTCCACTGCTTCACCTATAGTTACCCGTTTCCATCCATCCTTAAGATGTTTGTGAATCTTGGAGAAAAAAGCAGAAACTCGTCATTACACTTCAGAGAGCCTCACTGAAAACATCTCTCTTTTTTCTTCCTTTTTTTTCTCTCTGTAATGTGTGTAGGTCAGGTTCCTGATATTTTCTCCAGGAAAAAGAAAGGCAGAAAAATCAACAGCAACCTTCAGTCAGCCTTCAGTCACGGTGAGGACTGGCACATCCACAACCAACTGCACTGCGCGCACACACACACACACACACAGGGGCTGTGCAGATTACTGCAGTAAAACAGGATTACATAAAAACACCCACAGACATGAAGTCTCAGTGGTGCAGAGCACAACTCATTCTCACTGTGTGTGGAAATGCCACTTCTGTTATTTAAAGAACACACACACTCGCAAGGTAGAAAAAGCATTTTTCTCTCTCTCTCTCACACACACACACACACACACACACACTCAAACTCACACACAAACACACTACAGCTACAACAAGCCCCCCCCCCCCAAAACTCTAGTGTATGGACAGAGACCCTGGGAGCTTGTCATGCAACAGCAGCCCGAGCAGACTTCTTGTCATATTCACTGGCCCGTGACACACACTGACACACACACACACGCACGCACACACACAAACACATCTTCAATGTGGCTCACAGAGTTTCTTCTTTTCTTTCTTCCGTTCTTTCCTTCTTTAATCATGTGACTTCCTTTTTCCTTTCTTTCAAACTTTTTCATACTTTCTTTGTCAAGTAACTTTCTGGCCCATGACACACACACACACACCCCAACATCTTTAATGTCTTACATCCTGTCATTTTCATTCTTTCTTTCTTTCAGTCTGTCATTTTCTTTCTTTCTTTCTCTCTTCACATGACTTTCTTTCTGTATATGTAAGGAATGGCATCATCTCACACGTCCAGCACATTTCCTTCTGCAGTGCTCCACAGCAGACTATAAGGGTTGGTTCTGAGATTCGAACACTGATGTAAGGACACGACCCTGACTGAAACAGCAGAGAGAGAGAGGAGAAAGTGTATGTTTTTTCCTTCAGGTCATATTGAAGACTGTGCAGTATGGAGGAAACAGGGTATAAAAATTCTGGAAAATTTTTTTTCATCTTTAAGAAAAAAATAAAATGTAAAGTAGCTGAATAGGTCATGTGCATGCAGAGGTCTCTTTTTAAACAAAAGGATAAAATAAAACAATTATTGTATGACTGGTGGTTGAAAGTTTAAAAAAAAAAAAAGCTCATTAAGCACAGACTCCACAGTAGCTTCATCTAATGAATGTCATATTAATCCAAGTGCAGTCTTTAGATTTGTGTAAACAAAAGAGAAATTAAAAGACGATCATGAAAACAGCTTCTTCTAACCAGGTTCCGCTCTCAATTGTGCTGAATTTGATTTAATTAAAGAAGAATAGTGTTGCAGAACAAAGCTCAGTGTTTGAAATCAAGGCTCCTTTTTTACTGGTTACAGTAATAATGATCTGCTTCCTTTGTGGAGATCTGGCACTTCCTCACTTCTAAAGAAAGCTTACTGCATGGCAGAATTACGTAAAAGGAAAAAGCCTTGTTCAAAACTTTATTTAAACGCCCAGCTTTTATCTACTCGCAGCTGTAAATCTTCTTTAATGCTCGAGCAACACTTCTTCATTTCACAAATGAAGTATGAAGGTATTATGAAAATGGCTGATGATCCATTGATGGTGCAGTTCTATTGGCACAGTGCTCCGTCAGTAGTCTGGTGTAGTTATTGGTAACTCGATGTCTTGGAGTCTCCTGGCCTCCACATTGCAGGCGCTGTGAGAACTACACTGAAGACACACAGCATGCACAATGAGGAAGCTGGAAAACCCAACCACTGCCTACATGATTCATTATGATAATATAAAGAAGAGATTATTTACAGATGATGTCAGGATGGTCTGCTGCTGTTGGTAGATGTCTGCTGTTTACTGTACTATCGGTGCATTATAGAAAGAAAAAAAAAAAGTTAAGTGTGATGGCAGGCCTGCGGCCCACGCATATAATTTTTCCACCGCTCTTCACGCAACTGCCGGCAGGGTGCTGAAAGGACAACGATGTTTTAGCACCCCCATTATTTTGGACAGCCGTGGGGGGTAACCGAGGGATATAAAAGGAGCATGCGGCCGCTCACCAGGCGAGGTAGGTGAGCGCTTCATACCCGCTAACTCTGCTCTTTTTTTCCCCCATACATATGGAGACGAAAGCAGAGAAGACGAGCCTCACACTCTGCGTGACAACCGCCCCGTTCTCTGAGAGTGCCCGTTGTGCATCCTCCGATCCGCCGCTGCGCCGCCGCTGCTGCTCGTTCGCTGCGCCACACGCCGGGACAACCTCGCACCGCCACCTCCTTTCATCACTCTCTCCTCCACTTTCCCCCGACCTTCCCCCGACCTCCACATTTTGCACATCTCTGCCTCTGGGTGCCTGTGTTCAGCCATTCTGTGATCTCGCACATCATAGTGGTGGAGGATGCGGGCATGAACACAGCACCTAGCAGCGTGATGGAAGCTACGCTCCAACAACTTCTCCAAGCGAGCCTGCAGCAGCAGGCCCTGTCCCAGGAGCTAGCCCGCAGCCTCCATGCCACAACCCAAGAGCTCCTGGAACTGAGGAGGAAGCCAGACGCCGCTGCGGTCCCCCTCCCCAGCCCCTGCTGCGAGGCCCAGCACCTCCTCACCAAACTCACAGCCGATGATGATGTGGAGACCTATCTACACATGTTCGAGCGCTTCCCCCGGAGGGAAGATTGGCCCAGGAAGGACTGGGCCTCTGCCCTCGCTCCACTCATGATGGGAGAGGCTCAGCTGGCCTATCATGCCCTTGACCCGGAGGAGGTTCCTCCGAGCTCTGCCGCCTGAAGAAATGAAGACAGTGGGCATGCGGGGAGCCCGCACCCCCAGGGAAATGCTGGAGGCTCTGGAGCGAGCGGTGGCTACACTGGAGATCGGCAGGGGTCGACCGACGTGACTTTCCCTGTCCCTCTCCAACGAGGCGCTTAGATCTGCACACCCAAGGGGAGGGAAGACCCAGCCACAGCGGCTCCACTTATGGGACGCCCAAAGAGGCATCCATGCTGACCGAGCCGGACACAAGCCCCCCACCCCGACGGACGGAAAAGCCTTGGCTCGCCGGATGTGCCCTCCATAGGGCGGCCCAACTCAGCCTGCCCACAGTGCAGGTCCGCGTTAATGGCAGGCTAGTTTCGGCCCTCCAAGAATCAGGGAGCACAGTTACCCTGGCCCGGCTCTGCCCTGCCACGGAGGTCCCTGCAGCCCATGTCTCCGTGGGCCACAGGGCTAAGGAGTGGCCCCTCCTGGTGGGGCTCATCTCTGAGCTCCCCATGCCTCTGCTCCTGGGTTGAGACTGGCCAGGGTTCTCCACTGCCGAAGCCTCCCACACCACGGAGAACAGGAGGCCCAAGAGGAGGCGAACAAGGAGATGCCGGAGCAACCTCAACAGGTGAGCCCCCCCCGACTAATCCTATGTCCTCTGTGTATTCGCAGGTTGCTCGAGAGGGAAATTTTGGCCAGGAGCAGAAGGAGGATGCGAGACTGAAGAACTGTTGGGCTCAGGCGTGGGTCATCAAAGGCGTACACCAGCAGCCCGACCAGCAGCTGCCAACTTCCTACTTTCGGAGGCCTGCTGTACCTCAAGACGGAGAGCCGAAACCAGCCCTGTGAACTGCTGGTGGTACCACGCAGCCGCACTCAGGCCCTAGTGTCCCCAGTGCCAGAGGACGACCCCCTACAAGCCTGCTCCTGTGCCACTCATCTCCATTATCGGCGTCCCCTTCGAGAGGATCAGCATGGATCTGGTAGGACCGCTGCCAAAGTCGGCCCGAGGCCACGAATACATCTTAGTCATCGTGGATTATACCATCTGGTACCCTGAGGCCGCCCCCCTTCGGAAGGCCACCTCCCGGAACATCGCCCGAGAGCTCCTTCTCCTCTTCAGCCATGTGGGAATTGCCAAGGACATCCTCACTGACCAAGGCACGCCCTTTACATCCAAATTAATGGAGGATCTGTGTCGGTTGTTGCAAGTGGCCCACCTGAGGATGTCTGTCTACCACCCCCAGATGGACGGGCTGGTTGAGAGATTCAATCAAACACTGAAGCGGCTGCTTCAGAGGGTGGTAGACAAGGAGGGGAGGAACTGGGACCTTCTCCTCCCCTATGTCCTCTTCGCCGTCCGAGAGACCCCACAAGCTTCTACTGGCTTCACCCCCTTCGAGCTACTCTTCGGACGGTGACCCCAGGGACTGCTGGACATGGACCAAGAGGCCTGGGAAGAGCAGCCCTCCCCCATCACTCCCTGGAGGACTACATTCAGGAGATGCAGGGACATATTGACAAGGTGATGCTGATCGTCCCTGAGCATATGGAGGCTGCTCAGCAGGAACAGAGCAGGGCCTATAATCGACCCGCTCAGCCCCGGGAGTTTCGCCCAGGGGACAAGGTCCTTCTCCTCCTCCCAGACACCACCTGCAAATTCCTAGCCCACTGGCAGGGCCTGTTCCTGGTCCTTGAGAAGGTTGGGCTGGTCAGCTATCGCCTGCAGCTGCCAGGTAAGCATGCAGACACTCAGGTTTATCACATCAATCTGCTAAAGAAATGGATTGAGCCCACCCCTGTTGTGTCTGCATTTGTGAGCCTTCCCACAGATTTGTCAGAGTGTATCTTGGTCTACTGAGGAGAGGAGCTCACTCCAAACAAGAATTAAGAACTGGTGGACCAGTTTGCAGATGTCTTCTTCTTTAAACCCGGCCTTACGCACCTGGTCCACCATGACATCAAAACCCCTCCGGGAGCCGTGGTCCGGCAGCGGCCCTACCGTGTCCCAGAGGCCTGTTGCAAGGCAATCGAGGAAGAGATCAGCCAGATGTTCCGGGATGGCTTCATCGAGGAGTCAACCAGTCCATGGTCCAGCCCCATCGTGGTGGTCCCAAAACCCGACGGGAGTATCTGGCTGTGTAATGACTTCCGGAAGCTGAACCAGGTCTTGGAGTTCAACAGCTACCCCCTCCCTAAGGTCAACGACCTTGTGGAGCGCCCACTTCATATCCTCTCTGACCTCACCAGGAAGGGACAACCGGACCGGATACACTGGAGTCAGGAAGCTGAGCAGGTGTTCGAGGAGTTGAAGCAGGCCCTAACGAGTTCCCTGGTGCTGCAAAACCCTGACTTCAGCCTCCCCTTCATCGTCCAAACAGACGCCTCCAAGATTGGGCTGTCCTCTCGCAAGTCTTCGATGGGGAGGAGCACCCGGTCCTCTTTGTGAGCCGAAAGCTGACCCCCGCGGAGAGGAACTACGCTGCCATGGAGAGAGAGGCTCTAGCCATCAAATGGGCTGTGGATGAACTTAGATACTACCTGGTCAAGCAGCCCTTCACCCTGGTCACCGACCATGCCCCTCTCCAATGGATGGCCAAGGCAAAAGATACTAACACCAGAGTGACACGGTGGTTCCTCTCCCTCCAAGACTACAACTTCACAGTGCAACATCGGGTAGGGGCTCAGCACGGTAATGCGGATGGGCCCTCCCGGCGCTACTCACTCTGGGCCCATTGCATGCCGGCAGTAGTACTGTCGGGTACTGTGGCAGCGGGCCCATGGCCCTCGCCCATAATTTTTCCACCGCTCCTCACGCAACTTCCGGCAGGCTGCTGAAAGGACAACGCCGTCACAGAGGAAACCGAGGGGTATAAAAGGAACATGCGGCCGCTCTATAGGCAAGGTAAGTGAGTGCTTCATACCCGCTAACTCTGCTCTTTTTTCCCCATACAGATGGAGACAAAAGCGGAGAAGACAAGCCTCATACTACCGCCCTGTTCTCTGAGAGTGCCCACCATGCATCCTCCATCCCACCGCTGCGCCGCTGCTGCTCGCTCGCCGCGCCACACACCGGGACAACCTCGCACCGCCACCTTCACGCTTCCTTTCACCACTCTCTCCTCCACTTTCCCTGACCTCGACTAAAAAAATAAAGAGCACATTTTGCACATCTCTGCCTCTGGGTGCCTGTGTTCAGCCATTCTGTGATCTCGCATGTCACAATAAGCTTAAATAAAGGCATGGTAGACCAAGTAATAAACCACTGCCTCAATATTATAATGACTCTTGATGTCCTTAATGATAAACAGAGGCCATCATACCTGCATACTTGGTTTACAGAAATTACACAAATCTTGTGCTAGAGTTCATATTACCTTTCTTTTCTACATCATCTACTCGTTAAACAGGCTCATGGAAACTTTCCTTCAGCTATAATATGTTGGTTTGATTAATTACTGATGCACCAAACAACCTGATGTGTAAAGCTCATGAAATTAAAATATGATCATATTTAATGTCACATCATATATGGTCAAAAAGGATGATTTACAAGAGTTTTATAAGAAAGATTTTGTTCACCTCAGTAAGATTCAGTGTTACAGTGCTACTAGCTAGAGATCCGTGAGGAATGTGTTCTTCCAATGAAGAAAATGAGACTATCAAACATCCAACTTGATCAATATTTAAGAGCATAAGACAGATTCACATGGCAATGGATGCATGCAAGTTGGAAATGAGCATATGTTGTTGATGATGATGAACAATGATGTTGATATCCAAAACTTCATGTAGGTGGGCATTATCTGTTTTTTTTGTTATTGGTGTTGATTAATTAGCTGATTAGGTGAAAAGAGTGATTAGGAGTGATATCATTAGATGTTGAATATTTTCTGTTGATCAAAATAACTAACTGTTATAGCCAACAACAGACCATAACAGCTGAGCTCTGGTATTTAACCTCATAGCTTGAGTCAGCCAGTATGAAGTATGCAGCAAACATCTAAATAACCATTTAAATACAATGTTATATGGATTACCACATGCCCATATTTCCAGAAACAAACTGAACCAAAAGTAGTGGAGTGAGCCCTCACTGTTAATTATCTTGAAAAAATGTCACAGTTGCTTTTCCTCAGTTTGACAGAGTAGCTTCAGTTTAAAAAAAGTAGCGTTGATGAGTCAAATCTACAGCAAAGTACAAGGATGAGTCAAATAATATATATATATATATATATATATATATATATATATATATATATATAT
>CM075006.1:8836403-8863458 GCA_037576675.1 Pangasius sanitwongsei
CTGAAAGACGCACTCGCTTCCTCACGCGCCGGGACTCCGGGACCGGAGACTGAAGCACTTGCGGAGTGCGCGCCCCGGAGAGCGACGTCACTGGGTGAGCGCGTGCATGCGTGTGTGTGTGTGCGCGCGCGCGCGCGCGCGAGCGCTTTCGCCGAAACGCAGCGCGTGCTGCGCTAAACCGTTCCAGCTGTTCTGGGGCGCGCGGCCAGATGCGGTGTGCAGGGTGTAGAGGCGAGCCGAGGTGATGCCGGGGTGGTTAGGAGTCGACTCTCAGTATAACAGCTAGAAAAAAAATAAAAATACGAGTCGGTTCCCGCCGTTAATCATACAGCCTATTAGTCTACTACTATGCATGGTCTGTCTGTAAGCCGTTTGTTCTCAACAACATTGCCCTAGCCTAAGGCACGTGCAGAGGTGCTGAGGGCGGGCAAATGGATATGGTTGTGTGAAAGGAATGCAATCCCATTGTTTTATTTCAATTAAATTTCCCATTCTGCGTTTAAGACACTCAATGTATTAATTCAGCGCACATTACTGCAGTGGAATCAATTCATCAAAGCACTGCATGTGGCAAGGTCGAACAACATCAACTTCAGTGCTGGCTTTAAAAAGGAGCCAGACGAAAGCTTAGCTCCATATGAGCTCCCTGAAAATCAGCAAGCCGTATCGATCATTTAGCAACCATTCTCTTGTTTACTTCTTTTTTGTAATGATTTTTTTTTTTTAAGCAAGGGAAATCATATCCAAAAAAGCCAGCCTTTCTCACATCTCTCACATGTATTCTCACATGTATTTTCTTTAATGCATTATGTTCATCTTTAGTAAATACTTTATCCTAGTCAGGGTCATGGTGGATCTATCACTGGAGGCTCACCTGGAACACCAGGTGAGAACTGGAAGTAGTGTGTGGAATGATTTGCACACACACACACACACACACACACACACACACACACATTCACATGCTCATTCATTAGGAGCAGTTTAATGTAGTCAGTCCACCTACTAGGTGGGAGGAAACTGGAGAACCTGGAGGAAACCCAGACATACACAGAGAGAACGGATGGATGTTCATTTTCCATATCCTGCCTACACAGTCCAATCCTACACAGGAGCTTATCCCAGGAGACTCGGGGCACAAGGCGGGGGACACCCTGGACAGGGTGCCAGCCCATTGCAGGGACATTCACACACTACAGACAATTTTGGAAATGGCAATCAACACATGATTGGTGGAGGAAACCAAAGTACCTGGAGGAAACCCCAAAAGCACAGGTAGAACAGGCAAACCCCACACACACAGGGCAGAGGCGAGATTCAAACCCCCAGCCACCGTGCCCCAGGGAGAACATGCACATCCGCATGCACATTTAGTATTTTTGGAAGGAGTCTCCAGTGTCAGTCAGAGGTAAAGTGACTGACTTTAAGTTCTGACTGACTTTTAAGTTTTCTGTTTATCTTATTAATTTCAAAATCGAGAAAAAAAGTGAAGGAGTGACTGTTTCCAGCTGTTGTAAGTTACGTGATTACAAGAACTAACTTGTTTTGCAGATGTTCCACAACTTTAAATGAAACTATAAACAAATAAAAAAATATATATGATGTGTCATTCTTTAACAAATGAATTTTTTTAATGAGATTTTTCATTTTTTTAAAAACAGCTTGCTGTAATTTAAGAAGAATAAAATTCTTTGGGAGCTCATAATAGTGGAAGATAATCCATGTTGGAGTGTTAACAGTAACAGTAAGTTATTTTCCCATAACTGTATGCCTCCAAGTGTTTCATTCTTTACTTAATGTACTTAAAACACAAAGGTATATAATATAGTTCTTCATGTGTTTTCCATAGCACATTATAATGTAAAGCTCAAGTGAGGCATATGCAGGTTTGTACAATAGATGCTAGAGCATAGCAAATATAATTCAGCTGACAACAAAAAAAAAGTCTCTGGATGTCCTGTTTTGATGTTTTAAATTAGTTTGTGATGATTAGTTAACATATTTGCATACATGTATAACTACAGCATGTGTAACTACATACATAGTTAACATATTAACACACACATATTTACGTACGTGTGTAACTACAGCATGTGTGACTACATAGTTAACATATTTACTTTGTCAGGAAAAAGAATTTGTGGACCTCAATCCAATATCATAGTTTTATCATCATCTGGCCTTGTTATATATTGATTTTTAGTGAACTCGGTGCCAGAGGTATGGACCTGGAGAAGACGTTTTATTTACACCAAGATGAAGTTCATGCCCAATTAAGCATTTTATCTCGTTAAAGTGCTCTCTCGCATTGTTTGAATTGACATAGCAGTGGCTATAAAAGTGTGTGTGAGTGAAGATATACGCACTTCAGGTCAGCTTTGTGAGCTAATTTATAGCAAGTACAGCCAAAACGTGGACGACCGTAGTTCAAGGTGATGAGAAACTCTCGTTAGCCTTTATGTGGAGTGAGAGTGAAATTTCAGACATTATGGCATCGACCCAGCACTGAGTGCTGTGCTAAATTACACAGAATCAGTGAGGTGCTCGCTGATAGAGCTCTTCTCAGTGGTGACAGATTATACGTGACAACTGAGGAGACCTTTTTCTTCATCTAGAGCAGAGGTTAAGAAGGAGTGAATGCTCACATACTGTAGATTTTGGCTTAGTAGATCTGATAAGTGGATTGAGACTCATCTTTTGTCTCTTGCTTATGTTGAAACAGTAACATTTAACATTAGGATTTGGGGTAAAATAAGAAAAAATATTTTTAATTTAATGGAAATACACGTAATATCAAAATATCAATAATGAATTAATGTTTTAATGTTTTATACTGAGGTTATTGGGACTATATACAGTATAAATAAGATCTCAAATGGGAACTGGAATGAGTAGGGACAATATGATTAGATTCTGTTTGATTTTATATGCATGAAATTGTAGTGTGTACATGATGTTGATGAATGAATGAATGAATGAATGATATCTGAACCCACATCAAGGTAGTTATATCTCATATCACAGGGTTGTTGTTGCAGCATGAACATCTTATTCTTAAAGCTAAATGAATGGTACCATGTTGAATGTGTACCAGTTGTCACCACACACATACACACAACACATACTTACCTTAGTACAGCGATGTTAAATAATTACCCTGCCTGTACCTCATGCTCACAGAGTACATGATAACATGGTATTCAGTTCAATAAGACAAGATAATAATAAAGCAAACACTACATGCAACATTTGTATCTCACTACAAGTTTGAATATCTAATTTAACCTTTTTGCATTTAGACATGCCTTGCTGCCTGTGCTATCCATGAAAGCTTAAAGAACATCCAACCAGCAGCAAGTTTCCTCTCTTCCTTTTTCTCAGCATGCATGACTGAGAATCTGAATAGGTAAATAGGGTCCAAACGATGCTCTATTTCCTGCAATAAAATGAGTGTCAAAGGCAAGAAGCAAAACTAGAAATCCTGCGCCACCTGAGCTCAATAGTTTCTTGCTTGAAGACACCTGTCAAGCTCCTGAATTATTCTGGACCCTCTCCCTTTCAGAGCTGCTGCTAAGTAAGTGTTTCTATTCCTCCAAGAAATACATATCTCTGCTCTCTAAACATAGAATCCTGGAGGACACAGATGGGAAACATACACACGCGTAACCAAAACGGCTGAAAGAAAGACATTCCTTTATCTCCTTCTGTGCCAATACAGATGATACATGCAGTGTTCAGGGATAATGGTAAAAGATATTAAAGCCAGACTTCATCCGTTTTGAATCAAGGAACAGCAAACTTCTCCCCAGACTTCTCCTACTTAGCAAAATATACAACTCTGACCTATTACATTCAGATTTATCCTAAAACTATGGTAATAATTGGATTTTCCCCCTATCTCAGGGTTTGTGTTTATAAACTGTGTTTGCTCTGCTGGACCATGTACTGCAGCAGAAGTCAATTAGTGTCATAAGCACATGATGTTTGCAGTCTATCACTGAACTCCTGCTGGCCAGAGAAAACATTTATAAGATTAGTGAGTAATGAGATGAAAAACTAGAACTCCAACTCCCAAAACTGAAGTGCTCTCAGACAAAAAAACACCTGATGTACAAATGATAAAAATATATTTTTCAAAAAATCAGTATGAGAAGAGCCAACAGCATGCACTGTACAGTAATTTAACTCAAATTAATTTTTTCTTCCTTGCTCTACAGCATTTCTTTTAATGACTCTTATTACACAACTTACCTGTAGGGTTTTTGCTCAGTGTGTTTTTCCAGCTAAACTTCCAGCTCCAATTTCAAGATCTTCTTTGTCTTGAATTTCTGAGTAATACTCCTGAGCATGTCTAACCATGTATTTAATTATTCATATTATGTAACTGCTTCCTGGTCGGAGTTGTGGTGGATCCGGCGCCTCTCATGTGAAAACTAGGCTGGAGTTGGGAATAAAAGTATGAGATAGTGCCATACACACATTCACACACTCATTCACACCTAGGGGCAATTTAGTGTAGCCAATCTGACTATGGAATGTTTTTGCAAACAAAGGATCTTGGAACTGTGAGGTGTCAAGCTTATATAAAGTACTTGCTGCCCTAAGCATGTGCATGTAAATGGTAAACAAGGGCTGCATCTTCTAAAATTAAAATTTTAAATAAACAGATCTATTAGTCAAAGGCTTGACGCTTCAGGGCAATCCTGTGAGCGCTCCTGCCTGGAGCACACTGATTTTCCACCCAAATCTAGTCATGGACATAACATTTGACATGAAAATACTATACTAAGGTGTTTTAGTGCTGTTGCTGAGTTGTTAGGTTCAAGTAGAATGGGAATAAAAACTATTCAATTGTATACACTGTTAGGCCTAGATGACAAATTTTACTATACTGATTAAAGTTTTTTTTAAATATACACTATATGGCCAAAAGTTTGTGGACACCTGACCATCACACTCATATGTGCCTGCTGAACATCCCATTCCATATTTAGTCCCTTTTGCAGTTATAATAACCTCCACTTTCCTGGGAAGGCTTTCCACTAGATCACTTTGTGCACAGGGGAATTGTCATCCTGGAACAGGTTTGGGCCTCTTAGTTCCAGTGAAGGGAAACTGTAGTGCTACAGCACACAAAGTCATTCTATACAATTGTATGCTTCCAACTTTGTGGCAACAGTTTGGGGAGGAACCACATATGGGCGTGATGGTCAGGTGTCCAAAAACATTTGGCCATAACTCACAGTGGCTTATCTCTGCCCATGCATGTCCTATATATGTTCTTAGTCTCCCACCTCTATCTTCTCATTTCATCACCTTTTCTTTTTTCAACATATTTATACTGTAGGTCTCTACACTGGGTGATACAGTACGTTGTAGAATTTGTAATCAATCACTGAATCACAGGAAAAGCAAACACCCGACATGTTTCTGAATCGTTTTTAGATGACTTCAACAGCATCAAACAGCATCAAACACAGCAGATAGGCATCGATTTTTAACCTGAGTTTCAGCACTGTGAGATGTGAGCTCATGCGTGCTCTACATTAATGCGTAAGAAATGTGGGTGCTCACTATACTATGAGTCTGCTGTGAATTTTAGATAGTGTTAAAATGTTGTGTAGTAATGTAATATAGTGTAAATATTACTTTTTTGCTTGTTTGCATGGGGTGAATAAAACGAGGCAGTGGGCTGTGGTTGACCCACAAGCCTTCACTTTGACAACTGTGGTTCACAATCTACTGTTGAACTGTTTATATCTGGACCTTCTTCCACTGCCAGTTCCCTACAAGTCAAACATGCTAACATAAAAATAATTAATGATATGATATTAATGATTATGCAATTCAAATAAATAAAGCTGAAAAATTGCCATTCTATGTCTCCACTGATGAGAAAGACAGAATGATATTTGTACTTGTACTATTACTATGTACTTGTACTTGTATATTGTACTTGTTTTATGTGCAGAAGAAAAAAAAATCCATTATCCATTGCTTGCAAATTGACTTGCCTGACTCAATTAAAAGTCTTACGAAAAGGGCAATTTGTTCTTAAATCACCCTTTACTACACAGCTCAGATAACCACACCAAATCTTCAGAATGAAATCAGTCATCACAGAGACGCCAAAGCTGGAACAGTGGTTTTTGATGGCTTTTTAATAACAAACTAAATATGAAGAGAGGAAGCGTGGTTGTGAAAGAGCACGTGACTGACTTGAATAGCAAAATTAATGAAGTGCAATTAACACGTACAGTCTTCAACTGATCTCCAGCGTACACTGAAAGCTCAACCAGTCTCTAACGTATACAGTGTCTGTTCATTTAATATTATTGTAAAAACATAGGAAGGATGGGAGACATGAAAAAAGGGACAGTACTGACAAGGAATAGCTATTCTTAATGGATATGCAAATTATGCTGTGCATGAACACTCTCTCTCTGTTTTCACACATTTTTTTGAGTAGAATCTAGCGAGAATAAGAAATATTATCCAATTTTTCATTTTTAGTCTATAAGTGGCATGTGCCAAATATTTTCCCACATCTATCTTTCACGGCAGCCAGGGGTGGAAAGTAACAAACTACATGTACTCTCATTACAGTACTGGAGTGAATGGTTCACTGCAACAGTACTTTGTTGAGTATAATTAAATCACAGGACTTTTTTTACTTTAAATCTTTAAATTGAGAGGTGTATATATATATATATATATATATATATATATATATATATATATATATAAATTACAATTTATAAATAATTCAATTTCAAGTATTAATAATTCAAATTTCAAGTTTCCTACTGAAAGTCTACACTTCAGGTGCCTAATGGTTTAGTCAGCAGCAGTGATGTCTGAGACAGTGGAGACAGATGAGCATCTCAGGCCCAATTTATCAGATATTTTCAATAGTAAATGCTTTAAAGGAAACAGCGTGATAATGATCTGCAAGTTATGCAAGCAAAAACGTGGATATATGGGCATTTCACAGCTCAACATTCCAACCTGTGGAAACATGTAAAGCCATTAGCCATTAGCTAGCTGAGTAAACTAGACTAGCTAGTCAGATCTTTTACAGTATGAAAGCACTGTATTTAACTGTGTTCAGTAGTGATTGCCTGTCGTGTGAAACTCTCAGGATAATGTGTAAGGGATAGCTACCTATGTACCTAGAAGCATGTATGAATTAACATTAGCTAGCTAGCTAGATAACAAACCTAGCAAGCTACAGAAGCCACAACAGCATTTGGCTAAGCTAGTTAGCCACTTTTCATTATGTACTGTTGATGTAGGTGGTGTTCACTTCAGCATAGATAGATAGATAGATAGATATGGTAGATAATTAATTAAGTGAAACATTGCACGAATAGCTGGCTAAGAAAACATTTTGGAATTGTTGTCTCAATTGGAGACATAATAAAAAGCAATTTATAAAGTAATTACTCAGGGAGTTTTTCACTGGACGACTTATTTCCTCTTATTTGAGTAGTTTTCATGATCAATACTTTTATGTTTATTCACCTGTATTATTCCTACAGTCGCAGTACGTTTATTCAAGTGAGAGTTTTGTACTTTTTTTCCACCACTGCTTATGGTATACACAATATAAAGCATGCACGCATATTCACCTCCTAACTTCCTTGTGCAAGGAGACTGTGACATTTAAAGCAGTTCACTGTAAGTAGAAATATCAAGACCAGGATGCAAATATAGTCAGTGAGTTCTGCTGAAACACTGGGGCCTGCTCTGACGCACAAGAAAATGTTTGGAAAAGGATTACAAATTTTAATATTTAAAATACGCCTAAGTCGACAAAGATTTTTTTTGTTGTTGTTCTGAGAATGTCCACAATAGACATTTGATCCTGTAAAAGTAAATGTGTTTGCTCAGAGCAAGGCCAGTGGTTCCTTTCAGCCATGTAAATCCTTAAGCAAAAGTCTTTTGGCACCAGTATATGAGTATTAATATTAAGGATAGATTAATGTAATGAGTCAAACATTTACACAGAAACAGTGTAAATGTACTTTCCAATTACTTGTTGCATTATTTTCATTTTATGTATGTATGTATGTCTCTCTCTCTAAATATATATACATATATACATATATGAATATATATATTCACATTTCTTACTTTATACAGTTCTGGAAACTATTGAACTTTAATTGGTGTCTTATTTGCATATTTGTATCCCAACCAGACATAAAGTCCTAGCATTTTAAACTGTGATTAACCCCAAAAGTGAAAAGGGTGGAAAAAAACATATTTAAAGATTTTATTCCAATTCCACTGAAAAACACACCTAATCTACAACATTACTGACAAAGTTGAAAGAATTGTAAATTTACCCTGGGAAATGAATTCTTACTTTGATTATCAGCATCATCCACATCAGTCTCTGTCTCCACACCTGAGATAAACTTGCAGCTTTTCAAAACCAGCCTCATGATCGTCTCTTCACTCGATTGATCTCTGTTCACATGAACATTGTGAATTTCCCATATTCTTATTAGGTCAGTTAAAACATTTTTAAAAATTGTTCACTGTTGTCTGTACAGAGT
The DNA here is from genome assembly GCA_037576675.1 of Pangasius sanitwongsei. NCBI lineage: Eukaryota > Metazoa > Chordata > Actinopteri > Siluriformes > Pangasiidae > Pangasius > Pangasius sanitwongsei. The sequence goes on from CM075006.1 coordinate 8,844,968, forward strand.
GTGCACGTTCTATTTGGTTTTGATTCGGTATCTGATTACAAACTAAATTGATTAGGCTCATGTCCATTTCACTATAGGGCATCAAATCATGAGATTCATTGTGTGAAGAAACACTTAGCTAGCAAGGTTCTCCTCATCTTTAGGCAGACTGACTGTTTTTACCAATGCATTTGTTAATCTCACTCCTTTTCCAACATGATCTTTGCAGTCAGACAGTCAAGGCAAAGTTAGAAAATAGCCTAAAACATTTCCACAATGTTTTGGCAAAATATGTTGATATTTTAAATTAAGTAGAGATGTCAAAGTATCTTAATGACAGAAACACTTGAATTTTGGTCAAAAAACACTTTTTTTGTTCAAAAATCTATTGTTTTAATTTATATTTGGTCATTATTTGGTCCACAATTTGACATTATCACATTATTATTAATGCTCCGGCTCCAGAGTGTTTGTCATTAGATCTTAGTCACTTCCTGGTTTGCTCCACCTTATTTCCTGTAGGTGTTTAGTTAACTCACCTTTTCATTTGTAGTCCCAGACGTTTCTAGTGTAACTGTGTGTGTACACAGTACACAGCCCTTTTCTGGCCTAGCGCATTGTGTGATTGTGGATCGCTTGATATTTGTTTGATTTACTTCTGCCTGTTGTTCTGTTACCCATGCTTGCGTTGAGGATTACCCTTGGTTTGAGTATTTCCTGTTTTGTTTCCAAATTTAGTGGTTTCACTCTGCAATCATGGATGTTCCTGTTCTTACAGGTGTCACGTGTCTGATATACACAGTCTCGTCTCAGTTGAATAAACCTGGCTTGCACCTGCATTCAATATTCTTGTCAGTTTCATCTCTCATACCTGTGTACAGACATCCAACAGGTTTTGCTGGGACCATCACAGAAATATAGTCCTGTATATAAAACCTGTGTATGTTGGAAATACAATTTTCTTGTCTCTTGGACATAAAATATTTTCTACTCCCAGCATACCAACATGATCACACTTACAAATTCATAATAATTTGCAAGACTCAAGTTGTATGAAAATTAATGAAGTTTCAGGTTTAGGATATGTTTAGTGTCTCTATCTTTTTATACAACTTCACTGAGCAAAACAATCCAAATGCAACCAGTTGCTGTCACTTGTTTAAATCCTTACAAGACATCAGCTTCCCGTGTATGTGTATATGGATAGGAAGACATAAGTTAACCTGACTTTAGCTTTGGGGTTTACAGTCCATTTGTAAAGATGATGCTAGCAAAAACATCTTGCTGCTTCACCTTACTGCTTGATTTAATATACTTTTTTCTGAGGCCATAGAGCAGCATGCACAGAACTTCTCTTTGAAAGAGGGCAGAGTTTTTGCTCCACCTGAAGCAGTGTCCCAATGGAGCTTGAGTGTGAATGTTATAGTAAAGCCCTTGATCAAGGCTGAAGTCCTCGGGGAGGTGAACCAGCAGGAATCAGGGCCTGGCATAAGATCGGTAAGAGCTTCTTTCCCTCAGTCTGAGATCTGAGAGCGTGACAATCAATACTTTCTGCTCACCGCAGGAGGACTGGCGGAGTGTATGAGCAAGTTTAGGATTGCATAGGTAGCAGAAAGCAAATCCATTCCCACTGTTGGGAAAAGATGAAACTGGAATACAAGTAAGCTTATTTTACAGCATTACATTGCTATTAGAGTGTAATTATGCAGTGAAGTTAAACAATTACAGTTACTCTGGGTTTAGTCAAACAGTTTGAAGAAAACAGTTGTATTGAATTGGTTCATTTATTCTAATCTGATGTACTAATCACATTGTAGTAGTTTCATGGATGTTCCCCAACATTAAATCTAACTATAAATGGATAAAAAAAGTGAGGTGTTCTTTAATAAGTTAAAAATCGTAATAGTTGCTGTAGTCTAAGAGGAATAAATCACTTCAATCACTTTTTATTCATATCATTTAATTTTCTTAAAGCACACTTGTATTTTTAACGCAGCTTAAACTAGATTTGTTGTAGAGTAACCTGAAACATAGCTAACGACATTCTAGAAGTAGCTTCCCAAAGTTGAACTGCCCCACCCCTTTGTTTATTGGTCAGCTTCCTAATAGCTAAAAACTTCCCACTGTTCTAAAAAACCATTAACTTTGCAGAACATTCCTATTAGTTCGATTCAGAACGTTTCTCAGAAGCACATAAACCAGGTTTCAGTAGAGGATGAGACTGAAATAAATATTTGCTCATGTGAAAATGTCTAAATATGCAAATATTTCCTATTCAATTCAAGTCAAAAGAGAACAGTGTATGATTAATATGTAATTCTGTTGATTTAAATCCATCTAGTGGCAGTGCAGTGGACGTGGATTAGATTATCACAGTGTAGAAGACGCTCAAAACAAATCACTCGACTTAACAGGAGAAAGATTCAGAGATCTCCTTAACCCCAAAGGTCCAAAAGTAGCCTATAATACTAAACTGTGTGTGTGTGTGTGTGTGTGTAAGGACACATGAATAGGTGTTCACTCACCCTGTTTAAACTAAACCGATGTCCCTAAAGGAACCCAGATATTCCACATCCACATACAAAATTGCATACATATACACTCACTGACCACTTTATTAGGAACGCCTTTACACCAGCTTATTCATGTAATTATCCAGTCAGCCAATCATCTTCTACTGTTGTAGCCCATCTGACTCAAGCTTCAGCATGTTGTGTGTTCTGAGATTCTTTTCTGCTTACCATGGTTGTAAAGAGTGGTTATTTGAGTTACCATAGCCTTCATGTGAGCTCAAATCAGTGCAGCCATTCTTTTCTGCCCACAGAACTGCTGCTCACTGGATGTTTTTTTGCACCATTCTGTGTAAACTCTAGAGACCATTGTGCATGAAAATTCCAGGAGATCAGCAGTTTCTGCCACATCACTGGCTGATTGGATAATTGCATGAATTGCAAGCAGTTGTACAGGTGTTGCTGATAAAGTGGTCAGTCAGTGTACATATAGATTTATAAACAAACAGTGCCTAAATGTACCTTACTGCATTAGCTCACACTGTCACTGCATGTGTATGTTTTTTTTTGTTGTTGTTTTTTTATTGGAACCATCATAGTTACCATTCAATGGCTCAATGGAGCAAACTGAAATACGAAGAAAAAGGAACCGTCTCAGACCTATCTGAGAGCTGGCCCACACACAGTGCTCCTCTTAAGGCTTTCTACAACAGCAACAGCACTGGAGGGCCCTGAATTGCTGGTTACTGCAGCCAACACAGCCAATTTACACTTTCTATGAATAAGCAAAAATGGTTCTGCTGTGTGTTTGTGTGTGTGTGTGTGTGTATGAGAGAGAGAGTGAGAGAGAGAGAGAGAGAAAGAGAGAAAGCCTGTAAATAACATATCATCTCCAGACAAATCATGGTGTAATTTGGTTTGCTCCCTTTGGGTAGATGCACCATTACAGACAGAGAAATATGATTAAATCGTATGTCATTATTAAATGGGATGATGCAGGCTCTTATTCAGATCTAATATAAAATTTCTTCATGCTGGATTTTGGGCTTTGTCAGAGACTCAGGGCGCAAAAGCAATCCAACGTGAAGCGAGCCTGCATAGCCGGATGACCTGTAATTCCAACAGCCTTAATCTGTAGGCACTCATGGACACACACACACACACACACAGGTACATATTTGGTCTGATGCACACGTGACAAAGAAAAACTAATTCTTGCAGGGAGTGGCAGTGGAAAGCTCAAACAAAACACAAGCCCAGAGTGCTGTGTGTGTTTATGAGCTCGGGTCAACATATAATGATAATGCATGCACGAATGCACAGACACACACACATTTACACATTAGCATGCTGTCCATATATAGCACATACCGAAAGTACAGTGAGCGCAGGATGCGTGCATTCTTGCATTCAGGGCGATAATATGGGGTGGAGAAAAAGAATGAGGTCTGTTCCATCCTAATTAGGACTTTAATCCCCAGTGATACTCAAGACAGAAGGTTATAGCATCGTTAAATATTCATTCATTCATTTTCTTTCGACAATTCTTGGTGGGGGCCACAGGAGGAGAAGGTCAGCCTACACTATCAAGCCAGAGATTCCAGCTGATCCTGAGGGATCCGCGGATGTTCCTCAGCCAACTGTGAGTTAAAATTTCTCCAGCGGGTCCTGGATCTGCGCAGGGTCTCTGTCCACTGGGACGTGCCAGGGGGCATCCTCATGGTAAATAATTTCTCTAGTAATTACTAAAATGTGTTTTCATAGCCATGTCAGAAAGTAATGTAATGTAGAAATGTAAGTTACACTCTAAAACACCCCACAAGGAAATACGAAAATTGCCAGAGCACTGTGCAGCATTTGGATGTAAGAGTCTGACTGACAACTCAAAGCAAGAGAACAAGGATAACTTTTTACAATGTGTGTTTTCATTTTATGAGCGACAGTTAAGCCAAGCGAATACGGAACACTTACAGTTAATTACTGTTTACTGTTGTTTAGCTTCTCTTGAGTAATGTCCTTAACATTTGCTAGGTCATGTGAAGAAGAAAGCGAATTTTAGAAAACTCAGTTTGACATAAAGCAGGAAGAACAACCAGCTGATTTTATCAGGGCTGACTCGCATCTCTGCATACACTTGCACTTACACTGCTTATGAATGAATCTCACCCATTCTAATGTGGAGAGGTATGGATGTATGAAAGTAGTTAACAGCAAAGTGGCTAATGTGAATAGATTTATTAGATCTATAGTTATATAGACAGTGCCTCAAACCTGATTTTTTGATTGGAGTATGCGTAGAAATTGTGAATTAATTTTGATCTCATGATACATCTAATGTGTGCAAATTTGAATAAACAAAGGTGATGTTCATTTACAAGTTATGTCCTAATATAAGGTACGAGTTCTAACCCAGGTCATAACCCTAACCAGAACCACAACCTTAAGGGTGAGACCATGTTGGTGAATTAGTTAGCTAGCTTAGTCTTGTGATTTAAGTGGAAATGTATTAATTGAAGCATGAGCCTGAATTATGTTATGTTTGTAGGATGCAAGTACAATCACCCTGGTGTGTGTGGGTGTGTGTGTGTGTGTGTGGGGGGGGTAGCAGACATCCTCCAATTCTCTGACATCATTGCTCTTATTCATATTTTGCTATGGATCCCAATCCACAAGAATTCCCAATCCTTTCCAAATGAGTCCACATAAAAAAAAAACCCAGAAACCAACCATCTTAAAAGCAGCAAATGTGTGGTTTTGTGATTTAACAGCATCACTCCAGCAGCATGATGCAGCCTCGTCCAAGCCACAGCACACACAAGCACAACAACTTCAAACCTTCATCAATCAGTGAAGCTTTGCCTACTACTGTGTGCCTAACCACAATCACACAGCAAGCCACATTACACTCCCTTTGTTTTGCTTTGGGAAATCATGTCCACTGGAAACCAAACACGTTTTTTTGCAAGACTATTTAGGCCTATTCAAAACAGCAGACATGGAATGTCTAGGAGTCAGTTTCAATCTAAAAAAAAAAAAAAAAAAAGCTGAAAAGACCTCTATGAAAAAAAAAAAAAAACTTCACTTCTCTCATTTGGTAAAGCTTTAATGCACACTGAGAAACAAGATGCTACTCTCAGTAGGATGCTCCTGCCCCGGTGAAGATAAGAAGGAGCACAAGCCTGACTGAGAGCTACAGGAAAGACACGGCATGCTTGCTTCACATCTGAACAAAAGATTATAGAGAGGGAGCACTATGTGTTTCTGACACACTTTATTTATCATCGCATTCACACACCTGTGCAGTGCATACACCAGAGTCCCGCTGCCTCCTTCTTTATTGTAGTTGCTATTGTTTTGCATTTTGTCTCTTTGTGGTTGCCTGTCCATGTCTTTCTTTCTTTAAAACACCCTTTTTATTGCTTGCTGTCTGTCTCATGCTTCTCTTTCTCTGTGTTTATATTTCAATATTTTTTTCCACCTCTCTCCTGTCTGTTCCCCACAGAGGTGTGAGATGCCTATGAAAGGTGTGATGAGATTTGGAAATCCTTCCCACACAAACATTACTGAAACGCTAAACAGATAACCCTTCTACAGAAAATACACTACCCAACTTTCTCTTTTGATCCACTAGTTCTTTACAAAGGGGTAGAAAGCAGAAGTTATTACATATCTGAGACTAAATCAAACCTCCTGGGCCTGCAGCAACTTCATCATAATCGCACCGTTTACTCTGGAGTTAAAGACTTTGGTAAGGATGCCTGTGAGTTGTCTTACTGTGCTTCTGAATGAGCCTAAACTCCCCTCCCCACGTCACCACCCCACCCCCACCCCCATCTTAGATCACTTTCTGCAATTATGTCAATCAAATCTCTGCTGAAAAGGAAAGAGAAATTCATTTTGAAATTGAAAACATTTTCCTCCAGACAAAAACGTGTCTCTACAAGCTCTCTCATAAAAATAAAAAAAAATCCTTTTGGAGTACTATTTCAAAACGTACAAAATAAAAGTGACAAGCAGTGAGATTTGATCTATGGTTTTTGTTTGAATTTGGTTTAAAAGCCATTACAGAAATTGCAACCTGACTTATCTGCAACAGCTTATCTCTGTGAGATGATATTGGAGCAATATTCAATAGTCTTTAGCATTGGTCTCTGACAACAATGGTAAAATATTATATCCTACACAACAGCGGCTTTCTGCAAAGAAATCCATATTATTGTATTTGCTTTTAGATTGCTGAAAGTGGAATAGTTTTTACTATTATGGAACCAACAACCAGCATCACCAACAGAATGGTATAAAGACGAGGCTGATCAGTGGCAGTCATGTAAAGTGCTTACTTTTGGTGAAACACACACTAGATGGACAAAGTGGATTACTATCTTGATTGTTGATTTTTCAGAATGCCTTTGGAGGAGAAATAGAAGTAAATAGTCTAAGCAAATATTGTCCATTCAAAGTACACGAAGCATTAAAGCATTAAAGATTTGAAATACTTATAATAAAAATACCTAACAGAAATGGTGCTGCCTATCTTTCCTTCACCGCATGTGAGGAGACCACATATGGCTCAACCATAATGTTTCATAATAGCAACACCAAGTTACTGATAGTGAGTAGAATTTTTTTAGCCCTCCACATTAATACACATTAATCATGAGAAAAATGTACAAATTCAAATGAACAAGGGCAGTATGGTCAGATTTTATTCAATTTCATACAAGTGATGTAGGAAAAACTTACCTTTAGCTTTATATCTTTTTATATAACCTGAGTCATGTGATTTGTTATGAACTTGCACGTGTGAGACTGTGTTAAAGCCTGAATATCATTTCAGAAATGCCAAATGATAGAGAGATGGAAACTCCAACAAGCACCCAGTGTTCCAGAAACTCTATCAGTTTTTAATAAGAGAAGAATGAGTTGCAGGCATCAATTTTAAAAAGCAAACTCTTTCCCCTTTCTATAATTCATAGTCTGATAGTGCCAGTCAAGAGCCATGTTTCTTATTTTCAGGCATGCTGGAGTGTACGAATCCTTGATTTAATATTTCACCTTCTTCATCTTCTTCGTGGAAATGTCCAACTATTTGCAACAGTCCTGGGTGACCTCAGACCTCAGGTCAATTTACTTTAAAAGTAACCCTGGATTTTACACAGATACATTTGAGCATTGAAAAAATAAAGTAAGATTAATTTAATTCTTTCTTTCTAGCTATATTAGCATAGCCTATATGTGCTTTATTTACTTACTGTATAAATGAGGAGAGACCCAGATGCACTTGTAGCCCTGATGCCATACAGAGAAACATCCTAACTGTAAAATACTGTTCTTATCTATTTAGCAACCATGAAATCTGCCGTTGGGATCTCATTTAGGACAATAGTTTTTACAGCATAGCCTTTCCTATTTTTTTCGGCTAACTCTAGATAGGAAAATAGGATTACAGCACTCTCATGACCCACCAAAGTCCCCTAAAATGTGTCCTAACTTTAGGATAACACTAATGATACCTTAACTTCTTCTAAATAACATCAGCTAGCATAATGGTGTTATATTATTTATATTGCAAACCATTAAAAATAGACACTTGTAAAAGCTGGCTAAGATTGTGTTATGTCTTTATATGACAAAACACTCAGTGGTCACTCTGGCCTCCACGAGTCATTAAAGCCGGCTTTAGAGAGACCGATCAAATGATTTTGCTTTTCTATTTTTACAACAGTAGCTGTGTAACTATGGCTGAACCTGTAATGGGTCCCTACTCCTGATATAGTGCACTAGATACGGCTTGAAATAATGGATTGTATCCATTATATATTAAATGGGGAGGCATTTCAGATTAACCATAAATTTAAGTTTGTGGTGTTCATTTTAACAGTTGTGTGTGCACTATTGGTTGCTAGGTAACATATTGTATATGATAATTGATTATCCATAAGGTGCTGTAAGATTAGTATTATTCCTAAATTAAGAAAGTATTGCATTCCGTAATATATCTTTGTGAAAATGTCTATCTTTAAATTTAATACAGCCCCAGATCAAATATTTATGGGAGTCTATCTGGTCAGTATCCCATAAGCCCCCTCTCTTTTTAAACTAGTATCAGCTCACCATAATGAGAGCAGACTTGCCTGAAGGGCACAGAGGTGGTGAGAAGCAAAAACACAAGGAGGAAAAAAGACAAAAAGAATGAATGACACTGCTTTTACATCAATTAGCTGCAGCTGTACAGCTGATAAGCCCATGTCTCTCCCAACTGAGGATACTGAATGCATAAAAATTGCACTTGTGTGAATGCTACTTAGAGAACTATGCACTAGGGAGATCAGGCAAAGCATAAGCCTGATTTCCCTAAAGGCAAATGTCTCTATAAATATATAGAATGTGTAGTTTAGGGTAGACTATAACATACGGAAGTACAGACATAGCTATAGGCTATTGCAGCTGATTTCCCTGTGGTCTATTTGTGGCACCACAAGCAAATGGCTTCCAGCTCAGTAAACACTGACTCCATTCAGAGTGTCTCTATGGGCAGCAAATGGATCAGATGTAATCACTATTTAACACACTCAAGTCAGAATTCAACATGATCCATAAACCCAACATGTCAGAAGGATGTCTCAGAAGTGCTGGGAAATACTGACTCCAGCAAAACACTTTTGCTATACTGGAAGTCATTAATCACTTGAGGAAAGTGTTTGAGTGGTAGTTGATTAGTCACTGCCTAGATGTTGCCTCTTACACTGACATGGTTGAGGTGCAATGTACTGGGAATTTTTATGGATTTAATAGGTGGTGAAACTGAGGATACCCTAAAAGAATGATACAATGGCATGATAACAGGGTTGTTATCAACAGATTTTATCATTGCAAACATAAGGTTTGTTCTGATGAGTCAGAAGGTGTTGTTTAATTTTCTATAAAAGCAGCTCTGCAAATAGTGCCGCTATAATTCAAATCACAGGTTTATATTAATTCTTTACATTACCGTTTCTATAGTGACAGTTCACACAGGGACTTGTATAGTGGACATTCCACGTCAACTTCATTGCATAGCAGCACATCACCCCACTGTTGATTATTTTTCTATAACAGGATGTGCCATCATGCTGTATTCCTTACTTAAACACCCACAGACACACACACACACACACACACATGGTCTGAGAATTTGTGTAATGACCCCAAAATCCAAGCAATAGGAGTTCAAAGGTCACACTAAAAGGTGGAAGCCACAGCAGTTGTGTGCTGTGAGCCGAGGCCGCACAGGAGGGAGCAGACTGTGAGAGGGACGAGGGATAGTAACAGATGTGAAGTCAGCAGCTCTCTCACACTATGTCCCTCCCATCACTTTCAGCTCCACTGAGCTCTCAGAGACAATGAGCTCTCACAGCCAAGAGCCCAGGAATTCTGCCGAGCCTCGGCAGATGTTCCCAGCAGCTGCATCAGAGCTACTAAAGGTTCTGAAATTCTCATTTTATCTATTTTAAGTGTTCGTGTTGCAAAATGTCTTTTTTAGGTTGAATTGTAAAAATGCATATGATTCAAACATTTACAGTCGAGGCCAAAAGTTTACATACACCTAGGCTAAAAACATCAGTTTTCCACAACTCCACACATTTATGTTACCATACATTTCTTTTGGCAAATCAATTGCAGCATCTACTTTGTTCACATCAGAGGCGATTTTAAAGTAATCAATTAGAGACAGATTTATTTCTGTTTTAATTCATGTTTAATTCCATGTCAAAATTCTTGTGCCTCAAAAGTTTACATGCACTTAGTTGACTGTCTTTAAACAGTTTGGAAGATTTCAGAAATTGATGTAATGACTTTTAAAAGCTTCTGATTTGCCAACTGTCACAATTAGGAGTTAACTGGGAGTGTACCTGTTGCTGTAAAATGGCCTACCTTTAGAGCCAGAGCCTTTTGCCCTTAATACCATGAAATCCAAGCAACTCAGCCAAGACCTCAAAAAAAAAAAATTGTGGATCTCCACAAGCCCAGTTCCTTTTTAGGAGTAATTACCAAAAAAACTGAAGGCACCACAAGTATCTGTATGAAGAATTGTATGCAAATATAAAAATCATGGGTGCACACAGACACTTCATTGTTAAGGTAGGAGGCACAAATTAACTCCCAGAATGAACATTGGTCCAAAAGGTTCAACTGAACCCCATGACCACAACAAAGGAACTGGTGAAAGGGCTGGAGACATCAGTAACCAAAGTACATACATCCACCATTAAGAGGTCCTACATAACTATGGTCTGAAAGATTGACTGAAGTTGCAGGTGCTCACCAGGAAGAAGACCTAGCCTTTTGGAGGAGTGTTTTCTGATCAGGTGAAACAAAAATTGAACTGTTTGGTCATAATGATCAGGGTTATGTATGGATGAGTGAGGCTTTTAATCCAAAGAACACCATCCCAACTATGAAACATGGGGATGGCAGCATCATGCTGAGGGGCGTTTTGCTGGAAAAGGGACTGATGCACTTCAGAAAATGGTTGGCGTCATGATGAAGGAAGATTATTTCTAAATACTGAAGCAACACCTCAAGTCATCAGCCAGAAAGTGAAATCTTGGTCTTGCATCAGGACAATGATCCTAAACATACCTCCAAAGCTGTAACAAAATGCCTTAAAGACAGAATAGTGAAAGTAGTGGAGTGGCTATCGCCCTGATCTGAATCCCTAGAAAATTTGTGAACTGAACTCAAAAAGCATGTAAATTGTTCACAAACTTGACTTGAGTTTCACCAGTGCTGTCAGGAGGAATGATCAAAAATTCTGGCAAAGTATTGTGAGACGCTTGTGGCTACTTCAAACGTTTGATTCAAGATAAAGCAACTAAAAGGCAATGCCACTAAAACCTACTAAAGGATGTAAACTTTTGACCAACTGAAAATCTGATAGGGTAAATAAAAGGTATAATAAATCTGTCTCTTAGCTATTATTTTGAAATTACCTCTTATGGAAACAGATATCCTAATTGACTTAGGACAGGAACAGTATGGTAACATGAAATGTGTGGAGTTGTGAAAAATCAGTTTTATTATCAGTGTATGTACTTTACTGTCTCTTTGTAGAGCCAATAAAGAGAAAAGTGAGAAAACTGTATCCGTGTGCTGAACTGTCACAAGCAAAAATATCCTTACCTGCTACAATGCCAGCGGCAAAACGTCGCCTTCAAAAGAGCAGCTTTGCTTTGAAGTGAAAGGCCACCATATAGATGAGCATCTCTAATGATGATGCAAGCTAAAGATACTTCATGGGCTTTTTGAAATTGACCACTAAGATCATACACACACACACACACACAGAAAGAGTGAGAGAAACAGAGAGACAGACAGAAAAAAACTAGACAGAAGCAGAGAGACAGAGACAGAGAACAAGAGAAGCAGTCCGAGAGACAGACGGAGAAACAATAAAAAAGAGAGAGACAGAGATAGAGTGACAGAGACAGAGTGAGAGAGAGAAAGGGAGAGAGAGGCAGAGAGGGAGAGAGAGACAGAGAGAGAGAGAGAGAATGGAGCATGTAAAGACTGTAAAATGAAGATCATCAAGGTTAAAAACAGAGTATTTCTGACTCCCACAGGGCAACAGCAGTCATAGGAACACTATGCTGTGCCTTGGCAATGGATTACGTCACCACTAAACCATTTATTTCCTCAGCATCGACATGCACATCAGTGATCTACTAATTATCAAGAAATGAGAAAGTTCTTTTGACTTTCATCAGACAGTTTTAATGGTGGGCTAAGTGAAGACGGCTTCACTAATCTCTGTTATTTTAGCTGGGAGTGACATTGTACCAGACATGAATGACAGCTTAGTGAAGCTCACTGATTTGCTGAATGGGATCCCTACAAAATGTAAACCTGACAGGCAAACCAATCCCCCAGATTTACTGAACAGCACTTCTGAAACAACTCCAACAAATCTCCTAGGAAGTCGTGTTTATTTTCCAGGTCTCAAATTCAGCAGGAGAAACTAGGTCAGTCTGTCATTGTCTTGTTAAAAAACACCCATTTATAAAGTGCAGACAACAAGGACTGAAATTGATTGAGGGGGCCTTTTACTTTTCATTTTTCCTTACACTGTGCAAAGGAAATGACATAAAGGAAAAGAGTGGTCTGGATAAAGGCAGAGCAAACTATTAATAATCCCATGCCATTTCTAAATCAACATTTATGAACTCCAAACACTGAAAGCAGCTCAGAATACAGCACACCAGCTACAAATGGTCCGTGCATTTTTATACACTTGGAAGCGGAGCAAAACCACACCAACTTAGTGAGGAAGGCCAAATACCTAAGTAATGCTACAGCTATGCATGAAAGCCAAGCCAGAGCTCAGCTGAAACGAATCACAGCTAAGAACCTGAGCTTGCTACTGAGCAGGTCCTAGCTACACAAACAGCGTGAGAATAGGGTAATGAAAGCCAAGAGTTATAGAAAGATCGGTGTAAACATTGGCAATTTGGAAAAGAGAATTTATTCACAATTTTTATATTTAATACAGAATAAAGCAGCAAGAGAGCAATCCATAAAAAGAAATAATATCGCAATATATCAGTTTTACAGCATTCCCACATCCTGCATTACTAACCATTCACAATTTAAAATGTATTTTTCTATGAATTTCTGACCATTTTTATGAATTTCTGACAGTACTACAATTCATTTATACTCAGAGGCATCAATCAATAATATCCTGATGACGTATTAAATACAGACATGTGAATTAAAATGAATGATGACACAAGATGACACTTGTGGCAGATGCATAGCTGTCTTTCCACACCCATTACAGTTTCCTATAGCAAACAGGATGAGCATACTAAACATGTAGTAGCCTCTGTTTTATAGCAACCTGGGAAATTAAATCATACTGTGTTATACCACAGAGTGATTTTTTTTTTTTTTTTTTTTTTGGCCAGTAGTTCTGGCTGCAAGGTTTATATTAATGTGCTTGTTTTAATATGTCATCATTTCTATCAAAACATCTTACAGAGGGACTTGTATGGTGTACGCTCCACATAAACAGATTCAAAATGTGTATGATTGTTGATCTGATGAAGTTCTGTTCAGGAAACAGTTATTTAGTATTATGGAATGAGTCTCCAGCAACAGCATGTTGTCAGAGAACTTTAATTTGTAACTTTAAGTTTTCTGACATGGGAAAGTCTTCAGGAGAGAGGGCTTTTCACTTTCTCAGGAACATGACAGCCCACACTTTTTGGTTTAAACAATATTATACAGTATTTATTTTTGCTTATACAGTATTATACAGTATTTCGGCTTATACAGTATTGTACAGTACTTATGCAGTATTGGTTTATACAGCATTATACAGTAATTACTTTGGCTTATACAGTGTGGGAAACACACATCACTCATTGCTCATTGCACTCTGTCCACCAGAGGTCCCAGTCTAGATAAGCTGTCATGAGGCATATAAGCCCATTTTATGCCTGTCTATATCTGCGTGAACTCTTATATATATACCAACTGTGGAGCGTTTTGGATTATATTTTGCACTTTGGTTGCATGGAGCGTAGTGTAGTTATATCACTAAACTTCTTCGCGTGGATCTTCGGATCTTCCCAAACCCACAGAGTCAGCTTTGTTACAGAAACATAACATAATCATTTTCTGCTAGAGGACATGGATTTTTAAACATTCTGCTGATCTATGGCATTCTCATAAAAAGCTCAGTAGTCAATAACCTGCATGCTCAGAATTGAAGACTCACACACATACTGCCTTAAATACAGAGTAAAATATCAGCTGCTAAACAATTTCCCTTGAAAAGGAAAGAAACATCGATCAGTGACACAAATTACTATGTTTAGTATGTGGCTGCAAATCCTTTACAATTGATATGATGTAATTCATATGTGGATCATTGATTAAAGATGCATCTATTAATAGTAGGTGACATCTTTAATATCACGATCATATTTTCATTTACAATCCAATGTGCAGGTCAAAACAAATAAAAACTTTATGTCACTGTCCAATTATTTACAGGCATAAACTGTAGATATAGCCATAATTCATGCCTATATAACTATTTTATTATCCAGTAATCTGTATTGCCACCTGGAAAAGTTCCCAGACATCATAATGTCGTGAGCAAAAGGAGTGACTGCCACTCAAGCCATGTCTTAGACAGAGAGCAAGAGAGCAACACCAGTCATGGAGTGACTCTTCTGAGCTCACACAATGACGCATCTCTGAGAGTTATTTGTCAACGCCCAAGATGATAGCAATCCATCCCAGATATAGGCAATACAATCAAGGAATCTATCAGTGAAAGTAATCCACTCTTGGCTATCTTGACCAATGCCCCATGTGACAGTAATTCATCTACTACTAGGCAGCAAAGCAGTTATGACTGGTCGTTTCAGTCATCCTGGTCATGGAATTGTTTAATATTAATACATTAAGATTGGACATTTCCATGACTGGACATGTGGTATGATCTTTAAACATTTTACCACTCATCTAAAGGGCTTGATCAATTCCCAAATGAAGTTCCTTGAATGTATGCCTGAATGTTTTCAGAATTACACCTCAGGTCCAGTCACCTTGAGTTATTATTTCTAAACTGGCCAACAGAGTCCTATATATATATATATATATATAAAACATAACAGATATTGTTGCCTCCAGTTATTTGTGACTGCTCTAATACCTAGATCCTGAGTAAAGACATCAGAGAGAAAATGAAACTTAAAGTAACGATTGCTATAATGGATAAACTGAAAATAAGCAAGACTATTTGAATACATTATCTTGCTCCTCATCTTGCACATGAGGACAGGATTGTCTTTGACATTTTGCCAAACTAAAGCTGCTGATTATACCTGCCTCCTTTCAACAAGAACAACAAATCTAAAATAAGGAAAATGTCTACACCTATTTTTGCCTCACCTTTCAAGGGAATGCAGGCAGAGATTTATAATAAATAGACCTCCAGAGTAGCTGATTCTCACAGAGCTCATAGCTCTTCTGTCTAGCTTATTCCCCAGTCTTTTCCGATTACCCCATGTTGGTAATCATCATCCACTTGGTCTCTCAGAATCCAAATCTTTCTTCCCTCCAGGCAAAAGGAGATTATGAGCATTCCCATTTTATCCGAAGTGACTTACAAGTGAGACAGGATTCAACTGAGCAAGTTGAGGGTAAATGGCTTTGCTCAAGGACCTAACAGTGGTAGCTTGGTAGTGGTGGGATTTTCACTTACAACCTTCTAATCAGTAGCCCAAAGATATAACCACTGAGCCACCATGTCCCTCAAAATGATCCAGATTCAAACCTGGATTGCTGTAGCCACAACGAGTACTAACCACTATACAATCACATCTTTCCACACCTCAAATGATTAATCAGCACTGTACAAGGAAGGCAAGAGCAAGCTTCCATTTCCAAGGAGGCTCAGGCCAATGTGTGAAGTGCCTACTGGGGCAATTTTAATCAGGATGTGGCCAGCATCCTTTTCTATTCTGTGGTCTGTTGAGGGGGCAGCATCACTGCAAGTGCCATAATAAACTTGTCAGGAAGGCTAGCATATCACAGGACTGAGTCTAAACTCAATGAAGGCAGCAACAAAGAAGAGGAAGGTAGCCAATTCTGAACATTTCTGCCCATTGCATCAAGGTGTGAGGATCATGTCCGCAGACTCCAGAATGCTTTCTCCCAGCAGAACATCAATGCCTCCTATCCTGCTCCTGTTTCTCAGAACATGCAATGAAGACAATAACAGGAAAATAACCCATAATATCACATAAACAAGTACAGCAGAGTGAAATTCTTTGCTTTGCGTATCCCAACTTGTTAAGAAGCTGGGGTCAGAACACAGGGTCAGCCATGATTTAGCACCCCTGGAGCAGAGAATGTCAAGGGCCCTGCTCAAGGGCCTTATAGAGGAAGCTTGGCAGTGCAAGGGCTTGAAATCATGACCTTCAGATCAGTAGCCCAGAGCATTCACCACTGGGCCACCACTGCCCCTAAGTCTGGCTCAATGTGTGGGAATAATGTCACTATGAAATAATGATCCACTTGCTTATTTTTTATGCCTAACTTTTTAACCCATTAATTTTTTTTTTTTTTAACAAATATGAAACTGGCTTTACACCAAACCCTTAACCTCACATCCCACGCATACTTTGCAATTTGTCTTGCCTGTATATTGATGTCTCTGCACTGTGCAAACATGTGCAATATGTGTGGTGTTTTATGTACTTTGGCTATTGTAGTGCAAAAATTTGCATCCATACATCCATCTAACCTCAGAGGAGTAGCTTGGAAATGTAAACTTGCCAATGTTGAAATTGAGGAAATGGCTGTGGTTTTATAAGGTAGCAGACTCCATCTCCGTCTTGGAGAAGGATTAGTAATGGGCATTCCCAATGGGTTATCATCCATGGTGGACCATTATGTGTACCGAAATCTGTATACGGCTTTTCCCAATTGAAGTTTTCAGTGTATTTCCCAACAAACATTTATCACACTACTTAAAACATTTCCATTATCATGTTTCCTATTCCAAAACCTTAAACCCATTGGGAAAAACAAATGTATTTGCTAAAAACCATGTCACACATACAAACACCTCTGAGTGTGTGACAGACCACTTAGCAACACACCATGTCATGAAGTATAAGGTATGCTGGTTGCACACCATTGTGTAATATTTACATTCTAAAATCATACTGTATAATCATCCACAAAACAACTGAGGAAACTTCAGCACTGTGCATGATTCTGAACTTAGCTTGAATTTTGGATTACTTCACATTTACTGTATTATGCACTGTGATATAGTTCTTATGAAATGTTTCAGTGTTTCAGCACAGGCAAAAGACAGCTGAGCAACATGCAGGGAAGACTGGTATAGTTTGGCAAGGTTATCTTCTTCAAAGACTAAAAAAAAAATCATTAATATCAATATATTTGCTGATATTAAATGTCTTAAGGCTGATTATTTTTGGACTTTCGCAGAACCAAGCACAAAAGAACCACTAACGATCACAAAATGAGAAACTAAAGTAGATAAACTAAGTACCTATTGTTCAATTGAAGTACAAATTACACAAAAGGACAGACAACAGAACCCTAACTTTCTTTTTTAAGTGTTTTTTTTTTTTAATAAAAATGGAAGGTTTACAACTTTTCTGTTGATCATGTTTGGTAATCGAAGGAAACACGGCATGGAGCCAGTCCAGCATTACAGACTCGAAACATTTTAAAACAATAGAAAGTACAAATGCATCTGTCTATCTGCCCCAAGTCTAATAATTTAATTGTCAAGCTACTGACAGATATTAGATTTCATCCCTCCCAACTAATATCATAACCATCCGTCACTGGAAACGTGTGTCACTCTGTAACAACAAACTGTAAGCATGATTTTGTCAATTACATACATTAGATCTGGCCTCAAAACCTCATCTATATACATCTCAACCAGTCTGTTTCCTGCCAGGCAGCACAACTAGTGTCTAGAATGATGGCTCCATGCTTGAGTCTTAAGTGATGGGGGATTTTTTATCCATTTTGTTTTTGTGCCTTAGCTATATGTGACACTATTTAATTAAAACTATTTTAAAAGATCTGAGGGGAAAATGACGATGAACTTGTTTTTACATGTAACATGTTTTCGTCCGTTAGTACTTTGATATTTGATTCTCAAATATGCATACAACGACGCAGGTGTGTTTCACAATAGGAAATGTGCCTATGAGCTGTGTGAGGAGTTTAGCAAAAAGAAGTGCACTTGAACTGCAAGTTATACAGGATAATGTCTTTATAGTTGTGGGAAAAAATTGCATCTGCGATTTTCAGCATTAGAATATGTGGTGTATTAACCCCTTCAGACCTGGTGTCCATTGGAATGGACATTACGTATTTATGGGTCTAAACCAATAAGAAATCTCTGATTTCATTGTTTGAATAATGCTTATTACTGATTGGTTCCTGATTATCCAA
>CM075006.1:8863558-8904426 GCA_037576675.1 Pangasius sanitwongsei
AACCTGTTTTTCACACAATCTTCCTTTAGAGTATAAAGTCATAGACTTCCTTGAACACCTTGTAAATGGAGAGTTATTAATTTGGTCACAGTGTTTATCCAGTTGAAAACGGTTATTGCTGTAATTATTTGAAAACTAAATCCACATTTGAAAATGTGAGGCTTCTGCTTTTAGTTATGAGCTGGATATAAAATACGCTTGCTATCTATAGTGACCCAGTGAAACACTTGAAACATTTGAAATCACAAAAGTAGATTAATTAATGTAATCAGGAATGCTAAATGTAGTGGGAAGCTTGTATGATAAAATCACAAAAAATAACATATTAACCATATTCATTTCAGTGGTTTGCATTGAACGAAATCTTTCCGAGTTCTTTTTTTTTTCCGTTGATGGAGTGACCTCTTCACTTCATGGACATTTATGAAAAGGAGGTCTTGAAGCCATCCATAGCCAATTACAGGTCTGAAGACATATTAGTAGAAAATGCTCTACTCTGGATTTCCTTTAATGACTAGAAAACTGGATACATGAATTTTTAAAATGCTAAATAATGCACAACCCAACAGCAGCCTGGGAGAACATCAGCTGTGTCTGTATGGAGCAGTAATGCTGGAAAAGGACGAACCTCTTAAGGATTTATAAATGTTGTAATAGGAGAAGCTCCCTAATGTAAAGCTTTTCAAATGATGTAAAACAGATAAACAGATGCCACTACTTGAGAGATCTCTCTTTTCTGTCATGCTTAATTGCCCCATAAGCATGAGTGTTTAATCAATACAAATATCTATATTCAGATGAGCAGATTGAGAGCCTTGTGGAGGAGGCAACTGAATGAGTCACACAACCAACAAACTTCATCCTGAAACACATTAAATATGCTTATATTGAAATATTTGTGTTGTGTTTAGTGACTCTGATGCTAATGTGTTGGTTGGTGCTGTATTTTCATTATTCCCGTGAGAAGTAAGTGTGTGATGTTGATGTCACAGAGTGATGTTGCTAGAGCAGTTACAATGGCGTTTAATAAGAGAAAAAAATACACCTGTTTCAAACATAAAGTTATAACAGTCAGGTTTTATCAGCGAGGCTCAGTGTTACATTAAAAAGAAATTAAATGTAGAAGTAGTGGAGACAGCAAATGTTCAACTAAATGTCTGAGAATGCATTGCAGCTATACGACACATTTACACTGAGCTACGGCAGAGACTCGGCTCACCTAACAATCTACGAGATGATAAGCTCGATGCTGGTGATGGCACTATTGGCATGAAAGTTGGAGTTTTAGAAGCTGATATGTTTGAACAGAGTGTACAGGTGCAGAAGTGAGAGAGCTGGACAGACTAAAGGACTAAAGCGCTGCTGCATCAGTCTCTTTACGTAGAGATGAAGTGAGGGTTAAATCCCACTGGCGCTGCTATCACTGGTAGTCGAAAGGCATTGCGGGTAATGTAGGAGACTATTAACTGAAATGAAAATAGACGAACATGTCAATTAATTAAGTTAAAACCAAAAAAAAAAAAAAAGATAAATCAACTCAAGTATTCCATTCCAAAATAAATGACTTGAATAATGAATAAATGAACTCCATGTCATTGACAATCACATGTTAAAGATTAATATGCAAGTCATTCAGGATGGAAAAGTTACAATAAATACAATTAGTGACACTATTTCCAGTGACTAAACAAAGTCATAATCTATTATACATGTGATGTACTTGTTTCACAAATTCATTATTCATCTAGTGGATTCAGATTATGTGAAAACGATGAAATGGAGAGGAAGAAAGAAGGGAAAGGAAGAGAATTCAGTCAACATCACCTGAAGTCGGAATTATTAAGGCAATAAAAGAATGAAAATGAATGTCTTTTGACTGACTTCAAGCCATAGAGAAGGAGAGAAATGGGCAAAAAATAAAGAGGATGACAGAAAGAGGGGTAAAATTGAGTGGATTAAAAAAAATGTGTTCGTAACACATTTGGGAAGAACAATCAAAGGTGTCCCATTCCTTTTGTTCATAAACAGAATCAAAGACTTATTTCCTTAATGGCACAACAAACAGAAATCATTAGCGGCTAAACACTCAGGGGGCTATTCCACAAAGCAAGCTCATAAAATCCAGGCTGATTTGAAATAGCCTCAAAAGGAAAGGGTTTTTTTTTCTTCTCCTTTGTCAAGCAGAAATTGTTTATTAAACTCTACAAGACATAGTTACAAAAAAAGGAGTAATAATAAAGTCAAAGAAGCTGCCTGGCAGAAAAATAGCTGACACGTATAGGTACTTACAGACTACATTACTGAGAAGCCTAGGATTAAGCTAAGAACAGAGGAAATGATTTCTAATTAGACCAAATAATTCACGGAGGCACTCTTTAGCATGTGTTCATCAATTAGTCTATTGAACGTCTGCATTTAGGAGCAACATGAGTAAAGAAATGGACATGTCAGGAGGTCACGGTTAATTATAAAAATCTCAGAATGGTAAGTGCACACCTACTTGAATACTTTTGATGTATGAAAATTACAGAAACCAATCACATTACATATTTTATGTAATCTTTTATGTAATCATTACATATCTTTATGTAATCAACAAATAAATACTACTACTACTACTACTAATAATAATAATAATAATAATAATTGTAATAATAATAATAATAATAATTATTATTATTATTATTAATTTTTTCTTTATTATTTTTATTATTTTATTATTATGTTAAGGGCATGCTTGAGTGTAAGGCAAGCCTTTCATCATATATTGCAATACTGTATTCTCAAAACTGTTAGGAAATGCACCGCTGTTGAAGAAGAACATAGCGAGGGTGATGTGGATCATTTTGGACAGTTGTTTTCTGTGTAGGTGTCCAGTACTTCAGAATCTACAGAGAAGCTAGTTCAATGCAATACATAAAATCATGCAGATACAGGACAAGAACTTTATTTCATGTTCACATCAAACATTAAAATAGTGGAAAATGTGATATCAGTGACTTTGACAGTGGCATGGTTGTTGGTGCCAGACAGGCTAGTTTGGCATTTCAGAAACTGCTGATCTCCTGGGAATTTCACACAGAGTAGTCTCTAGAGTTTACACAGAATGATGGGAAAAAAAGCATCCAGTGAGCAGCAGTTCTGCAGGTAGAAATGCCTTGTTGATGAGAGAGGACAGAGGAGAATGAACAGACTGGTCTGAGCTGACAGGAAGTCTATCACAACTCAAATTAGCCCCCTTTACAACCATGGTGAGCAGAAAAGCATCGCAGAATGCACAACACATCGAAGACCAAGAACCAGTCAAGAACAGAAATCTGAGGCTACAGTGTGCACAGTCTCATCAAAACTGGACAGGTGAAGATTGGAAAAAGACCAAGCGATGTTCTTCTAATCTTCAACCCTCCATTTTCTGTGGTGTCAGATTCCTCTTTGTGGCTAATAGGAATTGCTATTAAAGTGGTTGATGAGTGTATGTACAATTTGTTTTAAAAAATTGCCATAGCAGAACGTTCCTGAGTATCTATTGCTCCTGTATCTAATTTAATTCATTGGAACCATGATGTCTTGCAGCTTGTCCAACAGAATTAATCAAGCAAAGCTAAGCTAAGCTTCAATATTAGCCTGAAAACAGAGCAGGTTTCTCCAAAAACATATGTTACTATAGTAACTGAGTGGGATTAAGATTGACAGAAATTAGCCAGACCTGTTAAGATAAGCTCACTTCATGGAATACTGCCCAGCTTGTCAATGGCCATAACTTTCTTTCTCCAGATCCGACACCATGAAAACATATTTTTTGTCTGAGACACATAGCAAACTCTGTGCACAGCTCAGCTTCACAGAGCACAAGACAACTGCAAACATCAAGGCTGTTATCTGGATAATATCATTAAAAATAATAACACATTCCTTGGGAGCTCATTATAACAAACTACAGTATATGTGGATATAAAGTGATATAAAAACTGAATATGCATTTTCATTCAATGACTTCCTGTAATTCACACTTGCATATTACTGTGCAGGATTACTGTTTTTAATAATAATAATAAGAACAAATCATGCATCTGCGGAATTCTCAACTTTGCTGGTTTTATTTTACTTTCATGAAAAACACTATATGTCTCAAGTCTATATTTGCTACATTAATCTCAAACTTTGAGATTAATGATTGAGCAATCAATCAGGTGTTAGTTGCCCTGCATGTTTTTCTGATAAAGAGAACATAGTATTTCAGTGGATGGAAATAAGTACTTCAAAAAATACTGCAGCAGAGTTGATAAACATATAAAAAACTGGCCATTGTTCTAGTTTTCTAAACATGAACCAGCTCAACTTCTGTAGCAGATTCTCTGTTGTGGCCAATCACATGCATTAATGTCAATTATTTAGCTGAAGGCAGCTCATCAGAGCTCAGAAAGCAGATAGGTTTCAGAGACTTTCACGGATTTTTCATTTTATTTACCCTTTTTGGTATGATTAGCCAACTGATGACATAGTTTGTTTAAAGAAAAAAAAAGTTGATAACAAACCAAAGTTTAGAAACAAACAGACAGAGAAGAATGCATTTATTCTCCCCACTCCAAATTCAAAATAGATGTGTCTCATCTGTTCAGTGTCCAGGGCACCAGTCCAAAGTGGTAACATGCAAAATAAAACATAACCATCCATGGTTTTCCATACCACTTATCCTACACAGGGTCACAGGTTGCCTGGAGCTTATCCCAGGGGACACCCTGGCTGGGGTGCTAACCTATCAGAGGGCACAATTACACACTACAGGCAATCTGGAAATGCAAATCAGCCTACAACACACTTCTAACTATATAATAAGCATTAAAAGGTAACTGTCTTCACCATTCAGTCAGACATTCAGACATTTGTAAGCATTGTAAGAATTTTATGTGACCATTTTTTTAGTTATAGAGATGTTATAGAATTATAGAGATGCAAATTTTACGCTATAGAGAAATAGAGCAGAGAGGGTTTATAGACAAGGTGCAGACTATCATATTCGTGGACCACTGCTGTGCATGCCAAAGTGTGACAGCATGCGTTAAGACTTTTGTAAGGGGTTGACAGAATAGCCGAGTGTATCATAAACATCATTTAATCTCTGCTCTACCTCATTTGCCCTTTCTACACTGACAGGATGCTAGAAGAGCTCAAAGCAAATCCCCATCGTGATTAAAAAATAAACTCTGATTTCTGATCATATGAGCATCTCATAGCACCTTATTTCAGCAGCATGATCTCAGTCCCTTGTGTTCTTTTCTTTCCATTACACTCTTCTCCTGTTGAGTGGTGGCTCAGCAGTGAAGGCTCTAGGTTCTTGATCAGAAGGTTGGGGGTTCAAGCCCCAGCACTGCCAAGCTGCCACTGTTGGGCCCAGGAGTGCTAGTATCATGGCTAACCCTGACCTCTGCTTCCTAACAAGCTGGGATATGCGAAGAAAAGAACTTCACTGTGCTACAATGTACAAGTAACAATTAAAGGCTAATTTTAATTAAGCCAAATCCGTCACTGTCTGCATTTCTACATCACAGGATGATCTGTCAGTACCAGTCTTAAATAAGATATGGTGCTGAGTTTTATAGGAATAGTATTTTTCTTTCTTTCTCAGGTCTAATCTCTTTCTGCATTTGAATGGCAAGATTGTAATGGAATTGCATGTCAGCTCTTCAGGCATACAAGCTATATAGGAGAAGGGTTCAAAATTCATCATGTTCAATCCACAATTTGAGAGCTATCCCCTGGTTCTCAGATTGAATAGGAGAAATAAGTGGAGAAAAAATTGTAATATTCTATCAGGTTATGAACACAAAATGATTATATCTGCGTCAGCATCTGTGAAATCGAGAACCAAGATTTTGCAGTAAGTATGCAGGAAGTGTGCTGTCTGCTGGCATGGGCTGCTTTAGCCTTTGGCTCTCTGTCGCACCACAGTTTGACATGGCTGAAGGAGCACTGATGGATTGGATCAGCATTTGCACTGGCTTGTCAAGCCTCACACTCGGGTGGGATTTAATCTGCACTCCACTTAAATGGACCCACAGCACACAGTCTGGGTATTTAAAAACAGCTATTTAAAGACATGTGGGGACATTGAGATAGCTGTGAAAACCCCTATCCTTTTTTCCAGATCCTGCAGGATACAAAAACAACCTTTCTGGAAGACTAAATTGTTGAGTTTAGATTGATCTTTGGATGTAATGTAATTTATTCATCAATATCTTTGATCAGAACATTGGCTGATATCCTGAGCCCTGGGGAACAATGCCTTCAGGGGGTATATCCTGTTTTTAGAAAACATTATTGAGTTTGTGAAAGCAGAATGGGCTGGAAATGCTGTGATGATCAGTGAAACCATCAAATCAAGTATTAGCCCCTACTTTTTAGTTAATTAAGTGGAGCTGGCAGCAGTCTGGCTTCTCAGCAGCGCTGAGAATAGACTGATCCTGGATCAAGTCCAAGACAATCAGCATTCCTGGCGTGTTCAGAGATCAAATGCAAAGATTAAGCAAATAATAAGACAAAGAATGACAAGATGAAGTGTAAAATAAGGTACAGGATGTTTCTCTCGTCTTAAAACATCCTCCTAGCTCAAACTGTATTCAGTTCTGTGTGAACAGGATTACACGACATGAAAAGCTAATGATTGTGAGATTATTACGGGTCAGATTGTCATACTCGGAAACCAAATAAGAAATCATTTCCAGCATGTTACGGTAATTAATTAACAAAAATGACTTTCAGCAGTGACATTTCGAGGAGACGGAATACATAGCATAGAATTTATAGTATAGAATGTATAGTATAGAAAGTACAGTATAGAATATATAGTATCCATAAAAACCTTTGTAAAAAGGTTTTTTTTTTTGTAAGTTCAAAATGGTTACACTTCTCCTTACAATTTTTATCACTTCTTCTTTGAGAAAAAAAATGAGCAGATAATATTAAGATTGTGTCTATAACCGTACCGTGACTAGGTCTATGACAGTATTGAGAATATTGAGAATATACAGTCTATATTATAATATAGGTAATGTTTTACATTAAAGTTTTTTAAAAATTGACATTATTTAACACATTAATTAATATGAACAAACCTTGAACTTCAGCATGATTACACCCTCAGTAGCATTAGTGAAATAACTAACACGTTTGACTGATGTTTTTACCAGCCTACATGACCAATACCTTAATGAACATGTTTGTGGTTAATGGCAAAATTCAGAAGAGAGGCTGAAAGGCAAGTTCCAATATTTACACCTGGAGACCAGAGTTCATTCAGTTAGCATTTAGGAAATACATTTTTATGGACTTATCTTTAGTCATTGATTAGATAAAACATTTCATTAACATTTAAACAAACACCAATTTATGTTTGTTGAGTTACTTTGTTAACATCAGTTAAAGTTTATTATTTACACTAGTTTTCTGCTATCTAATGCAGTAAATAATGTTAGTTAAGGGAACCTGGTAAAGTATTACAAAAATGTGGTAAATTTGAATAATGCTTTTTTTTAAATCCAAGCAGTAGTATACATATAGCATTATATGATGTTCAGTTTCATGAATAAATAACAATAATAATAATTCTT
Organism: Pangasius sanitwongsei; assembly: GCA_037576675.1. Lineage (NCBI taxonomy): Eukaryota > Metazoa > Chordata > Actinopteri > Siluriformes > Pangasiidae > Pangasius > Pangasius sanitwongsei. The sequence goes on from CM075006.1 coordinate 8,871,166, forward strand.
CATCAACCTATGTCGCATGCTAATTTTTGCTAAATGTACACAAGTTAGAATAAGTTTTATGGCTGATGTCATGACATGTACTTCAAGTTGACTGTCATATTGCCTGATAACTTTCAAATTCAATCATACTGCTCTGAAGAAACTGTCATGAAATGTTTCATAAAATTAGCACTTTGAATTAGCAATTGACATTTGATCAAAATGGTACCAGCTGCCATGGCAATTACTGACGTTATGGGTTTCCTTTTCGAATCGCAGTTCCCATGGTGACAATGTTTTGGTTTCTATTTTGGTCCTGTCTCCACCCCTGGACTATCATTTGTTTGTGACCTGTTTGTGTACACCTGTTCTTTGTTACTCCTTGATTAGGTTGTCTATGTATACGCTGCTGAGTCCTGTTTTCATTGTACTTGGTTTTGCCCATTCCCTGTTTAACTTTGAATATTACTGAATATTGATTATCCTTGTGTGAACATTGTGGGATGCTCAAAGTACAGCAAAGTACAGCATTGCCTGCATGTATCATAAAAAAACTTTAAAAATAAATACCCTAAAATAATTTGAGCCCCTCTATAGAGAACGATTACGATTCTTGGTTATCCCTAAATAAAAGATACAAATGCGTCCACACTTATGTCCTGCATCAGTGGCCTGCATGTTACAATCAGTAATGGTCATGTAACACTGTTATACTCATGATAGCATATAATACCACAGATGATTTTATTTTTAAAGGTTTTTTTAATGTTTTTGGGTTTTTTTGATCCATGAATTGTTAACCAAAAATGTCTTGGATTGTTGAGGCCGGCATGCGGTATGTAGATCTTCTTCAAAGAAATTGACATTAAGATGTATTAAAGAGAGAAATAGAAAATGTGATGAAAGACATCAGACTTTCATTAATAATTGCCCTTGCATTTGAAGTCAATGTCATTCTTCATAAATTTTTTCACGCTATCAACAATTTGCGTGTTCTTCATTCCAGCAGGATTCAATTAAAATCCTTGTGATCAGACATAAGCTTATTCACTGCCACTTTTCCACATTTGGTTCATGGTATCTCTAGATTTAAAATATCAAATTAAAGCAGTACTGGAAGGCATGAGCTGAAGCCTGAGCTCCATCAAGGGAGCTATTAGGTTGGCAAATCGTGGCTAGGCTTCTAATGGAAATGCAGGCGTAATCCCTCAAGGGTGCACCTCAAAGCAGGTGCCGAAAGGTGAAACAGGACATGGTAGCAGCACAGTCACTTGTAATTGTGAAAAATGTTTGACTTCTCCCTAAACTGAAGTCCACCTTTATGTTGTACAGCTGTAATTGCTGTTGCAAGGAAGTTAACTTGTCTAATTAAGGTGAGAAGAAGCCGACTCATCCAGGTCCCTGGAGAACTAGCGGTTAGGCCACAGTGCTCTCACCACCGTGGCTCGGGTTTGATTTCCGGCCAGAGAACCAACCCCAACCACCAGTGTTGCACAAGACATGGATAAAATTGGGGAGGGCTGCATCAGGATGGGCATCCGCCATAAAAACTATGCGAAATCAAATATGCGGACCAATGACCCACTGTAGCGACCCCTAACAGGAGCGACCAAAAGTAGCACTCTGGATAGCACTGTACAGCACCACTTTTCAAAATCGCCCACTTAATGTTTGTCTTCTATATGCCATCCAAAACAATTAAGACAGCTTTGAGCATCAGAGCCAAGAATAAGCCATTCTAGGTGGCAGCAGATGGGAAGCGTGGGAGCCACACTAATATTCTAACTGAAAGGTTAGATGAGGGCCATGTTTCACACCAATCCATTTATTTGTTGCATTAATCTGTTCCGCTCTCAGATGCCAGCAGATCAAGTTAGCCAGCCTGGGGAATTAAGCCAGCTTAGAATCAATAAGTCCCAAAGGAGAAACTTCTCAATCGCAATAAATCATCTGCTACATGCTATAAAAGGCTCCACTGAGGTTTTTGCTTTGGGCTTAGGGACACTTTGCACCACACAGTCCTGATGATCAACAGCATTAGAAGATAAATAGCAAAAATGTGCTCAGAGCTGCATAAGAATAGTAATCAATTGACCTGGAGGGCATGCAGAACCAGAAAACCATCTAGAACATTGTAGAGGTCAGTGTAGGTCTGTGCCATATCACAATTCTCTTTTGTGCTGTAGCTCAATGAAAGGCTTCTAAGGATCTTGGACAGGTGCATTTTATGTGATTACAGATGATCTCAATGTTGCAGAGGCAGTAGCTTTGCTCTTTTGTCCAAGTAAGCGGGTAACCCTTAGAACCCTAGTCTATATCTTACACTTTATGCTATATCATATATCCAATATCATTATTTGATATGTAGATACTAATAGTTTTTTTTTGATAAATGCATTTTTTGCATGTATTTTTGCACTATATAGCTAAATGTTTTGGGATGTTCAAGAGGCACATATGGGTGTGAAGTTCAGGTGTCTACAAACCTTATATAGCGTATATCAAAAAGCTGTGATTTCAGTAAAGAAACACTTACTAATGTGAAAGAATTTATAATTAATGAGACAGAAATAATTTTCATTTATGTCTCCCCTTGTTTTTATGTAGATTGCTGAAGAGAATTAACTACAATCTGTTTACAATACTTGAAATCAAATGAAATTAAAAAGACAAAATTATTTTTTTCAAGTATTATTTAGCTTAGGTGTGAACACATCTTTCTTGGTGGCATAATTCAAGTACATAAGATATAACTCTGAAATGTTTCATATACTCCTGTTTTTTTTTTCTACCGCAGGTGACTAACTGAAGTCTACTGCATCTTTATGCACTATAAAGCTAGTAAATCTAGCATGCCTCATCATCTGAGTGTGTTCTGAGAGACATGTTCGATTTGCACTTCACAACATACTTTTAGAAACACTGGAAATAAATAAGAATAGTGAGCACAAAGTGATGGGTATTTTTTTAGATAATTGAACAAAGCCCTGTTTTTCCCCAGATGCAGTGATGAATCTGCGACACTGACAATGTCAATACACTCAGACACAAATCACTGAAATAAGGGCTGGTCCATGGCTTTGACAGTGACATCATATCAAATGTAAGGAGTGTGTTTTGAACACAATGCTATACTTTTATGTAGTTTGAAAAATGGATTACTTGCTGATACTCTAACAAAGCCATAACATTCAGAAAGGCTAAGTGTGTTTGTTTCTTATGATGTGTGTGTTTATTTCTGAGCAATACATGGTTCCTGAATTATGAAGTCGAGAGCAAAAAAAAAAAAAAAAAAGCCTGCAAGTAGTGTTCATCTGGTTCTAAGGGTTAACAGAGGTTTGAGTGTATCAATCAATTAAAAATCAATGAAAAGAAGAGAAGAGAAGAGAAGAGAAGAGAAGAGAAGAGACCACCTCGTCTCCAGCCAACATGCTCAGTGCCTCCACACTAAAAAAAGTAACGCTGAAAGGTTAAGGTGTGCAGTTGAGAGCCATTGACCCGGTTGTACCTCTGCTGCAGGAGCAGAATATCAATACAGAACAACCCTCTCCAAATCCAACAGTGCATTCAAGAAACAAGAAACGAGCACTGGAGAACAAAGCACATTCAATATAGCCTCAATCCCTAGAGCACTCATGTATTAGAAAAGGGACAAAGGTCAAGCCCTGACACATAGAATGAGACCTGCATGTTTCTGGGAAGACTAATAACTTAAGACTAAGACACACCAGGGAAAAATTTCTATTCTGAAACAATAATATCTGAACTTGTGCAAAATGAGCCATGAGAATTATCAATAGGAATGGAAAATATTAAGGCCTGAGGTGTAATGGGGAGCAGGGGGGCTGATGAACGAGCCTAGAGCAAGGCTGACAAACCTCTCTACTCTGGACAGAAAGAGAGATCAAAATGAGAAAAATTGAGAAGGTGAGATGGTAAAGCCATCACAGAGCAAGGGCAAATGCTTAGAAGATTAATACAGAAGGGAGAGAGAGAGAGAGAGAGAGAGAAAGCACCAAGAAGCAAGTATATGATATACTGCATATATCTACACACATAGTTCAAAACACAGAAAATGGATTAGAATATTTTTTCAAGGTGTCTGTGTTTTAAAAGCTGGACACATAGATCAAATAACACTAAGTATGGGTACTGATTCAAACGTATTTTTTTGCCTATATGCAACCTAGGCTCACAAAAAACAAAAAAAACACCTTCAATAAGATGAATATCAACGTTCTGTCAGAAGCACAAGATAAATATCACCATATCAAACTTTCACTCGACTGCACAAACATCACCGAACCATGCCCACATCTGCATTACTCTAATTGACGAATATTTTTACCTCTTTTTAAAGATACTCATCATATTCCACTTCATGTGTAATTTAGTGTTTTTAACGACGTATGATTAGACTTGGAAGGATGAATTTCTCCTCTTCTCAGAAGGTAGTTGATAATTGGGCTCGCAGGTCACATGGTAATGCAGTAAGGAAGTTTTTTCCTTTTGCATTTCTTCACTTTTTTCTTTACAGTTGGATGAAGTAGACGTATACACAACGGGGTGAAACAAGTGATACAAAATGAAGGTGCTGCAAATAAGTTCGATGTGAACATTTTTTCCCTGAGTCTGGGGGTGAACGGGGTTGCTACATGATCACTCACTGGGATATAAGAGGCAAAATCCGGTTCCAGTTCAGCATTCGTTTTCTGACCGCTTTGATGCATAAAACCTCAGTACATGAGCTGCTTCTATGAGAAGATTCACAAACTAATCAACCCGAGCCATATTTGTGCCTGCAAAACAAATTAATGGGATGTTTGTTCAATCATTAATTAATTAAAATATTAATTAATATTGTGGAGAACAAAGCAGACAGTCTCAAGCCATTCCTGAGAAACAAAGAGAGAGAAAAACCAAGAAAAGATGGACACAAGAGAAGTACAGAAGAAGAGAGAAGAGACATAAGTGAGAGAGAAATCCATAAACTGTTTACTGCAATTTCTCTTGGTGTCTGTCCAAAGCAATGACTCAACATGAGGAGACAAATAAAAGCTACAAAGAAATCAGGAAAAGGACAGTCAGAAGACAGAGCTCCGGACAAGACTCATAAAGGATTTATTTTGATTTTCTTTTCTCCCTTAACATTTTTTTCACAAACAATACCAAGCTTACACAAGTACAAGAACATTGCACCTTTGGCTAGAATTGTAAAATAAGAACCAGGTGAATCACTAGATACTTATCTTCTCTCTTGCTGACTTAGGTACTAGAAAATACGGGTAAATATGGGGAAAAGTACACACATGATGCGGGGCGAACTACACACAAGCTTAAAGGCAGATATGGAGCTACGTTCATGATTTTGAGTTTTAAGTCTATAATGCTCTACTGGGTCTGTGTTTTGTTTCCTCTAAATATCAAACATGTTAAACAGAAAAGCTGTTCAAACCAAAAAAAAAAAAAAAAACATGAACCAAGAAACATGAACCAAGAACCAAGAAATATCACATAATGAGCAAGAACATCAACTGGAAACACTATGATTAAGTAATAAAAAGACACAGGGAACATAGATGATAGACTGAACAAGAACCGATGAACTAACAGAGGAGGAGAAAATGAAAACCATAACAAACGCACATGGAAAACTGACAATATGCAGCACTTGCCACATTGGGAATCAAGAGGGGTAATTTGTCCAAAATAATCCTTAGTAAAACATTTGTTAATAGCAAATAATCTGATGTGGATATTATATTGTGATATTATATTGATGAATTCTTTGTACTTTTGAAAGACAGTAGGGTTTATGCCTGCTAGCACAATTACACCAGTCATTCCTGGATATACCTACTGGCAAAAGCTCCCCTATGCTGGACCTCTCAGTCACCACTGGATACCATCAAAGTCCATGCAGCACACACAGCTAAGAATCTTGGTATGAATCTGGAGGACAATCTCAGCATCTCTGTGTCAGAACATTACGATGTTTTATGACCTTTTCTGATGATAGAAACTACTTACATGTTCATGCAAGCCCTCATATTACTCCCCACTTGCTGACTTCCTTTCATACTGCATGGTTCACAACCTCCTGAAATTCTCTCATGTGACTACCCTACTGAGGTCACTCTCCTGACTCCTTGATGCAGCAGGAATCAAATTAAAATCTACTGCCCTGCCATTCCAGCCCTTGTCTGCCCCTGTCCTTGTCTGAGATGTAATGCTTCATTCGTGGTGCCTTGTAAGTCATAATTTGCAAGTTGCAAGAACTTTATTTCCCACCTTGGCACGTTCGACATGTGGGAACAAAAACATAGATGCCTCCACCGAAATGTGTGTTTTGTTTGCCCTGTCAGAGCACGTAAAGCTCATAAAAAGCTACTTTACAGTTACAGGCCTGATTGGCTACTGGTACTGTTCTACTACAGTGAACAGTACCAGTAAATGAAGATGCAACAAGCTACTAAGCGGACAAGAGCGAGTAGCAACTAGTGGCTAACATTAGTGATAACTCTAATGTTGATCATTTCCTTGTCAAAACAGCAATCAGTATGGTCAATGTTATAGAATTAACCAAGTACTGTGTCTAAATATTAATTGATCTAAAGCTAGTAGTTTTTTTTTTTCTTTACTTTACTTTAAAAGTAAAGAAGGGGCACTTTACACCTTTCACAGTGTGAGCGGCCATGTTGATTTGATGTCACTCTGTAAACGGCGAAGGAACTGGTAGTTCAGGTTGACGGGCATTTTCAGTTATTCTTACTGGGTGTAGTTGGGGAAGTACAAGGTGCAACTTTGCCTCAAGCAGCACAAGCAACTTCCTCACGAGTCCAAATAGGTGGTTTCTCTATTCATTCGCTCTCTATTCATTTCACATAGGTATAAAAATCTACCTGTTCAAATGGTAACTAGGATAACACTTTGTTGTCATTCTCTTCATTCTTCTGTGTTGATTGTTCTTTGTATTACTTCTTGGTTTTCTGAATTTTGTTTATGCACTTACTTAGATCCCTGCTTAAATTTGTCCTCTTATTTTACTGACTAGACATCTCTGGGAATACTAATCAGCCTTACTCTCTAGCCTTTTAGGTTTACAGATTCTCCAAGTACTTTTTTATCATTGCCTTTTTTAATCAATGCCCACTTTTTATCATTTGCACAAATCACTCTTACAAGTGTCTGCAAACTGACTAAATGTAAATGTATGTGTAAAGAAACTTCCAGAGCTATTTTCAAATACATTTGCCCAAGAGCTGATTGTTCAGTATGCATGTCTTACCCTGAATTTAGAGCTAACATGTCAAATAAGCATCAAGCCTTACATCAATTCCACACCGGACACGTTCATCTGCATTTCTATATGAGCTACTGGCAGGGGAAAGAACAACAGCACACTTTGATTTTAATCTGTTTTGGAAAATCCAGCATTCAGTTATCAATAATGAAAAGGTGATCTTCACATTTCTGGTATATTTTTCTATTCTGAGAGAGAAATAACTGTAAAATGTTTAATAAGTAATGGAATAAACCTAGTTTGAGAGCTATCATAATCCCCCACTGACAATCACGCCCCCTCTCAGCCAAGCTGATCATCTTTCCCACTTACTAATTACACTTACCTCCTAATTACCCCATTAGTTTCCTGTATAAATGTCCATTCACTGCTAACTCACACTGCTATATACAGAATAATTATATAATAAGATAAAAGAACAAGATAACAAGATGAGGAAATCTGCTTAATACTCCACCATAGTAATTGCATAGCTATTTAAACATTTTAAATTGCATGACATTTAAACTGTCATGAGGAGGCTAATACAACAGACTGGATATAAAGTTCCCACAAGCAAAAAGATGAAGAACTTACACTGCTAGTAAGTCTTGTTTGCTCTTGTAGAACTATTTTATCTGTAGCACTCTCCCAGCTGTACTTACAAAACCATTCACCGAAAAACATGGCATGAGACAGTGGGACAAAGAATAAATGGTATATTTGTGTTTATTTTATTGAGCTGGTGTATATACTTCTTTAACGTGCCTGTGACAACTGGTGTGGATTGAAACACTCTTTAAAATGGAATTGAGTGAGTTTTTTGATATGATGCATGATGTGATGCTACATGATGGTGTGAATAGCCCTTAAGGGTTTCCTATATATAAAGAGGGTGGTCAAGGGCGGAAATTCTGATTAGAGCTTCTTACCCCAAAGATTGCTCTTTTAACCTTGATTTATCAGTGCACGCTCTCTTCTAAACTGCTGCTGTTGTTGGTTTTGTGTGAATAATCACAATTCCTTAATGACCTAATTATCAGAATTTAACTAAGCTAATTAAAACCAGCAGTGGCAGCATTTCTCGACCCATGTGGGTGCCAGTGATTGAAAGGACGTTTAGAATCATAGTAACAATCAGGAGAACTATTATTAAAGAATTCTCATGGTATGGCGTAATCAGCATGACAGGAAACACTGGCCATTGCCCTTGGATATAGAGCTCATTCTTTCTTTCTTGCAATATATTGTGAGGAATGAAATCCAATAACTTACCGCTTATGGTTCTTATGGAGTAGCCACCCTATGGGTAATAGTTATGACTTAAATCCCTTTTATATGACATTTAAGCACAACTTAAGCTTGTTTCTCCTATATTTCTAGAAATTTCAGTCTAGAATCTCATAACAAAGCATGTTTGAAACCATGAAACCTGTGGGCATATGAATTTGGAGGCTGTATAATCACATTACTTATTTTGTTCTTTTTGTTCACACACTTCTTCCTTGTTTCGTGACTTTTTTTTAGGAACAAAACTGTTTTTCTTTGGTTCCACTGCATTAATAAACACTGACGCTCTTGGTGATTGATTCTCATCAGCTAATATGTTGTTTTGGTGTTTTACACCGAGAAAGAGAGGTGACTCCATCAGACAGCAAAACACTTGTCAGTATGCCACACACACAGCATGTCGTCTGCTTCACAAACTCCTTTCCTTCATTGAGGAGTGATGCTGTTGATTTATCTGTAAGGATTTTTGAGGTCATTGCCACCATGGGCACACACTGTCAAATGTCCAGACTTCCTGATTAGATTCTTATTGGTGTTATTCTGTGTCCTCCAAAAGTGTTTTGTAATAAAGAGAGAAATTCTTTCCAAGACCGTGAGTAAACTTTATCGTTGATTTCATCATCAATAAAAATGACTACGTCGGTAATACAGGCTGTCATGCACGACTAGGCATAATATTGTTGCCACTATGTTTTACAAATGAGATGAAAGACATTCTATCTTTTTTCATTTCTTTCTTTTCATACACTGTCACATGGGTTTATATTTGTCTTATCTGTTAATAAAAAAATGCGTGATATGCATTCTTTGTTATCGATTCTTATCAAAGCTTGGCCTTTCTGTTGAGTCCCACTGAAGGAAAAAGATCCAAATCCTCTGAAGAAAACAAAGCTGAACAATAGAGAGACTCACCTGCACGATTATACTTCAACTTCTTTATCTCCATTTTAAGCCTCATTGCCCAATAAATATCCTGCAAAATTTGGTAGCACCAAGCCAACAACATGACAGTAAAGTGAGCATCAACCTGATCACTATAATAATTAAGAAAGCCCAAAGATGAAACTCAAATTTACCTTAGCATTCCTTTGACAGATTGTGTTTGCTCCTGAATCTGTTCACGCTATTAATTAACAACTAAAAGCTATACAACAAATTGGCGTAGGATTGGGGGGAAAAAAAATTTTTTTCCTCACACAACCATTCATTCCACAACACACTGATGGCAACAAAAATGGTTTGGGATGAAATGCTAGAATAGCGATGAAGTAGAGGTCATCAGTCTTCGGCTGTCAGTGTAAAGATTTTTACAGTTAGCCAATATACTTCTTATCTGCAGAAAAAGTGTGGGAGTCTCTCTCACTACATCTATTATTGAAGTAGTAATGAAATATGTTTTGACATTCTTGCAAAGAAATGCTTTTAATTCAGGAAACTGCATATTGGCTTTAGCAGAAAGAGATGTAGCAAGTTATTCCTCGAAATTTATAGAATTATAAAAACAAGTCAAGCATACACTATTGAAAAACACAACATGCTTGGTGGTATTGAAGTGTGAATTGAGTTGCTGTGGGGGAAACAGAATAGACAGCCTTCTGCAACTTTTATTACAATAACCTTCAAGTGTGTCATACCTCCATTCAGTTTATTCATAATATGGCTCTCAGGGCAACAACATTCATTTACTGAGTCATTCATTTGTTCATTCATACGCCCATCTTCAGTAACTGCTTTATCCTGGTCAGGGTTGTGTTGAATCTGGAGCCGAACACAAGAACACTGGACACGAGGTGGGAATACATTCTGGATGGGACGCCAGTCCATCACAGCTCACCACACACAAAAACACACATACAATACATTCACATCTAGGGGCAATTTAGTTTAGTTAGTCCACCTAGTTAGTGTATAATAAGTATATAGTAAATTGCTGATACAAGTTAAACATGGTGATAGTGGGGTTTTTTTTCTTAACGGATTAAGCATCAGCTGTACAGTGTTACAGCATCACCAGTACCATTTTCTCCTCACACCTACAAGGTCCCTGGTTTGATCCTGAGCTTGGGATACTATCCCTGTGCATGTTCTCCCCACATCTATCTCGGTTCCCTCAGTGTTCTCTGGTTTCCTCCCACCTTCCACCAAAACCATGCCTGTAGGTGGAGTGGCTACTACTCTAGTGTCCCATCCAGGATGTGTCCCTACATTGCACCCAGTATTCCCAGGATGGGCTCTGGATCCACTGCAACCCTGACCAGGATAAAGCAGTTACTGAAGATGAATGATTACAACAGCTCATGTCCTGTCTTCACTTAACATAAGATCTATGCGACTTATTTCTATTCTCTCGGTTATACCTAATGGATTTCATTGAAAAAGTAATATCTGGGGAAATTATGGGGAAAATAATGCAAACACAGTTTTAGTGCTAATGAGCTCATTTGTATTAACTAGACATCAGTGTAGAGGAAAGGTTTACTTTAATATTCTTATATTGACTCAATATCAAGGTTTCAACACAGGCTTCTGTTTCAGTTCTTCAGTGTTGGAGTGTTTATTTCTCAATCTAGGCTTGTTTATTTCTCAATCTTGCCTTTCATGATTCTATATATAGCTGAATGCCTGACTGCTTTATTCTGGGACTAGACAATTTTTAATTCTCCCACACACATTTCATTATCTTAAAAATACAATGCGAAAAGAGAGACTGAATCAGAGACTGCATTTGGCCTTCCATTCATCTTGGCAGTTACAATACATGGCCAGGGAATGGATGTATCAGCCAAAACAACAGAAACAAAGCATATAAATATGCAAATACAGAGGAGAACAAAAGTGTAAGATCAGGCCAATTTAAAACAAATCCAGGTTCAATTCTGAGGTCCAGTTACTATCTGTGTGAAATTGCATTTTCTGCATGTGTCTTTCCTGTTTCCTCTCACCTCCCTAAATCATGCCGGTAGGTGTATTGGCTACTCTAAATTGTCTCTAGGCATCAATGAATAAGTGAGTGTGAGGCCCTCTGATGGACTGGTTTCCCATCCAGAGTGTATTCCTGTCTTAGTATAGCTATTAGTAAAAGCTAGTATAAAAGATCTTCTTAAAGTAGTCAGTATACTGTATTTGTAATACAATATACTTCACTCACCATTGTAAATAAAGAAAAACATGTATTTTATATCAACATCATCATTCTTGTCTACAAGAAGGGATAGGGCAAGATAGAGCTAAATACTTTTTACTTTTTGAGAAAGCTCAGGTCCTTCAATTTATGCACCAGGATGCTATGTAGGTTCTATTAGTTGTTTGTGGCGAGTGTCATCATTTACACAGCAGTATGTCAGGGCAGTGGCATTAAAGCAGGAGATGCTAACAGACTAAATAAACAAATTAAAAAGGATGGACGGATCATTGGGACCTACCTCATTAGGCCAACTAGCATGAAAAGGTATGGATGGGTAAGGTTATGGTGATGGGTGTGGTTGCTCAGTGGTCAAGACGTTGGGATGAAATGAAAATTCTCACGAAATTCTCATGAAATTCTCACATTTTGTCTGAGAAGAAATACTCGCAAAGGCAATTTTGCTTAGATCACCTGTAGTGAGGTGATGTATGTTCACTTAGCCCACGCAGGAATGGAAAGGTGATGTAAGATATTTCAGATTTTATCACACCTTCCTCCGGTAACGACTACCAGCGTTCAGCTTCTTCAGCACACTGATCAGCGATCCCACTCACACGTCTCTGTTTCTGCTTTCAGCCCTTTATACGGACTGTAGAAGAACTTCCTGTTCCATCTCTTGTCGCAAAGTCTTGCCATTTACTTTACTGCAGTTCGGGGCCTTTTGTCTGTATCCTGTTTGTATTCTGTTTGTCTGGTTTACTGTCTCTGGACTGTGTTTTGTATTTTGCTTATTTTCGCTTTGGACTGTCGTATATGACCTGCATCATCCATCTATTCATCAGTTGTTTGGAACGTGTTTGTTCTCTGAACTTGCATCAACCCTTTCGTCTTGCATTACAGATCCTTTCATATTAAAGAGACTTTGAGCTGACTTGTTGAGAATGCTTTGCTTTCTGATGAGCACTCTCCATTAGAAAAATAAAGAAATCTCTCTGGAATCACAGCAGCTCAAGGACAGACTGATAAAAGCAAGACATGGAGAAGAAGGAAAAGAACAGTGTTTGATAGAACACAACATTTTATTGGTGGATATTTTAAGCAAGAGGTCATTTGTCCTCATTTTCTTAGGCATACAGATAATTTAATCCAACAAATAGCTTGGATCTTTCTGTATTTCAAACTCATCATCTGCTGCTATGGACAGTCCCTAATAAATAACCCTAAATATTTGCACTTCCCAAAAGCAGTCTCACCCTTGCTTCAGTAGATAATCTCACCTGGATACTATAGATGAACCTATGAACTGCTGCTGTAATCATAAAGACTGTACTATGCTCATTCCAGAACTCGTACTGACAATGTACTTATACTGAATATTCATCCAGTACACTTAGTACAAGTCCATAGCTAGGAATCAATATCGGCGTGTGTGTGTGTGTGTGTTTGTGTGTGTGGGTGTGTGTGGGTCGGGGGAGTTGGGAGTATACAAAATAAAATCACTGCATGATCTGTACAATTATATTAATACGTACAATGTGCTTATGCACTTTGTGTGAATGTCAGCAGTAGGTGCAGTGATGATACGAATTTGTTGTTTAATCAATGCCATCTCAAGGCTTTTGCCTCTGGCTTTCTCATTAGCAATCTGAATAATTTCTGTAAAGCTGCTTTGTGGCAATGTCTCCTGTTAAAAGCACTATACAAATAAAATTTGATTGACTTTAAAAAGGGTAATAAATGAAAATAAAGTGGCTGATCAATCAATTCATGACTGTTCTTTTTCTTTAAGTTGCCCCCCCAAGCACCACCACCACTACCACCCCCAAACCCCCAGCCCCCTTTCCCAAACCTCTCTGACATATGGTATAACAGTGAGTCAAGGAGATAATAAGAACCTGATATTCCATGTCACAGTTCATAAGACTTTCCTATCTTCCTCATATACAGTCATCTCTGTCAGATATGAGTCACAGACTAGCTCAAAATACAGGACAAGGTCTATATAATATCTATATTTAGTCCAGACACTGTGCTAGACAAAAGCAAAATCAGAGAATATGTTATACGCAGTATGAGTCATAGGGATTCACATGGTAAGGTTATTAATGGCTGCTATTTTGGATTTCAGTCTGTGTGCTTTTGCCAGGTTATTTTCCTTTCCTGTCGTGCACAGAGCTAGATGACTAACTGAAGGTTTGTTGGAGGTTGCTGTGGTTAAAGCCATCCCTATAGGGCAACATGAGAGTCACATAGTGCGTGACCTGCATGCTTGCTCCTCTTGATATACAGACACCCACCAAATGGGATGAGGGACAGTATTTTCAGCTCTAATGCTATTTTAATGCCTAAAGTGCCCATGTCTGTGAGGACAGCTGGTGTAGACACTGTGTGTGTGTGTATGCGTAAAAGAGATGCCTGCCACCGTACCCCTTGGAGAATGTATGGTGGACTCATGTCATTACAGAACACACCCACATACACAGCTGAGCTTCTTTACACAGCCAAATGTGTCAGTGTCACATTACATTTTCACCCATAATTCCATTTCTTTCAACCAGAGGCTACATCTTGAGAGACTGAACGAGAGTGTCAGTGCGGATCAGGAATCAGACTCTGTCCACCTGCTGCCACTGGTTGTTAACAGACTACATAGGTCTGGGATTAATTTGTAAACTCTCTTACCATTGAGGCTATCAATTAAGTCTTGTCCCCAGTTGACCTGAGTCTGCTATTTCTCTGTGGAATTAAAAGCAATATTTTAATGGTAACTTTTTCAATGGCACTGTTTAAAAAATGGCAGACAGCCATAAATACTATAAACGTTGTGGTTTAGTAGTAGTAAAAAGTCTAGAGAAATTCTGGTCGACGTCTGCAAAGCATTGTGGATTTTTCACAGGAAACCTGTTTAATCATCTGTTAAAAATACACAGTAACCTTTCTGACTATGCAATTCCATGTGACAGAATCATTGTGACTCGTTCAGTGCAGGTCAACAAAGCAGACTGCACCAAGTTTTCAAGTGAAACAGGTTCTAAATCGGTTTATACTACTGCGCTGTTGAATTCTCAATCATTGCTGTGGCATAAGAGGAATAAAGCACTTCACGACATGCTCTTATAGGAAAATAATCAACTTTGAGGTGGCATCAGTAACTTCGCTTTGCATCAGACTGCATCACACCACCCTGTCAGTGATTATTTTCCTACAACAGCACTTAAAGCAGCATGTGTTTGCCCTACCCTCCCCAGTTGGTAGATGTCATGTGATAGGCGAGAGTTAGGTAGTGGGTGGGAATTGGCAAGATCAAACTAGGGAGAAATAGTGGGAAAATTAAAAAAAAAAAAACACATTAACAGGAGTTTTGTAAGGGTTTCCTTCTTTACCTCATTCCTACAGCAGCTGTTAGCAGGTTTCAATAAGTGTGTTCAGCTGAGCAATCAAGACATGAAGTTGTGAAATTAGTCTCAGATGAGACAAACTCTCCAACACTGCAGTAATGCAATTAGCTTCATACCACTGGAGCAAAAAATGTGACACTGTAATTCTGTTAACGGAGCAGGGTGAAACTCAGTGTCAATAAGTTTTCCCATAAACTGTAAGCTATTGGCGCATTTTTGGACTGAATTTCTATCCATCAGCAATTACTCGACTCATCTAATTAGTTAATAGAGTTTAATTCTTTGGCAGAACTTTATTTAAAGGGTAGTTAAACTATATTGCCAAAAGTCTGTGGATACCTGACCATCACAGCCATATACTTCTACAAAGTTGGAAGCACACAATTGTATAGAATGTCTGTATACTGTAGTTTTACAGTTTCCCTTCACTGGAACTAAGAGGCCCAAACCTGTTCCAGCACAATCGTGTCCCTGTGCACAAAGTGAGCTCTATGAAGACTGTGCCAAGGTTGGAGTGGAAGAACTCGAGTGTCCTGCACAGAGCCCTGACCTCAACCCCACTGAACACTTTTGTGATGAACTGGAACGGCGACTGCACCAGGCCTCCTCACCCAGCATCAGTGCCTGACCTCACTAATGCTCTTGTGGCTGAATGATCAAATCCCCAAAGTCACGCTCCAAAATCTAGTGGAAAGCCTTCCCATAAGAAAGGAGCTTATTAACAGCAAAGGAGACTAAATCTGGAATGGGATGCACATATGGGTGTGATGGTCAGGTGTCCACAAACTTTTGGCCATATAGTGTACATAGGGCCGTTATAACACATGCACTGCATACATCTTTTACAAAGCAATGCTTGAGAATTAATGAAAGGCTCAGAACTTGTGAGGTGACAAAGGTATTATCTGTCTTTGTCTACATGAAATAGACAAAAGAGACAACCCTCAATTATCATCATGGGCAAACAGATCAAAAATATTACTGCAATTTTGTTTCTTATCATGTAAGATATTAGTTTGTTTTTTACTAACAGCACAATCATGACAAATGATGAAATATCACCTAAGGGAGTTTTTCCTTGCCACACTCGCCTCAGTCGCCTCAGGCTTGCTCACTAGGGATAATTTTGTCTAACATCTAGGACTGTTGCATGTTTTGTTTGTTTGCATGTTTTTCTTATGTTCTGTAAAGCTGCTTTGAGACAATGTCCATTGTTAAAAGCGCTATACAAATAAAATTGAATTGAATTGAATTGAAAATGCTTGTGAATATGCTATGAAAGCCCAGTGCTTAAATAAAGTGTTACTGAAAATTCTTACCTTTGGGATGAAAGAACATTAAAGATGAAAATAATTTGGTCCCTAAATTAAGTGTGCACTTGTGAAGAAGTTGATTCCTTCTTCCTGCTTAAAGAAATGTTTCAACTGGTGCTAACTCAGCTAGTAATGAATGAATGAAAGCCAGTTAGCACTCAAGGCTTCATTCTAATTAATATTGATATTTTGGTGGAGAATTCTTTGTGTTAGGGAATTGGATTAGTCCAGGGGTGTCCAATCCTATCCACAAACTTGATTTGAAAGATTGGACACCCCTGGATTAGTCTGACAAATAAGTGCAAATTTGTCGTACTTAGATTAGTAGAATAACCATCTCAAGGTACTGTGTTTTTGCCTTAATCTAAAAATTCTTAACATTCGAAGACATTCTTCTTTTACAGCTGTAGTTGAGGCTTATGCATCTCTATGATTATATTTATAAAATCCGTCCACACTGCAGCTCTGAGAAAGTAATGCTATTTTAGGTTTCTTTTTTTTCCCCCAGATTCTTTCTCTAATGATTCTTAGTTACATATGGCTCATAGGGATCACAGAGTAAGAGACAGGATTAGAAGTTAACTTAATAGAATCTCTTCATTCTGTTTAGTCCATCTGTTTACACAGATGTAGCACTAAGATTAGGGCACACATTGTGCACCTCTCATCCTTACACTCTTCCTTTTTCCAAGTCACAACTCTCTCTATAAAAGACTATGGTCCAATCTGACCAATCTCATCCTTTCAACAATAATCTACCACATCTACTTCCTTTCAAGAACCAAATCACAAGCGTTATGCCAAGTTATTGAGCTATCTCCTTAGGCCATGAATGAGAAATGGTGTACTGGCTGATGTTCCCTCTTCAGAGAAATGGACCAAAAAATAAAGTATAAAAATACACCAGAAAAAAAAAGAGCTACATGGTGGTTTGCACAACCACCATCTTGATTTATGAATGATTCAAGGACAATTTCGCCTGGATTTACACATCTGGAAAAATTACATCCTGAAGCCAACAGGCTATGTTTTCCATAAACGGAACATGTTTATACCACATTTTTTTCTGGATTTGTACACTGGGCTGACATAGCTACATCTTCCAAGGTGACTTCCTGTTACAAAATCTTGGAAACTTCTGACTTAGACTGCCTGCCAAACAGAAATGAACAAATGTTTGATATATATGCCTTCAAATGAAAGGCAAAAGTTTTCCTTATCTCAGGCCCTTTACAGAAAAAGAACAATCACAGAAAACCACAAAATATTGCCATCTAATACACTGACCATTGACCAAGCTTTTCTTTCTGTTTTGTGCTTCCATTTGATTGTTTGTGAATATAATGGAAGCTGAATAGCACACCAATAACATTTTTTAAAAAAAATAATAATTTAATAATAGAAATGAGAAATAATAATAATAAAATTAAAGAATTTATTTAAAAATGTGCTTATATTAAAATCTATTGTTAATGTGTATTTTACAGAATACAGATTATTGCACTAAACAGAAATCTATCATAGCTTTAACAGTTGTATACAAAATAAGTGCTATATCTTGCTCATTCCAAGGGTGGAATATTTTGGAAACGCACTGAAGATTTGACCTTTCTCTGGACTAAACTGTCTAGTCTCTTTAAGGTAACAATAACAGCCTACATGGATGCCAGCAACATAAAAGGCAACAAGACTCACTGACTCTTAACAGAAGTCTGAACAGAACCCATAATAAAACCCGCATAAAAGGAGATAGAGAAAAAAAAAAAACTACAAGACTATCCAACTTTCCGAGACTACTGGAACATATCATCTGCTCTCTAGTCTTAACCAGCTGATAGATGTGGCAGTATGAATGCAAATTGTACATTGGGGAAATATACTTCCCAACACCATACGTTTTAAATTCAGTTGAAATACTAATGACCTCTTTTGAGTGACCAGTGGTTTAAAGAAAATGTTGCTATTTGACAGCTATAAGGTGATGTTTTATTGATTTGATCACCGTCCTTGATTTTGCACAATTGTGCTCCACAGTTATTACTGCACGTAGTGGTCAAAAAGGAGAACTACAACAAGCACTAATAGAGGCTCATTGGGGATAGACTCATGCTGCTCCATGCTCGGGGAAGGAGCAGTGGAGAGGAGAGTTAAGGACATGGTTGCAAGGGTCCTGGTTTTCATACCAAAATGGGTTAGTTTAAAAAAATACTCTGTGGCCTCCAACATCTTGTTTTATAGTAAATGATCTGAATTAACTCTAATAAATTTTCACAAACACAGGCAAAGTGTAAGTGCAGACAGTGTGTCTATGATGTACAGAACAATTTCTATATGCAAAGATTGAGAGAGGGAAGAGGAAATATGGAGTGGATATCAGATGTCTGGATATCAGAAATGCGTGTGCGCCACTGTGACCTTGTTTCCCATGCATAGGCTGAGAAAAAGAAGAAAAATCTTTCTCACTTTTTCAACGGCTGAATTTTTTTTGCACTAGTTCCAGGTCTTTTGTGTGGTTTTTGAGATGTAGTTGGGCTGGAAATTTTGCTGAAACCTGGCAAGCTTGGTTAATGATATTAGCTCTTCTGTGTGTGTGCCTCACACACTCTGACAATGGTGATGTGAGGCATGCCTGCTGTATTGAACACAGTTGAACAAAGCAACATCTAAAACCACTCAAAACAAGCTGTTAGACTGAACACTGTTTGACTGCATGTTGTTGACTCTCAACTGCCATCTTTAAGGGGTTACCCAAAATTTCAACAGATGGTAGCCTATAGCATAAGTCAAATGTGATAGCTTCTCGATTTTAATTTTTTCTTGCCCCACCAAAGTCATCGGTCATAAGCCACTACTGACGTAGCATAGACTAGAGTATAAATAGCATATACGGTATTTACTATACGCTTAAAATATATACACCATGAGGAATTAGTGTGCGACATCACATTTATACCCCAGGTCATCGTTCCAGGAGACTGAAAGCAAATATAAATCAGATTTTCAAAACAGATATTTAAAAAGATTCATATTTTAACAGTTTCTCAATAATCTGACAGTGTGTTTGCATTTCTAAAATATTTCTTAGGGGTGTCAATAATTTTGGCACATATACTTGAGAGAAAATACCATTTTTTAGTAGCTCTAATCTAAATGATTTTTTGCTACTGCAAAGATAAGTTGTTTCTCTTATAGTTTGAAAGAATTATTTTTGCGCATTGCCACTGTAACTTTTCCATTACTAGAGCTGCTGTGATGAAACTTTAAGAAGCAGCTTAGCAGCCTGTAGATGCATGCTGACAGCGGGGAAATGGGAGGATTCTGTACAGGAGCAGATGAAGAGAGATGGAAGGTTATAAAAGATGTAAGGGAGTAATACAAGTGTCATCAACAGCAAGAGTTCATCCATGGCTGAGAGATTCTTAGAAGCAAACGTACTGGTTCACTGAGTTTCCCCACTAAAGCCAAAGCCACTCGAATTAATGGTGGTGCAGAGTAGTTAAGTGAGAATAAGAGAGTCTCTTATTAACCATGACACTGCAAATATCCCTCCGTAATGAACACAAACGCACCGGCACAAATAGCCTTGCAGTGGCTGTGACATTCACACGCAACCTTGGTTATGCAATACTCTAAATATGATTCAGAGAATAATTTGATAGAGGCTTCTGTTTACAGTAGTTATTTTGCACTTGGTGAAGGACATTAGAGTTAGTAGGATGCTGTGAGGCAGCCGTATTCAGATAAGTGAAATTCTGAACCCACAAAGCAATTTCCTAAGTCACTTTAGGAATGGTGATGGCATTTACAAATTAGTACGACTGGAGGGCAGGTGTTAAATTTGTGGAGGCACATTTTTCGCAAGTTGAAGACGAAATAAAACCAGCTACTATATAAAGAATAAAACACTTCAAGATGTGCTGTTATCACTGGCGAATCGGTCCTTCCATTCTTTCTTTTTTTTCTCTCTCTCTCTTGAAGTTAAACAACAGCACATTTTAATCTGTTTATTATTAGACTTAGATTATGTGGACCTGCCATGCAAATCCCTGGGAATGAGTGATTACTATAGAAATGACTGTGTATTAGAACGAGTGCTTTAATATAAATCTGTGCTTTGCCTGGCAGCTGAGCTACTGCGAGAACTACTGCTTCTGTTATAGAAAATTAATCAACACCTTCCGATTAATCAAATTTGAGAATTCAAGAGATCTTTGGTCTTAATAATGAGTATGTTTATGGAAATTATACATTAGTAATATAATCAGAGAGTTTCTCAAGATGATCACTTGTCATTAATGTGGATGGTTACTGTAAGTTAGTTTCAAAGACCTTAGCTGTACTTTAAATGCTGATGGTATTTAAACAAAGCCTTTGACAAAGTTTTCTTTCATATAGTATACCTTATTAAAATAAAGCACAGTCATGTCTATACACTTCATATCATATTTTGAACAGCACATTTCATCATCTTTAATATGTGTTATATTTAAGTCTCAGTTTCAGTTTACTTTTCCCAGAGGCTTTTTGAGACTGCGGCTATTGAGAACATTTAGCTCACACACACACACACACACACACACACACACACACACACACAAACCATTTACATACTGCATTGTTTCCTTCTCCTACCTTGCAAATGATGTCATTCACTCAGTTCTTGTTTGTAGATAAACACAACAGGCCCCTAACTACATAGAGAATTTTTTCATTCATTCACTCATCTTCAGTAAGTTCTTTTTCCTGGTCAGGGTCAGAGTGGATCCAGAGCCTATCCCAGGAACACTGGGCGTGAGGAGGGAATACACCCTGGATGAGACACCAGTCCATCACAGGACACCATGCACACACACACATTCATACTTAGGGGCAGTACGCACACGCGTAATAACCCAAGCTCAGTGTCAAACCACTACACTCTGCATCTCCATCCAAACTCACTGTGCATGTTTAGTACATTTAGCATATGCAAAAAAAAAAAAAAAACTCATTTAGGTATTGTTTCCTTTCTCTACCTTGCACATGACGTCACTCACCCAGTTCTTCTTTGTAAATCACCTGCAACGCCCACTAACTGTGCACAGAATTGTACATGCAAATTAGTACTTTGTATTTGGAATCTTAAAATGTTAAATGCTCCTCTCTGTTCGCTTCTCTCTTCATCCTCCATCCTCCTTCCAATGATACACAGGACTAGCTATCATCACTCCCCATGTCACAAAAGACAACAATACCTTGGTTTGTTGATTTTTATTGCTGATAAACATTAAACACTCCTATAGCTGTTCTCGGTAAACCAGGCACTAAAACATGCTTCCATAAAGAATCATAAAGAATAAACTATGAACACTGAGGCTCTACAAATCCTGATTATGGTTTAACGGTTAATATTTCGATGGGCTAGCTGGTCTTAAAGCAGTGTGAAAGGGCAAACGTGTAAATGTGGGCTGAGATCCTGACAATTCTGCCAGAGCTGTTCTTGGCTGAATATTTGAATATTTAAACATAGGCTGGATGGATTTGAATAATGAATATAGCCTTTTCTGTCCAGTTTGACTTGCTCCACCACCTGTCCAAATTCAATTCCAGAGCAAGTTTGGACAATTGGAAAAACACACACCAAATGAAATAGTTGAGTGAAAAATTCTTTTTTTTCACATTTTCTCTTGTTTCAGAACTTTAATGGAATGCTATTTCTGTCGTAGCTTTAGGAAATAAAACTTTCTATCCTCTCTTTTCAGGGTGAAAGACCTTAAAATCACACTTCTTCAGAAGGATCAAATTCATGCATAACTGATTAAACTTGGGAAAGCAGGAATTTAGAGCTAATCGGGGCACTTAGAGTGCTTCATTCATCTTTAGGTTTGTGAGACAGAGTGAGAGAGAGAGAGTGAGAGAGAAAGAGAGAAGTGCAAAGTTGATGGGTCAGCTGTGACATATTGGGGCCAAAGGAGCCAGCATTGATTCATACAGGATCTTACTTCCTTCCTCTGTGCTTTGATTCCCAAAATCTGACTCAGATTTTTCAGATAGACACTCTGTAAATTCAGGATAAAATAACGCTTTCTGAAGCAGATCTTTATTAATATTGCATGACGTAAAATATAAAAACATATAAAACATGTTGACTATGATATAAATATTCTACTAAGTGGAAAGATTTAGCACATGTACTGTTTTCAGCTTGGAAAAATGTGACAAGATCTCAAAGTTCTGCTATCATCTCTTCTAATCATAACCACACATACACACACATACACACTCCCTCCTGTCACGTTTGATCATTTTAGGCACACAGAAATCTCCTCATGCTGACAGGCAGACAGTCCGTTCAGTCTGCCATCACATCAAATGACTAACGTGTGTATGTGTGTGTGTGTGTGTGTATGTGTGTGGACAACTCAGCAGCACCATCCTTTTCGTGTGTGCATGTATGTGTGTGTATCCATGTGTACAAGTGGTCACCTGTCCATCTCTTCGCCATCTCTGTGTATTTGTGCATGTGTGTGCAATTGGGTCCTCTCAGGTAATATCAGTACTATCTGTGTTCAGACCCATTTTCTTCTTCTTAATCTTTGTCAGAAGTAACCGAGTGCTCATGGTCATGTTAATCTGGAGCTTTCTGCACTTGTGACTCATGTTCTGCTGCATTGGATGGTCCCACATGGATACCACAAAGAGTTGCAAATCCCAAAAGGTTTATACCGCCATTGCTTCAGTGGACCCTTGTCTAGAAACTGTAAGCTTGTACCTTCTAAAGACATTCTTGTGCTCATACCTGGAATCATATTGCACTGTATTCAGAGTTGGCAACTGAAATCAGCTAATTCCAAAGGTTATGTCAATATATATTTGGGAAAGTTACTCATATTCAATGTTGGGTGAAGTAGCCGCTTAAGTTGATTTGATGGAAGCCTCATTCAGATTTTTTACCAGATTTTTCTTGAATAGAGGTCAATGGTCATTGTAAAGATCCCCTGCCAATAAGAGTGATACTAGACAATTGTGGGCACCTGTGAGCTCATGTATGCGGAAGAGGGCAGATAACGCTTTCTTCCGAGTGTGTTACGCCGCCCTATGATGCGGCATGAGCAGCAGTTTGAAAAGATACAATGACTGTCTTCATGTGACTCAGAGGGAGCATGTGATAGTTGGTAGATGTCGTGTGATAGTGGACAGCTGGCTGGTGGGTGGGAATTGGCAGTGTGGAGACGGGGGTGTGGTTGAGCATCGATTTGTGAATGGAGGGCAGAGCTGGGAAAAGTGAGTGATAAGGATCTACACCTGTGCGGGATTTTTCTAATGAGTGTTCTGTGTTTTAGTGAGTAGAGGCAAGGATAAAAGGGGGAGAGATGAGAGCCATGTGAGAGAGCACGAGATCTGAGCAGCACAGAGCCATGTGTGTGTGTAAGTGCTTAGTGAAATAAAATCACTGAAAAGTGAAGGAAAAGGCTGAAGGAAAGTGAAGAGTCCCTTTTTGAGTTGGCCCAAGCCTGCCTACCATCTCCTCAATTCCGGTCAAAACCCATAAGAGTGTCAGAGGCAGATAACCAAATTGGGGAGAAAATGGGAAAAACAAACAAATAAAAGGGACAATAATATTCATTAATTTATATTGTTATGTGTATTGCACTTGAATGGCATTCCACAGTGTTTTGAATTTAGTTACAGCCCAAAACATTCATTTCAGCATGGCATATTGAGGAAACATCAAACTCCGACAGTGGTGCTGGACTTAATACTGCTCCTGACTAAAGCCAATATCGTATGTAAAATGGGCTTAAGTCCAAGGCCAGAATCACACATAACTGATGTTGCATTCAAGCTACAACCTGGGGAAAAAAAACATCTCCATTTCAACAAAAAGATATCTCCATGAAAGCATGTCTTTGTTAGCAACAAGCTAGCCAGATGTATTTACTTTCCCAAAACCCAAAAGTAAAACTGTATGGTCAGTGTTATAGATTTACCTAACTAATATGACTATGTTGATTCATCTAAATTAAATACTACTATAAAAGTAATAAAAATGTGCTAAATACATTTAAAGTAGTGAAGTGATATTTACTGTTTATGGAGTGAGCGTCCATGTTGACGTGACATCATGTGTGAGGAGACCTTCTCGACTTTCTGAGTAGGAATTCCGAGTTGAGGGTCCGTTTTCTTTCTTTTCTTTTTTTTTCTAGTCAGAGGTTCAGAAATTTCGAGTTACAAGCAGCATTAGAGTTGCCTCTGTTTTAGGCAAATCTGTCCTGCTTATGCGAATCCCATGCAACTGTCTGAATAGCGCATAAATCCATATTTATGCCTGAGGTCTGAATACCAGTGTGCACCTTTTTAGTATTAAATCCTCAGTACACACATACAGCTCCATATGCTCATACTGAACATCCTTTCAACTCATCTAGTGCTGTCTGATTTTACTCTTTCACACCTGTATACTGTAACGATTTATAATCCCACTATCAGGTCTCAGCCAGAAGAGGATGGGTACTCTTTGAGTCTGGCTCCTCTCAAGGCTTCTCCCTTAGGGAGTCCTTCTTGCCACTGTCACCTCTGGCTTGCTCATTAAATCTACATCCAGATTTCTGTAAAGTTTCTTTGTCACTATGTCTATTGTTAAAAGCTCTATACTCTACACATAAAATCAAACTGCATTTAGAATTTTTATGATTTTGCAATCATGTCTTTTTTTTTTCGGTCAGCCAGCTCATCCCTTCAGGGATCCAGGCATTACTAAACAACAAAGAGTGCATGACATTATGTGCCATTAATTACATTATTACTATGGGGTTCCACTGGGTGCCACAAAATGCATTATTTCAAAGACAACGGCAGATAATGCTTCTCTGCAATTTGTCGACAGCAAATTATTTAAGTTATGGAATATTTTAGACCACAAAATATGAAGAGCAAATAGCATTTTGTGCACCAAAGAACATATTCCTTTTGTGCACTGAATTGTCTACCATACCTTTAATATTGTAGCACTAAATGACTACAGAGATTAATAAAGAAAGTACACTTAATGTTGCATGAAGTGTATTTGTGGATCCACAGTCAATTTTGTCCCAAAAATGAATTCCTTTCATCCACAAAATACATAATAATTAAATGTTTTGTTGTGAATTCAGTGCACAAAATCAGTAATTAACCTTTGAATGTTTCCCACAAATTTAGCTTTTCCACAATTTTGTCTTCACATTTTCACTGATAAAAATGGAAGTGGGTTTTTTTTTATAAATAAAGGTAATACAAATATGCATGTTAGATCTTATTTTAAAGACAAACAAATAGGCTAAATAAAGAATTATATATTAAATAAAGAAGGAATTCAGTGGATGCTCTCTGAACAATTTCAAATCACAAATGAATCACAAATTCAGAACCAAAGGTTGTCCAAAAATGCCAGACAGGAGTGTAGTCTGTGTTTATATGAACTCAACTCTGAATCACGATGTATTTTTTCCCTTAAGGAAAAGCAACGAGACACCACAAGAGACCACACAGCAGTATGTGTTGCCTATTCGTGCTCTATTCTCCACAATTGAATTTTTTTATTATTGCTGAAGAAAGTATAAACAACTTTCCCTGTCAATTTTGAGGTTAGAAGACATGAAATGTGTTTTTCTTCTGTTACTGTAATGACTCAAAATGCACACAAACATCAATTTCAGAAAATAAATTTCTAATCTAAAATGTTCAGGGCTTAAACGAGGGGGGGCCAAAAAAAGTCTATGGCTCCGGTGCTTTGCAGTTTATGCGAGATATGCAACGGGCTCCATGAAATCGCATCAGCCGTAACTGCAAGGCATACAGGCTGTTAATGGCATAAGAATTCTTTTTTTTTTTCACGTCCTTCAACTCCTTTTGCCCAATTTTGTGATTTCCCAGGTGAGCTAGCAGTCACATAGATGAGTCACACCAAGAGAATGAGAGAGAGAGAGCAATACAGGCAGAGAAATTGGCTTGTCATTGTTATGAGCTGGCCTCCATTTGCACACAGCATGGCTTCAGGAGAGCACCAGGAGTGCTGAGGGCTCAGTTTTGAGACTATGCTAGAAACGGTTTTGAGAGCCACTGGGGGAGAGCTGCACGCTGCGGCTGCCATTATATTCATCCCCACTGTTCAGGTATTACTGAAACACCCCGCACAATACACACACACACACACATACACACACACGCACACACACACGCACACACTACCTCCTAACTCTCCCCTTGACAGGTTAACTCTCTCACACTGCGCAGGCTGCCAGAGATATCACCGAAATCTCTTGCTGTATCCTCTGACATCACCTGCGTTTCTCAGCTTCAGAGCATGGCATTAGTCTGGGGAGAGGTCGAGCTCTCTGTCTGTATGTGTGTGTGTGTCTGTGTGTGTCTGTTTGAGTCAGAAACCTGGAATGGTGATGGCATTTCTCAGTGGGAGAGGAAGAGGAAAAAAGATAAAGTGAATTGAGTCAATAGGAAAAGAATTCATGATAGCCCTGGTAAAAAGGAGTACAGGAAGTGGTCTAAACAAAGAGAACAGGGAAAGCAAAAGGGATAAGGTTCTCCCAGAGAAAGAGAAAGAGAGAGAGAGACAGAGAGAGAAAGAGAGAAACTATACACTATAGATTTATCCCTGAATGAACATTGAATCCTCACAGGTACTAATGATTCATCAGTTTCTCCTGGAGCACATGGCAACAAAGAACACACACACACACACACACACACACACAGGCATAGTAATTTTTTACCAATTGATGGAAATCGACATCAGATTGGTCTATCAGGCACTGTGCCTTTACAGGCACCGGCTATCATTCTCATAAAGCAGCTTGATGAGGCCTTACTCTTGAGCCCCACAAAATTTCATCCCGAATCAGGATATAATTTTCCAAAAGTAGACTCCACGCTGAAGGTCTAATCAGACCACTTCACTACTGAACCGACCAACTTGCGACTGCGCTGATGCACTCAGGACTCTGACCCAAGAGTTACCTTTTGTAATCTTTCATACAAATTACATCACATGTATAATAAAGCGATTTCTTTTTACTCAGGAAAAACAAAGCACAAATGTTTGTAAGAAAAAGAAAAGAAAAGACTTTAAGGTGTAGTTAATAGTATTTATATCAAAGGGCTTTAAATAAGACCCTCAAAGCCAATGACCAGTGAAATAGGTTTAGGACCATTTCTAATAAAAGGCAAAATGGTTGGTTTATGCTTCTTTCCAAAACAGGCTTCTGAAGCCTTTGGAAGGTTGGAAAAGCACTTCAGGGTTAGAAAGGTTGGAAAGGCACTTTCTAAAATAGAAATGTTCAAACATCCTGTCCATTACCTCAAGTAGCAACACATGAAGAGTGGTGGTAACCAGCACATCAGAAAACCTCTCCTAAAATGCATTCATGTCTGTGGCAATGTTTGGCAGCTCAGTTTAGACTTTTTTTTTAGCTACACTACCCTTTTCTTTGATCTTCCAAGCCAAGTACCCATTTATTAGACTAGGTTTTTTTTTTTTTTTACTGTAAAGGATAAAGTATATAATTTGTTATAAAACAGGTATTTAATCCAATATTCACCCATAATCTAGAAGATAAATGTATTATATAACAGAGAGCAAGACAATTACTCTGAAATAAATCCCATTCCTACATATTAGTCTGTAAACTTCAGTTTTGGTTTTCTGCTTAGCTCATCTTTCATTGTCATTTGTAGAAGTCATGTGCTCTAATAAGCCATTTTTTGCCTCCAGTGCAGCATGTCTTATTCACAATTACAGTTTATACCACGGCTAAAAATGTCTTTAGGGGTGTGGTGTATTTTGAAAGCTATTGGCTGTTGTGTAACATGACATCACTCTGACGTCCTGTTTCAAAAGGAAATACATCAACTTACAGAATTAAATCACAGCTCTCAAGCCATTTCTTGGGGCCCAGTGCTGGTGCTCAGTAATTCAGTAGTTACTTATTAAATCTTTTTATTCATTTTGATACTTCTAATTATATAACTTTTTTCTGGACAAATAGTACTAGTTTTTTTCCTTTCACTTGAAAGTGCGTTTCTGTTAAGTACCTTTTCTAGTACCTCCAAGTAACCCTAGAGGTTAATTTGGGAAGCACTGCCCTAAAAAATTGCTTATGCAAGTAGTAAATTTGTTAGTCTATCTCAATTTGTGCATAGTGAGGTGGAGGTATCACTACCATTTAAACCAGGTAACTTGTAAAAAGTGAAACTAAACATAATAAACGCTTACCTTATTTCATAGTCTTAACATCTCCATCATACTTTTACATTTTTTTGGTCAAACTTTTCTCTCAAGCCAGAGTCAGTGTTTAAGAATTTTTTTTTGCTCTCCCCACTTTCTCCCCAATTTGGTCACCTGCTAATTCCCACCCACCCAGGAGCTCTCGCCTATCATACAGCAACTATAAACTCACATGAAGCCATGCCGCTTCCCAGGGCAGCATAACACAATCGGAGGAAAGTGCGATCTGCCCTCTTCCGCATACATGAGCTCACAAACTCCTGCGTGTTGCTATGATTGACAGCAGAGAAAGTATACCATCCCTCCCACCCAGAGTTAGATAAGTACATTTTTAACATAGCTTACCCATTATAGGTTGTAATACAGGACAAGCATTCCACTTTAAACAAAGTTTGAACAGAATTTTAAGGTTTTGTCTCACTTATCTTTTAACTATAGCATGTGTCGCCGATTTATAACAAACATGCGTTTTCCCATTAGACAATGCAATTCCATATCGTCCTTCTCAGAAGAGACCTTAAAAAATGCTCAAAACGTGCTCCCCTACTGTTTGATAAAGAGCATGCAAAGAGCTACAAACCTCCCACTGTTTTTAAAAACCATGAACGCTCCAGGCTTTGAGAAGTTCATTTCAGGCTGTTCTCAGACACACTTCTGATAATGCACAAACCATGCTAATGAGTTCTGAATAGGTGGTAATAATTCCAGCATTTTATAAGTGTCAGGATGAGCAGGAGAGCAGGATCCATGAATAAGGATAGGGGAGGAGGTGAAAGGACAAAAGGCGCAGAACACAATGTGTCTTTTGTCTTTATGAATAATGAGGAGGAAAATGAGTCATGGTGTGACCGTGCGGTGTAATCACACCTCAGTGGAGCTTTATGCTGCATGGACTATTTGCACACATACACAGAGAGAGCGAGAGATGTAAACTGTTGACTGGCAACATGCTCTACTATAAAACTCATAAAGCTTGCAGAGTGATAAGAAGTGTGAGGGTGCTAAAGAGAAGCCATGTGAACACACTCCTCCAGCCAGGCTCTCATGTCATTAACTCCAGAGTAATTACACACACTTTGGCTTTGATGCCTTGGCAGCCACCGGCAACTGATACACACAGACAGCTACAGAGTCAAAATGCTCTGTTTTCCGAGGAGCAGTACTGAGCTTTAATAAGTAGCCACAGAGAAAGACTTCCAGTTAATTCAGCAGTGACAAGGCTAATTCATACTGGACTGTTCTTTAATCACCTCCTTGTGAGTGTGTGCGAGTGTGTGTGTGTGTTAGAGAGAGAGAGAGAGAGAGAGAGAGAGAGTAAGTATAGAAGGCTGATTCCATAATTGGGGTACTATTTATCCTTTGTAACATTTAAAAATTAAACTTTTTTATTTTTTCTTATTTATTTTTCATGAATCATATGACTCATTTGATTGAGTCATTTTACAATATGACTTTGCTGACAATGCCTTTTTTGCTGTTAAATAACTAACAGGGTTGAGGTTTTTTTTTAGCAAACAATTAGCAAATACACAATGTTGGTGGCATGGTTGACTAGCATCCATGCTAATTAAAGACATACTTTCATTAAAGATATTCATTTCAATCTATAATTGGGGTAGCAGGCTTGTGCTTTCAAAGTGACCTTGCCAGTCAATATCACAATGTCATTTAAAATAAAGGAAAATAATCAGAGAACAAATTTTCTTCTTCTCATGAGCTTCAGGAAATTTGTATGATGAGTATGATGCAGCTACCTGTTGGAAAAATGTTTCACAGGCGTGATTGTGTTTTAAATAACGGTTGAGGGAATGTTGTGGAACTAAAAAGATGAGATGTTAAATGGAGTCACACATTGATGCAAAAATAATATGAATTTCGAATTTTCATGATTATATTTAAAGAAAAAGTGAAGTTATAGTGGCTTGGACAGGCAAAAATACTGTTTTCTAAGTGATAGAGTTTATCAGGTTGTTATAAAGGATGCTTTACCTGCATTTAAAATGTCTTTTAGCTTTCCTTTATATACCTATTTGTGAGTTCAGTGTCAATGGAATACGAATGACAGCCCAATTGTGGAATCATCCAGGAGTTTCATCCTGCTTATGACAGGTCCATTGAAAGTTCAATCCTATGAATATGAAAGCCGAATAAAAAAGGGATGAACATTTACACCTGTTGGTTAGGCTGCACGTTAAATCCGCACATGAATACTCCACGACATCCTGCAGTCTGAGTTTGTAATGTATGTCGGTGTCACTCTGTGATTGAAAGCGGTGCCGCGATTACCTTCCGCTGTGCTATGGGAGTTAGTCATTAGCTTTTCAGAATAACCCTTCATTAAGAACTGGCATTTCAAATAGGACAAAAAGGCTGTGCAGTCTGCACATGCCTCAGATCATGTTGGCTTATCACAGTCAGTATCGCTGGAGTGTGCACGTGCTCATGCCGTTTAACGCAGTTGTTCAAATGAGCTACATTTTGCATTTCACTACAAGAAGTGATTCGATAATAATTGGGTAATGGCTAGAATAAAAACTTACTGATTTACACCGACTGGCCACTTTAATAGGAACAGCCGTACACCTGCTCAATCATTCATTTAATTATGATCCAATTTGCTGAACATGCAGAAAATCATGCAAAATCATACTGGACAGTTAAAGATTAGAAAAAGACGAGGCAATGTTTTTCCATTCTTCAACTGTCCACATTCGGTGAACCTGTGCCCAGAG
Organism: Pangasius sanitwongsei; assembly: GCA_037576675.1. Taxonomy (NCBI): domain Eukaryota; kingdom Metazoa; phylum Chordata; class Actinopteri; order Siluriformes; family Pangasiidae; genus Pangasius; species Pangasius sanitwongsei. The sequence continues at coordinate 8,902,543 of CM075006.1, forward strand.
TAGCCGTCGATTCCTGTTCTCGGCTAACAGGAATAGAACCTGATATTGTCTCTGCTGCAGCCCATCCACTACAAGGTGTGATGTGTTGTGCATTCTGAGACGCTTTTCTGCTCACAACAGTTGTAAAGAGTGATTGCTTGTGTAACCATAGCCTTCCTGTCAGCTCGAACCAGTCTGGCCATTCTCATCTGTCCTCTCTCATGAACAAGACATTTCCACTGTTTTTCTGTTTGTTGCACCAATCTGCGTAAACTCTAGAGACTGTTGCACATGAAACTCCCAGGCGATCAGCAGTTTCTGAAATACTCAAACCAACATTTGGTTACATTGTTATATTCACAGAGATCCGAGTTTTTCTCCATTCTGATGTTTGATGTGAAAATAAGTAATAACTGAAGCTCTTGACCTGCATTGGCATGATTCACAACACTGCTGCTACATAACAGACTGATTGGATAATTGCAAGTATGAGCAGGGGTACAGGTGTTCCTATTAAAGTGGCTGGTGCTTATATTTTATTTTGAAATGATGAAATAAAGAAAACGTGATCAGACTGACTTAGATGACTAAGATGAAGGGCATGCTGAAAGTCACTGCAGGCTTTTGAGATTCACTTGACAGAGGCCATCTGGCTAGGTCATCCAGGTCAACACCAGTTTCCCATTGGTTGAGAACTAGGCTGCCAACACACACTGACCAGTCATCTGTGGGTCTCTGGATGGACCACGCTGGATGACCGCCAGTACAATTAGCATCAATTACCCAGCAGGAGCAGCTGAGTTATCCCTGTTTTATAAATGATAAAGAAGAAAATTGTTGGTGTATTTCTCTGAGTTTTAAAGGAGAACATATCACAGCATGTGTTGATAAAGAGTAGCATGTGTACACCTGCCTCTGACTGATCCACACTCTTGTAAATAGAATAGGTGATTAGAGATGACAGCTGGAGCTCCCAGTTACTCCGTCATAAAGAAATCCACATGAGCCCATGAAGTCCTATAAATCTTCCTTGCAATTTGTAATCATTATTCATAAGAAGAGTTCATGGAAAGGCTTTGGCCACTCCAGCGACCACCCAAAAAACAATGTTTCTCCATTATAACTGAATAGTTGCAGCGTTTCAGACAGAGGTGTTAATCAATTTCTCTTCCACATCCAATAAGCAACAAGAAATCCATTCAACAAGTTCTCATTTTCTTCCCATCACATCAGACAAAGCGCAAACTTTTTAATTGCCTGTATGTCAGTCCTCTAGTCTGCAGTGGTTTATCAGCAGTGAGCACTTCACCAAAGACAGACTCGTTCATTTCAGCAGTTTGAGGCGCGGCTGGGGCTCAGAGATGAGAGTAATTGCTTGGGACTACTGGCTGCCGTCCTTCAGAGCTGGCCGAACCAAGCCATAATGAGACATTTCCCAGTGACTCGAGTGCTTTCTGCCCCTCCAGTTGGCAACAGAGAGAATAAACAGAGAAAGATCCCACTGTTAATCTTTTCTTTCTGCTGATTATAAATTGCAGGAAATTCAATGTCAAAATTACTTTTTCATCTGAAGATAGATAAATATAGTCTCAGAGTCATGCATGTCTTTTCGCCAAGAATTATGGAACTTGGCAGCCGAAGTAGCTCCACGCTGTGGTGCTATTGACAAATTAGCAAAACCAGAATAGAATGATGGAGCAATGGACTACAGACACATACAGCCAACAGGTAAGATGTTATACATGCATACATGATATACCTGCAGTTGTTCTGCTGCATGTATTTGTACATTGTATTTGAAATGCAAAACACTGTACTACACTGCTCAAAAAAAATTAAAGGAACACTTTGAAAACACATCAGATCTCAATGGGGAAAAATATCATGTTGGATATCTATACTGAT